>OX328130.1:75446098-76028598 GCA_946811695.1 Gonocerus acuteangulatus | reverse complement strand
TATAAATTTTAACTGGAGTCATTTTTGGTGTCTACTAGGTAGGATCAATAAAGATTCGAAGAAATTTTTCAAAAATTCCGTCATGAGTGCAACCTCAATAGCTACTTTCCTTCGGAGGAAAGTGCTAAAAACACACCAGTCAAAACATAGACAATACCGAAATAGACTGAAATAGTTTGGTTTAATAGTTGTTTTAGCACTTTCCTCCGTAGGAAAGTAGCTATTGAGGTTGCACTCATGACGGAATTTTTGACAAATTTCTTCGAATCTTTATCGATCCTACCTAGTAGACAACGAAAATGACCCCCGTTCAAATATATATATGTATATATATATATATATATATATATATATATATATATATAGATATATATAGTTATATATGTGTCCGTTAACAGGATACAGGCCAGAGTTTTTGTTTTTCCGCCACGAAACTTGGAATGTAGTATTCTTCCATCAAACGATTGAACGAGTTCGTTAACCAACAAAATCGGTCCATGTGGAGGGGGGGTTTACTCCGGAGCCAAAGAACTTATTTGCCAATACCAGCCATAATTTTTGTTATATTTTAACGAAACTCGGTATTTCTTGTGGTCAACTGAAGGGAAAAAATTGTTATAAAAATAAACTAAATTGGTTGACTAGAAGGGGGGCGGTGGTTACTCCGGACAGATATTACTAATTTCCTTATACCGGTCGAAATTTCTGTTGTATTGTAACGCAACTTTTTATACGTCCTGGCTATCTAATAAGAAAGGAGTGTTGTGAAAATGAACTAAATCGGTCTATTGGAAGGGGGGGGGGGTGTTACTTTGTACTATTTTTGAATTGAATTCTTCAGCCAAACGTAGGTTCGCGAAACTCATCAAGATCAATAGATGAATATGTGAAGCTTTGTGTATTTACTACGTAGTGTAGTACCTTGCATACATAAAACTCTGGAAGGAAATTAATTACAAAATTAATAATTGAAACAGCTGCTCATAAAAAATGCTAAAGAGTAGAACAATTTATGTTTTTATTTTATTTATCTATATAGGTTATTTTAAGCAAATTATTCAGGAATGCACTCGATACTACCCAATTCTGAGGATAGTGCTTAGTTATGCAGCTCCTGTGTGACGGATTTTTTTTTATTTATAATGATATATTGTGCTTTGTAACTTTATCTATGCAATAATCTATAATTTTTAAACATTTTCCTGGAATATTGTGCTTTTCATCCAGTTAATCTTCGAAATCTTTAACCTTTTACTCCCAATATATCCTCAGGCTAATGAAATCACCCAATAAACGGAGAGCTAAGATATCTTAATGACCACGCAGCTTTAAGAGGAACATTTAAACTAATGAGATCTCGGTGGCAAATTAAGTGGGAATTACATTTAAGAGTTCACACAAACATTTGCATATTGTGTAACGTTTAAACTGTTCCCCTGGCCCAATTTTACTGATGTATTTAAAGTTAAAAAGCTTTCAACTATAAGTGTTTTAAATGTAGAAAACTTTATACACTCAAAGGATATATGATATTATAATTTTTTTAAATTTTAACAACAACTATTTATTGTTTAGCGCAACAAGGCGATGAAACAGTACATTTTCTTTATAAGCGAACCGTCGGTAAGACACGAGAAATTGACAGGTTCTCCAAGCACATTTAACCATAATAAAATATGCTAATAAAGCATAGACAAGAAACAATAAATGCAAATAAAACTAAGAATATAATGCCGAAAGTATTATAAAATTTTTCAAAACAATAATAATAATAATGTACTATTATAGAAACAAAAAGATATAACACAGATTTACGGTTTGACTACAGGTTACCACCCTTTTCTAACTGGGACAGGGCTAATACCATTATATTTTATCAAGTAAAAGCCATCACTCCTAGTGGAAATCGAACCAAACATCAGAGGCACGGATTTTTCACGCCTTAAGACTCAAAATATCCACAAATGATGAAGTAACAACAGTTATCTAGAGTGAATCACACTTTATAGTGAAATCATTTTACCAAGAACCAATAAAGAATCGCCGAATTCCGAACCGATTGGGAAACCCTCATGCATGATTTAGTAATTTTTGTTAAATTACAGGTTACTTTGAAGAATTATGGAATTATTTAGGACGGATATAGTGATAATTCGCCATATGTGGGATCAGGATATCCTTCTAAACTCATCCAATAGTCATAAAACCCTTTCTAACATCCTTGATGGTGAAGGGAATTTTTCTGTGTCCCACCACTAAAACCAAAGTCAACCTACCACAATTGGGAGTCGAACCCGCATATCTCACTTTATAATCGCATTAGCCGCTCTAGCAAGTTAAGACACTTTTAAATATTCTAACTTGTATGTATAATAGATCATTATTAAGTTTAGTATTTTACTAGCTCAAGAGATCAGAATATATCTTATGGCTTTTTTTAGCGCGGTTCCTCCCTACCTCCATAGGGAGAACCCGCTTATGAGGTTGACCTCACGACGCGATCCGGAAGTGCCGACTAGAAACTTTCTCGTTTCAGACCCTATAGATCACGAAAATATAGGTGGTTCAAATTTGTATATATATATATATATATATATATATATATATATATATATATATGTATATATATATATATATATATCTTTATATATATGCTTGTCTGTTCGCGCTACTGACGGCTCAGAAATGGTCCGATTTGAATGAAATTTGGTACAAAAATCTGTCTTCCAATTTTAAAGGTCAAGTTCGTTAACCAGCAGAATCCACCCAATGGAAGATGGCGTTTGGGGCGAAATTCGCGCAAAAAAAATCGCAACGCTTAAGTTTTTGAGTTCATATGCTTGCAGGTACTTCTATTATAAGTTTCTTAACATAGGAAAACGAATGAAACCATTTTTAAGGCGATATCTATAACCGTTTTCGAGAAAAGTGGAATTAATGTTTTCACATGTCATTATTTTTTTCTGGGTACTTAGAATCGCGGGATTCAATTGAAATATTTTCTACATCTTGGAAATTAATCCCAACTAAGATGTTTAAATTTTGGTTATATTTGGAGTTAAGGAAGTATGCGAAAAAAAATATTTTTTTAATAGATATGAAAAGTTTTCGGATCTTCATACATTTTTCGTAAATATTTTGATAACGGTTGGGTAATCGTGGTTAGTGGAAGGTGACCATTCGAATGCTTACTAAATTCTCTACAAAAAAGGTTCTGAAGCAATATTCGATGGAGCAATGTCAATCAGAGATATAAACGCTTGAAACTTAAAAAGTGTTTGTTTTGTTGTTTTGAACGGGTTTTAGTCTTTGTTTATCTCACTTTTTAATTGGTTGTCTTTTGTTTTAAATTGCATTTATCAGTGAAATGAGTATTTTAGTGAAATACGCCAAGAAACTATAAAAGGTATTGGTAATACGTTTGGAATGGCTGTGGTAATCAAGATGGCTGTGGCTAACCATGATGGTGTATACATAGGTTTGTTTTGAATTCTCCTATCTATATAACCTTCCTCCTGCTACAACTGAAGTTATTATTATTTCTTATTTTATAGAAAGATTTAACCCAAGAGAGAATGGACTTTTATTCGCCATGAAGTACATATTTACAGTTGATTATAACAGTGAAACGAATTTGCTAGTAAAACAAGAATCTTAAAATGACAACGAATTTTCTTCTCAGCAGTAGTCGAAGAGTAAGTACGTTTTCAGTACATAATTGTATTGACTTATACAGATTAAGAATTATCCGCTTCTGTGTAAGTTGGCTACTGTCAGTTTCCTGTAATTTGTGATGCTAATCTATTCCATTTCTTCGAGATGTTTGTAACCGCGCTAAGATGACGCAGTTCCTGCGAGTCGGACTTTTTTTCTACTATAGTAGGTTCAAGATGAATTTTCCTGCCTTGAAAGAAGAAAGAAGTGAGTCAATCGAGAAAAGCCAATGCTTTGACTGAATAAAATTTCTTCTTCCCGTAAACAAGGTCTTTTACTGGACCATCATCTGTACAGTTTGTTCGATTTCTTGTTGTCAGTCGTGTTGTACCAGGATTCTTAGATAAGACCTGAAGATTCTGGTGTGTCTTATTTTTTTTTATTTTTTTTTTTTTACGGCGCATCGACATCTAGGCCAATAGCGCCGACATCCAGGGTGCAGCGAGAAATTTTCCCAACGAGCCGTGGGGGAGAACCCACCATCTGATGCTTATGAATCTAAGGGTGCGTTTACATCTGACACTTCTAGCAGGAAATATATGTCAGGTGTCGGATAGATATTCTCTTGAAGGTTTACATACTGACAGAAATAGCTAGACATTTATGTCGTGGATATGTATAGGACAGTTCTGGATTTGTTCTAATTTGCGATAAATTCACCAAAAGCACAAATAATCAGTGTTTACATCTGTTGGTATAGAAGTGTTGACAATACAGCTAGTAGCAAAGATATTTAGCTCTGAAATTAAATTCTTCTCGTAAAAATCTGTGTTTACACCTGGAGGTATAGAAGTGTCGACACTTATAGTCCGTGATAGAAATATATATCTCAGACATAAATTGCTCATGGTTTACACTAGTCGCAATTTCTGTCTGATATAAATTTCCTGCAATAACTAGCAAGTGTAAACTCACCCTAAAGCGCTAGCCACTAGACCACGGGAGATCCCTAGTGTGTATTATAGCGTACTTATGGTGCGCGTTGTCAAGTTCCTTCCCTTAGCCTATCGTCTACTACTGTACTACTTGGTGTTACGTGTATGTTTCCGGACAACCAGTACATGTTAGGTAGTTATTATAAACTGTTGCTACTTCCTGACTTACCTGGCATGTTGGACGAGTCGCAATGCTCTGCCACCTGCTTCACGAACATGTTGAAGAGATGGCTCATCTAAAATGCAAGAAAAAAATCATCAGAAAACATGTATTCAAAATATAATATTATATTTATAAGTCTTGTTTTTTTTTGTTTTATTGAGTGACCAATACAATTACTTTGGCGCAAATATCGTCCAAAAAATTTGTTTGTGTAAGCTTAATCTCCTGGTATATTAACCCTTTAATGCCCAGTGATGTGAAAATGCATCACTTTCATATTTCTTAATGGGTTAATCAAATATTTCGTGTTAGACAAAGTATTTTTATGTCAAGTTTATTGAAGCATGTTTTGAGAATACATACATGTGTGTATATATATATATATATATATATATATATATATATATATATATATATATATATATATATTTAAATGAGCGCCCTTCATATAGGGAGAAAGTAAAAATGTTAACAACTCAGAAAGCCTTATTCAAAATATATATTAAAAAAAAAATAAATGAGTCCCGTAACAGACCACGAGGGCCCTGGGGCAGGTCAGAACTATGCTCCGGCCGCCTGATTTTCCCCTTGGCTGCATCGACTGCTAGAGTCATTATCACCAAGGTAGCCATTATTAAATTTATTAAATGCTGGGTTGGCCTAGGGACGGTCAGGGAGGCCGAATCCAACCCATGAACGAAGACACTAGAAGAAAAAATCTTTAGTACTCAGGTTCTCCAGCTTATTAGTCCAGTGCTCTATGACTGAGCTAACCTCGCCCCCTTTTAAAATATTAATAAAAAAATCAAAATGAAAATTAGGATTTATCTCATATGAAAGATGAAGATAATAAACATCGTGTGAGAATTCCCCTGGTAATTTCTTCGCTATATCTCACTCTGCAGTAAGTGTGTTAATGCAGCAATGAAGAAATCTTGAGAAACAATACTCATATATGTATATATATAAGAATGATATATGTTTATTTCTTCACAAATTAACACGAAAAGCCTCTAAAAAGTAATGACTTCATGAAGAAACAAATTGACAAGAAGAGCAGTCACAAGAAATGAATCATTGTGAGAACATTGCAGCAACAAGCAAAAAAACAAACCTCCGTACGATTTCGCAACAAGCCTGCGCAGAGTACACCTGAGATTGCCCTGGCAAAACTAAACGCATTTCGAAAAGGTAATTGAAGCTGTGTACAAATAGGACCCTTTTCCCGTGACAAATGTCAAGACGTGCCTTGACAACACTTCTTGACATTATCCATCTTGACAGCATCTCGATGCTTTACTGCTGTGAAGATGTGTTCTTCTCTCCGTGGTTTATTGTCTAAAGATAATCCTGTTTGTGGTCGCAGACTTCCGCCAAGTGTAAAATGCTTTGCGACTTATACAACAAAATAATTTTATTGGGAGCGAAGTATTTACTCAATTAACAGTTGACTCAATTAACAAGTTGGAAAAATTATATATTAAACATTTATTCTCATGTGCCCCATGTACAATGATCCTCGAAACGCCTTTGTTAAGAGGTACTTGGACACCACAATACAGGATGAGGAGAAAATCAAGGCAATACTGGCAATAGACTCAATAGAAAAACTAAACAATATTTATTATCATATCGTCGATACAAAAGCAAACTAACGAATATGAAAATCACCACTTTTCAGAGTGGAAAAGTATTTATTCATAACTTTTTTTTGGACAGTCAAATATTCGGCAGATTTGACCTTTTGATAGTGGAATACTTTCCCTTTAATAGAGTGAAGTCAGATTGAAGAATTTGCCGTAAATAAGTCCAGCAGAAATTAGTAAAGATTGACAATGAAAGATGCATTTCTTCATATTCGTTAGTTTGCTTTTGTATCGACGATATTACAAACTCATTAAAAAATAAAATATTTTATTATAAATGAATAACTTCTTTGTTAGAAATAGCATATTGAGAACTTAAGGGTTATATATATATATATATATATATATATATATATATATAAATTTTTTTTGTGGTACTAATACTAGTGATTAATCAACAATTCCATTAGAACTGGTAATTTTGCTACTAATCTGATACTAAAACTAATATCAAATACTAATACAATTATTTGTACTAAAACTAATACTAATATACTGTATAGCAATATTATGGGTCATTTTATGCAACTTATTGAGGAATGTAGCGAAACCATTTTTAAGGTAATATCAGGAACTAATTTCCAGAACAGTGAATAAAACTAGTTTTCCTGACTAATTTTCGATTTGGGTCCTCAGAAACGATGGATTCAATTGAAATTGGTTTCAGATGTTCGTCTTGTTCATCGAAACCAAGATATTTCAATTTTGGTTACTTATAGAGTTGAAAAAGAAAAGAAAAATTGACCAGACATAAGCTGTTTTGGGGGTTTCGGATATTTTTTCTATACAGCTGTGCAAATAAGAATATTTCTGAACTATTCTGTTCTAAGATGAACCAACGTGAGAAAGAAGACACCAAGTGATTGTTGAGTAATGTCTTCCCAGACAGCGTGGCGTTGTCGAGGTGTAACATGTTATAAAACAGAGTTCGCAAGTAGACAACAATACACAAGACACTGGTGTTTTTCTCAGCCGTTACGGCTCCTCTTCCAATGTATAGTGTAACATAAGTTACACATATCGGGATGATATGCATGTTATGGTGAAGTTTAAATCTTCTTACTAATATTAATACAAGAAGCACTAGAAAAAACAATCCCAGAAGAAATCTGCAACTTTTTTACCATTTAAATCCTTGTAATACCACTAACAACGATTTGGACCAATTTTCTTCTGGTGATTCTACATCGAAAAATAGTCGACACGTGTCCGAGCGTTCCGTCCAATGCGCCTTAGAAGCCGAGAAATAAAATAAAATAGGCTGAAAATGCTTTATTTTTTATATCGAGTTTAGAAAATGATATCGACATGATTCTTTCACCAATTCATTTGTTTTATAGAGTAGATTAAAAGAAAAATATAATCGCTAAACAATAATTTATATATCGTCAAATATATTCAAAAATATGCTTACGTTTTCAGGTAAACTAGTACTATACATTTTTTTACACCAAAAATAAAAGCAGATTTAAAATCAGCACCCCAAGAAACCCCAAGAATTGAAATCTTTCGAAAGAAGAAAGACTCCTTTTTCTAACCATATAAATGACTATTGTACTACGTTTATCTCAAAAGGTACTTGCGAAAAATGGTTCTCAAAATAATAACAAAATGTTAAACTTGTTTGCATATAACGTCAATTCCAGAACACGTAGAAACACCCCGATTGCAAGGAAATGTGTCACATTAGGGCCTTTATCGACCCTCCAAGTTTGGTTTGAATCGGGTAAATGTTCTTTGAAATATGGCCGGATTCTTGAATCTTTAACAAAATGTTAAGGGTCCCCCCTTAGCGAAATTTAAAATACATTTTTTTTTTTTTTTGAAATTCCCTAAACTTGAATTTAGGGGGTTTTCAATGTGCTAAAAACGAATCTAACGTCCGTTTTTAAATCAAAAATTGTTTTACATACTCGAATCTATAGAAGTCATTATTGTGCCAAAATTTTTGATTTAAAAACGGATGTCAGATTCGTTTTTAGTATATTAAAAAAACCCTAAATGCAAATTTTGAATTCAAACCAAACTTGAAGGGTCGATAAAGGCCCATAATGTGACACATTTCCGTCCAATCGGGGTGTTTTTACGTGTTCTGGAATTGACGTTATATGCAAACAAGTTTACATTTTATTTTTATTTTGAGAACCATTTTTCGCAGGTACCTTTTGAGATACTACAATAGTCATTTATATTGTTGGAAAAAGGAGTCTTTCTTCTTTCGAAAGATTTCAATGATGTAAAAATCGGATTATCTCAAGAGGAGATATTGAATTTCAAAACGTCACATTACTTTTTCGCTTACAAATATTTAGCCTCTTCCAGACTGTGAAAAATCCCTATTTTTTTTGTTTTCGATGATATTCACTATATTAGGGTTTCTTGGGAAGCTGATTTTAAATTTGCTATTATTTTTGGTGTAAAAAAATGTATAATACTAGTTTACTTGTAAACGTAAGCATATTTTTGAATATATTTGACGAAATATAAATTATTGTTTAACGATTATATTTTTCTTTTAATCTACTCTATAAAACGAATGAATTGGCGAAAGAATCATGTCGATATCATTTTCTAAACTCGATGTAAAAAATAAAGCACTTTCAACCTATTTTATTTTATTTCTCGGCTCCTAAGGCGCATTGGACGGAACGCTCGGACACGTGATGACTATTTTTCGTATTCTCCCCTTGTTAGTAGTAGTAAGTAGAATGATTGAAGCTTTATTATGATCCTCTAAACTAGAGTATTAATAAAGATTATGTGATGAGTCGGGATTACGTCACTAGGCTTTCAGGTCCAGTTTTTAGCGCGGTTCCTCCCTCCCCCACATGGAGGAACCCCGCTTATAAGGTTGACCTCATAACCGCGGTTCCTCCCTCCCCCATATGGAGGAACCCCGCTTATAAGGTTGACCTCATGGAGCAATCCGGCTAGAAACCTATATGTCACAGAACCCATAGATCACGAATATAACGGCGGTTCAAATATTTGTATATATATAGTTGTACAAATTCCAGGTGATTTTTGGGGAAAAATTCGTGGGAAAAATATCGTAACGCTTACGTTTACGAGTTCATAAGCTTGCAGGTACTCATGTTATAGGTTGACGTAAGAAAACGAATGAAACACTTTTTATAGCTACGTGTAACCGTTTACGAGACACATTGATACAACTACTTTTCCAAACTAATTTTCAGTTTGGGTATTCAGAAATGATTGATTCAGTTGAAACTTTTTCCAGACGTTTGAAATTTATCTAGTCTAAGATATTTATCATGAAGATTAGATAGTTAGCCGTCGAGGTGATAAGTAAAGATGGAATGGTTGGGATTCGGCTAAAGAAACCTCAATACGATTTTTGTTAAAAAAAATGTATATTTAGGACGTTTTGGCTACTCATTCGTAGCCTTCGTCAGCTGAAATGACAAGAAAAAACAGAAATTAATACAGGAAAAAAGTTTATAATTGAGATAAGTAACAGAACTATAAATACATTTAACTTATTATAAAAGAACAAATTGGTCTTAAATTCTTAGAATGAGTAGAATGAAAATCAATAGAAACATAACAAAAAAAGAAGAAAATAGTCCGTCACGCAGGAGCTGCATAACTAAGCACGTTCCTCAGAATTTGGGTAGTGTAGATTGCTTTCCAGAACAATTTGCTTAAAATATCCTACATAAATAAAATAAAAACATGAATAGTTCTCTTTTAAATTTGTAATGAGTAACTGATCAATTATTAATTTGCTTCCAGAGTTATGTTGACACATGGTACCTACTACACTACGTAATAAATACAAAAAACCTCATATTATCGTATTTTGATCTAACGCAGGAACAGGATACAGTCACTCTAGTGGTAGAAAGCGCTCCTTGCGGCGGCTTTGTGAACCTACGTCTGACGGGCTTTTCTATTGAAATATATTACAAATTAAACCCCCGCTTTCCGATTGACCGATTCAGCTCATTTTTACAACACTTCTTTCTCATGAGTTACCCACGACGTATACCGCGTTTCGTTACAATACAGCAGAAATTACGACTGGTATGAGTATATTAAGAATTTGGGTCAGGAGTAAACCCCCCCCCTTCTAATGAACCGATTTAGTTTATTTTAACAACAACTATTTACCTGTAGATTACCACTACGAATACCGAGTTCCGTCGAAATATACCAAAAATCACGGCTGGTAGTGGCGAATTGGTATTGTGGGTCCGGAGTAAACCCCCCATTCTAATGAACCGATTTAGTTCATTTTTATATCTCACTTTTTTCTTTATATTACCACTACGAATACCGAGCTTCGTTGAAATATAACAAATATTACGGCTGACATAGTCAAATTAGTGTTTTGGGTTCGGGGTAAACCCCCCCCCCCCCCTTCCGGTGGACCGACTTTGGTGGTTAACGAACTCGTTCAATCGTTTGCTAATTGAATGCTATATACCAAGTTTCGTGACGAAAAAACAAAAACTCTGGCCTCTTTCGTGTTAACAGACACATATATATATATATATATATATATATATATATATATAAATTTTAACGGGGGTCATTTTCGGTGTCTACTAGGTAGGATCGATAAAGATTTGAAGAAATTTTTCAAAAATTCCGTCATGAGTCCAACCTCAATAGCTACTTTCCTTCGGAGGAAAGTGCTAAAAGGCTAATTTATTGAAGTTTATATAAGTAAGTAGGTGCTAATAAGTATAGATATATATTGTTTATATAGATATAAATTATATCTCCAAATATAGATTTTTTAACAAAAATCATATTGAGGTTTCTATTATTAGCACCTAATTACTTATATAAACTTCAATAAATTAGCCTTTTTTCTTCTTTTTTTGTTATGTTTCTTTTGATTTTCATTCTACTCATTCTAAGAATTTAAGACCAATTTGTTCTTTTATAATAAGTTAATTGTATTTATAGTTCTGTTACTTATCTCAATTATAAACTTTTTTTCTGTATTAATTTCTGTTTTTCGTGTCATTGTAGCTGACGAAGGCTACCAATGAGTAGCCGAAACGTCCTAAATATAGATTTTTTTTAAACAAAAATCGTATTGAGGTTTCTTTAGCCGAATCCCAACCATTCCATCTTTACTTAAGATATTTATATTTTGGTTGCGCTTAGTGGTAAAGAAGTATTATTAAAAATTATTATTAGACATGAAAAGTTGTTGGATCTTGGTATATTTTCGAAAATACCTCGAAAACGGTTGGTATATCGTGCTAAGTTGAAGGCAACCAGTTGAAAGCTAACTACGTATTCTACAAAAAAAGGTTCCAATGTAAGTTTCGATGACGTGATGTCAATCGGATAAATAGGCGCTTAAAACTTAGAAATTGTTAGTTACGGATGTTAACCTAACTTTTTAATTGGTTATTTTTTTTTTATTTTTTTTTTTCCATCAGTCTCTTCACAGTGACCTCAACATCCCTTTCGTTCAAGAACTGGCAAAATCCCGCTTCCTAACCTTTCATTCCAAGCTGTCCTTCCATCCCAATCCTAGAGCACAAACACTTTCCTCCCAAACTCACCCCAAAAACCCGCCTAGAAGGCTCAAGAGACATTGGCCTCGTGATCAATTAACTGAATAGGGACAAAACATTATTCTAAGTAGGAAGTGCCAGTATTGATTGGCTCCTTCCAAAAGTGTTATTATCTTTATTATTAATGTGTTATTATCTTTATTATTAATGTGTTATTATTTTTATTTCTTATTCATTGATTTTGTTTGTTTTGTTTTTTATGTACTTTATCTTTCTTTTTTATTTATTTGCTTATTTGTTTTTTATTTCTTTTGTATTTCAACTCAATTTCTCTATATATTCATTATTTATATTTGAGAGCAAACTTAACTAATGTACTCTCCAAATGTACAGATGTTAAATAAACGTATTACAAAAAAAAAAAAAAATATTTATCAGTAAAACTAATATTTTAGCAAAAGCAAGATAAGATAATGAGAAACATTGTTATAGTGTTTCCAAGAGCGAAGGTTGAGGCAGAGGATGGAGTAACTTCCGCTTAGGATACAATCAGTTTCCTCTTGTGGCGCTTAAAATCTAATTCTCTTGGCAATTTCATTGAATATTTTTCACGAAAGATCAAAACCTACCAATAACTGGTTCTACTCATTTGCTAATAACACTAGGGATATGTGAATGGAAACGCGCTAAAATGAAATTTTACATGTGTTTACATTTTTCAAGAAAGATTGAGTCAAAACATTAGCTGTTTCTATTCTAAGCTTTACAAATGTCCCTAAGAACGGTAAGGCACTAAGATGACTTTTTTTGTTGAGTTTTTAATTGCAATTTCTTCAGTAAAATATGAAATAAAATGAGAAATGTGTTTACATAATATATGTTGTCTGTGATAAGGGTTATCTTTAGGATTAGCGGAAATTGAAAAGGTACAGTGAGTAATTTCCGCTAGCTACTGCCAGTTTCCTGTTTATACTGCCACACGAATCTCGCTTTTTGTCGAGATGTATTTACATGTGTATTAATTGTTAACGAAATACCAAAACTAGGTTTTAACTGTTTCTATTTTCAGCGTATCAAATGCAGGGCCGCCACATCTCAGAGCCGGGCCCAGGACCAGACCGCGGGCCCCCACATCTCAGAGCCGGGCCCCCAATATTCATAAACCTTCTGCCCTTCCCACACAGAGCTCATAGTAACTATTAATGGTTGAAATGACTAATAAACTTTTACTAATCTCCAATGTATTGTGTTACAAAAAATTTACTATGTTCTCAAAATCATAAAAAAAAACCTAATACAAGTAGCGTGTACGTTTTAGGATTTCAAATCCAGAAAACTGAAAATTCTAGTACTTTGGACATTTTAAAATTATTTTCATCTTGAGTTTTGAGCGAAATGAGAGTAAAAGCCGACAATCGGCGCAGCAAAGGTCACTTTCAGTACTTGTAGTTCTGTTGTACTCGTAATGAAATGTACTATTCTGGGATTGTATTTGTTTTGTCGTTTATGTACATTAAAAAAATATAGATCCCATTCCAATAAATATAGGCTACGCCCGTCTATATTTCTAAACCCCATTCTTTTTACAAGCTCATAACCAATACATTGTTTTCCAATAAGCGGACCCTCGTTCCCTGTTACAGAATCGATATATATATATATATATATATATATATATACATATATATATATATATATATATTTATTTTTAGATGGAACGGCATTTTTCTCCAGCGGTGGTACTCCTCCTCACTTCTTCCCGGAATAGTTTGATGGATTCATCTCCATCTTCTTCAGCCAGGTACTTGTTTCTTCCTCGGTGGTAGCCAAGGGAATGACATTTTTCTCGATCTGGGCACCTTTTCTCCCCTCTAGCCACAGTATCGGCGGACGAATGGTGTTGAAGCTCCCTGGTGTAGTTGGGATTCTGTCCGTTGGCAGCGCTGATGGTATTGTGTCTTTTTTTTTTCTGAAGAAGATGGAGATGAATCCATCGAAATATTCCGGGAAGAAGTGAGGAGGAGTACCACCGCTGGAGAAAAATGCCGTTCCATCTAAAAATACTATCCCAGCGACGAAAAATAACATCAAACATATATATATATATATATATATATATATATATATATATATATATATAAATATTGAACTAAATCAGGCTACACACGGTCAGACAGGCCTGTCGGTTTGGCTTGAACGTGTATATATTCTGACCGTCTGAACAATCTTAACTGACAGACCGGCCTGAACATATACACGTTCAGGCGACCGGTCTTCAGGCGGACTGTTTAGGCCTAACTGACAGGCCTGCCTGACCTGAACCTTTGGTGTGTCGCCTGCTTAAAAGTTATAAATAATTCTATAAATGAAACAGCAACTCAAGCTGTGTTTGATGTCACCAGTGCACCAAATCTCGGAATCGTTCCGCTACCATCCGTCAGAAAAACTATTTTAAGAGATAGCGAACGATGAACAATTTACCTGATTTTGATTGTTGTAAATCCGACCAACAAAACAGTTTGACGTTTAATTTATAACTGCAAGTATTACGTAATAAATTTTATGAAACGTTAAAACCCTGATGTACATATTGAGACAAACGGTATTACGTATACTCACGCTAGGATAGCTTAGTTCAACCATTTGAAACTGTGAGTTATTTTAAATTTGGTCATTATTTAAATTTTTGGTAATATCCTTGATTGGTTATGTTCTAATCCCGAGATGGTTCAGTAACGAAGAAGAATGAAATGTGGATATACAAGGTATGTCAACAGGACGGTACCAAAAATAGTAACAATAAAAAAAAATCTGAAAAAAGCCCTGCAACTCAGGGTTCACAAAGTCGTGGCCTGGGGTAAAAAAATCTGAACTTCACGAATCGCATTTTCATCATGATATTGAAACAAGTCTGGAATACAAAATGAAACACCGACAAAAAAAAAAAACTTGTTTGTTGTTGTTCCGACAATTAGATGTTTTTCTTCGGAGTCCTTGAACAGCCGTTTCGACAAGGAGTCTGTCAGGCTCTGCTAAACACGGACAGAGCTTTCGTCACCGTAAGGTCGCGCTTGGATACCTGCAGGAGCACTACATCGCAGCTTCTATGGGTAGAGGGTGATAGTCGACATAAAAAAGTGCGTCACGCAGGAACTGCATAACTAAGCGAATTCCTAAGGAGATGATTAGTGCACTTGTACACAGTTTTTCCACGACAAAATGTTCGCGAAATGAAATTGTGACAATTATAACTCTGAGTGACATAAACGTTTAGCGCATTTGAATGTAATGAAGTTTCACGTATGAATGAAATTTTGAAAAATGCCTTCAAATCTTCACCTACCCTACCTCTAAATATATATGTGAGTGTGTGTATGAGGGTCCCGGATTTAAACGGAAAACTTCAGGAGCGTATAGGGGACCGAAATACTAAGAGAAAAAGTCATTTTGAGATTTGCTCGTTTTGGAGAATATCGCAAAACTGAAAACGAAACAAGTTTTCATTTTTGTACTTACAAAGTATTTAGGAGGCCCGGTGTCCGTGAGCGTTAAGGCTTAAGCACTCCGTGCCAAAGGGTCGTGGGTTCGATTCCCACTATGGGTTGGTGGCTTTTCTTTAGAAAAAAGAAAAGTCGTTAGCCCTACCCTGGCTAAGAAAAGGGTGGTAACCTATAGATAACTTGTCCTAAAATTCTTAGTTAATAATAATGGACGTTAAAGTTTAATAAATAAATAAAAATACTAAGCATTTACATTTTCCTGGAAAAAATTGTTTTTGCTAATTGTTTCAAGTAACCCATTACTAAAATGCTTAATCGACGAGTCTTTTTGTTAACTTTTAATAGACAACGAGAGACTGGGTCATTCTTACTTCGTAATGAAGGCGACCAATTCCAGGCAAAATAAAGTGCAGATTGTCGGCGAAGGAACTGTGTCCAACGCCACATTGGTAACAATTCTGAGACTAGCATCCGAAGTCCGAGAGCTGGCATCGCTCGGATAAAAAGTCTTTTATGCACCTTGAAATTTTTCTATAATATACCTCTTACGGCGCTAATAGCAAAGATTTGTTGATGCGCCGTAAAAAAAAAAAAAAAAAAAAAAAAAAAAAATATACCTCTTAGGTAGATAAGAAGGTAAGTATGTGTTTCCTGGACATACCTTGGAACACCAGGTACTGCCCATAGGGGAAAGGCGCAAAACAATATTTCCAAAAAATAGAGTTTTATTCAGAAGCCAACTATCTTTAATGTAAAATTAAGACAATTTTAAAATGATTAATAAATATGGCAGGCACTTTTAAGGGGTATAACGCGTAAAAAAAACTTAATTGCTTTTATTCTCATATTAAATGAGAGAAAACTCTCATTTAATATGAGAATAAAAATTCGCGCTGCCATTTAAACCGGAACAGCTGTACAAGATCATGTGAGCAACAACCAATGAGAGCGCAGAGAATAACCACAACTGCGCGGTGCTCTCATTCACTCTTACGGTTACGCCACCAAAGTGTCTGCCCTTTTGTAATGATTTTCAAATATGTTTATTGAAGACGCTGTTTAAATTGCAGCGTGAATAAAGCACTTCATTTAATTATTAAAAATAAAAACTAGGTACTTAGTTTTTTTTTTTATTATTATCATTTTAACCCCCTTAAAAGTGCCTGCCTTATTTCTTATTAATTTGAAAATTGCCTTAATTTGCCATTTTGTTCATTAATAATAGTTGGCTTCTGAATAAAACTCTACTTTTGGGCAATATTGTTTTGCACCTTTCCCCTATGCGCAGTACCTGGTGTTCCAAGGTATGTCCAGGAAACACATACATACCTTCTTATCTACCTAAGAGGTATATTATAGCAAAATTTCAGGGTGCATAAAACACTTCATGAAAAGTGCGTTGCCAGCTCTCGGTATAATTAGGAATATCGCAGCAGGGAATGCGGCGAACTTTGAAAGGTGATAATCGCTACCCGTACTATCTTCAAAAAGTGCAGAATTTATTAACTAAAGATTATGTCAAGATATTGAATTTTAGTATTTGGGTTTTTTGAAACAATCAGCGATGAAAATTTATTTTCATTGAAAATAATATGGACCGATGACCGTTACAAGAGGACGAATCATTAACCAAAGAAATTATCATGTTTGGACTTACATATATTTATAAATAACTAGCTGTTACCCAGTGTGCCACGCTACACCTACTTTCTGTCTATGACTCTCCCCGTATCAAGATCTACTTGATACCTAGTTGTCTATACCCAGTTACGAAAATTGGTCAAACGATATGAATTTGTTTTAGTTAATAATGATACCGGCAGAGGCCAGCACAACACCACGTCATCTAACAGCCGACCGAGGCCAGTAGTCGATTCAAAATGGCCGTCAATGGTTCAGTGTAGCCAATTTTTCTTGAACAAAACTTTTGACCTTTTGACCGAATTTTGAAATTTGACTATTTTGACCTAGCCTAGGGGTTTTCTCGTATCAAGACCTACCTGATTTTTATACGTAAAATCCAAAATTATTTTGTAATTTCAAAATTATTCCTATGGGACTTCTGTCCCGGAATAAGAATAAAACTTTTCATTCATTCATTCATTCAATACCTGTGTGCCAAGTTTGGTCAATATCGGTCAAACGGTGTAGATTTGTATAAGGAACAAACAAACAAATAAATCAACAGACAGACACGTGATATATATATATATATATATATATATATATATATATATATATATATATAAATGTCTGCTTGTATCAAATAGAGTTTTTTGGGACAATATACATTTTGTTTTAGAACACGGTTTACAAGGTAAAAACAAGTAACATATAACATCGTCGTATTAACATATTTCCGAAACCATTGTTGTTTATATGTTTTAAAATGAGTTCTATAATTTTATGAAGAAAAAAAAATTAAAGAAATTAATATTATATATTATCACGCCTGAACGTGTCAAAAGTGTTACAATTACAACGTCAAAGTGTTTCGAATAAGTATTACCTAAATTATCGAGCCGTGGCCCTTTAATCGATATAAGACCGGCATATCATTATATCTGTTAAGTGAATCGATTATTAGGTGTAATTTTCTACTTGTGTGGCGTTATTTAGGAGTTGATTATGTTAAGATTAGACGCTGTCGTAGATCGGACGAGGTAATACGAACAGGAGCATCGTCAGTATCAGGTGTTTTAGGAGTGAAAATGATTGATGGGTGGATGTTGGTAAAGTTTTGAAAAGTCTATTACACAACTCTTGTGTGATCCGTTTGATGTCTGATGAAATTCTGTATTTAAGGATGGAGTGTTTCTTCACATATCCTCAAAAATTATTCATGTTGGTTGATAATTTCGGTGCAGAGGTTGTTAGGCTATGTAAGGATAACGTTATCATTCGCGTGTAACATCTTTGTAAGCTATGGTACAGAGGTTTTCTAACGTAGGGAAGTTAACTAACCGTTCATGAGTAAGAACCATTTAAGCAATGGTGCAGTGGTTATTTGGGGTAGTAAGTTACCATTCATGAGTAAGATCCTTGTATGCTATGGTGCGGAGGTTATTTGGGGTAGTAAGTTACCATTCATGAGTAAGATCCTTGTATGCTATGGTGCAGTGGTTATTTGGGGTAGTAAAATTAAGTTACCATTCATGAGTAAGATCCTTGTAAGTTATGGCACAGAGGTTATTTGGCGTAGTAAGGTTAACTTACCATTCCCGAGTAAGACCTTTGTAAACCTCTTTGCGGAGGTTTTTTTAGCCTAGTAAGATTAACTAACCGTTCATGTGTAAGAACCTTGAAATCTATAGTTAGAGGTTTTTTGGTTAACTAAACATTAATAATAATTTAATAAACTCTCATGTGTGAGATTCTGGTAAGATATGGTGCAGTGGTGTTTTGGCTTAATTCGCTTCATGTGTAAGATTCTTGTAAGATATTGTGCAGTGTTTTTTTGGGGAATTAACCCAAAAAATCACTATTAAGTAATAATTAGTGCCGGCAGATATTTTAGTTTGATTAAGAATACAAGGATTTATTGAAGGCAAAAAGAGTGAGAAGGAACCCCTTGAAGGTTTGATAGTGTGCGTGATTTCCACGTAGGCCACTGCGCGTTCAAGCCCTGCACGGGTTTCTTCATCTAAGGATTCGCCAGATTAATCCATGAACCAACATGTATGCCTAGAAAGGGTTCAACCTGTAGATAAAACGCCACTAACGGCCTAGATGCAAGTGCCTCGTGAAAACGAAAATTAAGGCTCATAGTCAATACCGAACAAAACTCTCTCGACATGGCCCTAACTAACCTTGCAAAAACTCGCTTGTCTATTGCATATAGCATTCTTCCTTGAATATAGGATTGATTTTATTATTTCAATTTTATGTTTCAGGAGGGTCTTAATGATGGCAGTTTGATTTTGAATCAATATTACACTTTGATTTCAAAAGACCTTAAACATTCCTGAATGAAATTGAGTGCCATAAACCTACGCTTACCTATCAAATAGATACAATATAAATTAAACGTTATTTCTATTGTCAAATTGATTTGGTATCTGTCAAATCCTAGTTCCGTAAAGATTATCTGCTTTGTAAAATGGAAACAGTATATATTGAAATTCCAAAGTTGGACCACACGTCAGATCGTGAATGGGCTTGTTGGACGAGTCGGAATATTTAGAGGGACGACTCGAAGGTCTGACATCCGACTGGTGACGGAGTTGGAGCGTGAGTCGGATCAAAGTCGTCCAACTTAGCTCAGTCAGTGCTTGACCTTCGGGCATCTTCGGTCTGCACTCGATACATTTTCGGCTCGTCAGTGACGGTCACAGTCCTGAAAACAGACGAGGACTAAATTTGGATCGCTAGTTGGATAGCAAGTCGGAGCGTGAGTGGAGTTGACTATCCAACTAGTAGTCCTACTAAGCCGTACTGCAAATCGCAACGTGAATGACCTGCTTAAACCTAGGCTACAAGGTTACAAATCTTTATAGACTTTCTTGAAACCTATTTCCGGAAACCACCTACCTTTAGAGTTATTTGTAAACTTATTATTATATCATCCAAAATAATGTTTTGCCTAATATTGCCAGTGTGTCGACATAAGGACGTAAGTAGTCATAACATGTTTTGCCTAATATTGCCAGTGTGTCGACATAAAGACGTAAGTAGTCATAACATGTTTTGCCTAATATTGCCAATGTGTCGACATAAGGACGTAAGTAGTCATAACATGTTTTGCCTAATATTGCCAGTGTGTTGACGTAAGGACGTAATTAGTCATACCATGTTTTGCCTAATATTGCCTGTGTGTCGACATAAGGACGCAAGTAGTCTTAACATGTTTTGCCTAATATTGCCAGTGTGTCGACATAAGGACGTAAGTAGTCATAACATGTTTTGCCTAATATTGCCAGTGTGTCGACATAAGGACGTAAGTAGTCATAACATGTTTTGCCTAATATTGCCAGTGTGTCGACATAAGGACGTAAGTAGTCATTCCTTGGCTTCGGACTAATGTTGTGAAACACCGTTCAGGGAATTATCAGAACTTCTGGGAAAATGCTTCTGTTGTTGAGACAATGCTCGCTGAATTCTCGACGATTAGTGTACGGAGACAAGAATCGATTCTAGCTAGCCATTGTCGATTGTTCGCTAGTAAACAATAGGAGGAGTGTCCGATTTGGTAATGCCGCCTTGACTGTGCATAGTCCGGTGGCCTTTAGACAGTAACTTCATTTATTCAGATGCAACTTCATGTTCGCTTTGGATGGAGTGTGTGTCTGGTTTTTATCAAAGAGGACGCCAGTTCGATTCCCGCTTCGAACAAAATGTTTTTTTTTTAAATTTAATTTTCGGTTTAAGTATTCAATAAAAAGGGGTCTCCCGTGGTCTAGTGGCTAGCGACTTGGATTCATAAGCGGGAGATGGTGGGTTCGATCCCCACCGGCGGCAGGGATTTTCTCATCACACGGCTCGTTGGGAAAATTCCTCGCTCCCCCCTGGATGGCTAATGGCCTAGTTGTCGAAGCGCCGTTAAAAAAAAAAAGTATTTAATAACGTAGGATTCGGTTAACAATTAATCCTGTAGTTTAAAATTGATCGCAACTATGATATTTTAATTTCGGTAACGTTTGGAGTTAAGAAGGGTCTCTTGCATTCTGTTTGGGCAAAACTGGCGTCAGTTTACTAAACTAACTTTAATTCATTCGAACTAAAAATAATCCCACCTTATATTATTAGTTTTAGTTTAGTTTTAGATCTGTAAAATTATTAATCATGTATTTTCTTAGCAAATAGTTGTTTTTAGTTTTAGTTTTTCATTCACTAATTAGTTTTTTACGTACTTTGATTCAGAACAAGGGTAAATTAAATTCTAACGTCCATTTATTATTAACTAAGAATTTTAGGACGGGTTATCTATAGGTTACCACCATTTTATAGCCAGGATAGGGCTGATGCCTTTTATTTTTTCTAAAGAAAAGCCATCACCCCTAGTGGGAATCAAACCCACGACCTTTGGCACGGAGTGTTAAGTGCACACGCCTTAACGCTCACGGACACCTGGCCTCCGGAGCAAGGGTAAAAAAATAGGTATGTATGTATTTTTGTTTAAATAAAGAGTGTTAATTATTATTATTATTTTTAATAATTTGCTTATTTATGGAAATAACTTATGATTTACATTAATTCACGTTATTTTTGTAAAACTAAACTAAACTAAAATAAAGCTTTAATTCAAATTTTAATCAATTCCCTATGATTTAGTTTTAGTTTTAGGTCAGTTATTATTTATTTATTAATTTATTCGTTTCGAGAGCTTCGCAATAAGGGTGATCTGCTCTATTGAATAACAAAAAATAAAAACAATAAAAAAAAAAAGTTGAAGATAAATAATAA
Organism: Gonocerus acuteangulatus; assembly: GCA_946811695.1. Lineage (NCBI taxonomy): Eukaryota > Metazoa > Arthropoda > Insecta > Hemiptera > Coreidae > Gonocerus > Gonocerus acuteangulatus. The sequence goes on along the minus strand of OX328130.1, from coordinate 76,006,737 downwards.
TAAGAAATACAATAAAGTAATTGGTCATAATCTGAAAATTAAATATAATCCGATGATAGGTGATAACATAGGGCTTTGATTAGTATAATAATTGGCCTAATAATATGATGGCCAACCGAAAAAAAAAAATAAAAAAATAAAAAAAAAAAATAATATAAATAAAAAATAAAAATAATAATAATATTAATAATAATAAATAAAAAATAAAATAAAGAGTTCAGTTATTATCCACTAGTTAATTTAATTTTAGTTTTTTTTTAAGTGAATGTAGTTTTAATTTAAATTTTTATTTTTGCCTTACATTGTTTACATTACTCTCACCAGTTACTTATTTTTAAAAGATTGATTAATCCCAGTCTAAACAGACTGCCTAAACACAATGTTCCGTACACTTTTCAATCCAGCATTGTACCTGTTCCACTATACTCTAGTGATGATCTAGCGAATTCTGCTCTTAAATGAAAATCTTTCTCCTTTACTCTCTTTAAGTGTACGTGTTGGAATTTTTTTTCTGCCGGCACAAAGGAAGTCAAAATTAAAAGGCTTTTCTACAAAAAAAAAAAAAAAAAGTGTTGTTTATTGTAATATGTGAAATAAAATAAGCTTTGTACATTTGTGTGTAAAAAAGAAAGTGGTCTATTCAGCATTTTGAAAGATCATTCTTGAAAGAATACTTTTTTCCTTTATTCTCTTCCATTGTCCTATTCCTTTTTCTTTCTATTCCTCCATAGTGATGAAGCAGTAAGGGAGGGGGGGATATTGATGGAGGGAGGGGGTTTTCCATCTTCGGAATCCCCGCACAGTCCTAGACAATAGCTATTGTTGGTCTTTTGTTGAAGGTTCTATCTCCAAGAGGTGAATATTCCCATTAGCTAACCACGGTATCTCTCTGGGTGTTCGTTGCTCGAGTCTAGAATTATCATTCTGTTGTTAGCAGTTTAGGAGTCACTGGCAAAACTCTTCAATTGAAATTGTAGCAGATAGCAGTTAGCTCTACCGATTTTCTTTCCCCTTGCCGTCAACGTTGTCTTCTGAGCTGCTAACCTGGTATTTTACATCTACGCTCGTCGTCGTCGCAAAGTATAAAGAACTTACACATGATATCTCTTAAATGTTAGGGGTAAAAAAAAACAAACAAACTAATAAAACACAAAGAATCGAACATCAATATAATAATAATAATAGGGGTCTCCCGTGGTCTAATGGCTAGCGCCTTGGATTCATAAGCAGGAGATGGTGGGTTCGATTCCCAACCTCCGGCAGGAATTTTATCATCCCATGGCTCGCTGGTAAAATCCCTCGCTGCACCCAGGATGTCGGCGCTAATGACCTAGATGTAGATGCGCCGTAAAAAAAAAAAAAAAAAAAAAAAAAAATATATATATATATATATATATATATATATATATATATATATATATATATATATATATATATATAATTAACAAAAATTAAAAGATGTAAAAAACATTAAAACGATCAAAACGTTATCTACTAAAGAAAACAAAGTATCTTTACTCAGTCTAGCCGAAAAAGTGTCTATAGGCAGAAGAAGATTTGTTTATAATTATGTTTGGGAAATAATATAAATGATTTCATTAGGAGATATTTTGTTCATAAGTCATTTTTTATCGGGAGAAAAAATAAGTCAGTCCGGGGCTCTTATTTTGGCCATGTTGGACTATTTGCTTGTCCATCTTGGAATGAATGTGACGGATGTCGTCTGTACGACACATACTGGGGAACCTTACAATGCTTATCACTCCGTCAGACTTTTTTTCTGATTTTTTATTGTTTTTTAGATTTCCAAGTTTCTGCACTTTTTACCAAGGAACTGCGTTGAGGTATCAACATTGCATCGTGTATTGTGTGCTCACTTAAGTAAGCAATTCGTGTCTACTTGGTATGTGCCAATTCCCAGACTGCTTGTTGCCATCCCTGTAGAATCCTGATTATTCATCAGATCCCCTTCTGAGAAGAGGACATTACAGAACCTCCCTACATTAAACACTACAAGATGGTGACTGCCTTATAGTTTTCACAACTACAGGCCTATTTGCAAGTCTAGTATCTGTAAACAGATCCTCCTACGCATCTTGACAGAATTACAACAGCTATTCTTTGATTCTGTTCATCGAAGGGCGTATCCATGAAATCTTCGATGACATCTGCAGAAATTGGATCTAGGCGCATGGTAGTGCGCCAGGCCAAGTTCCCGGCCTAAGCATACTGTGTGTATATTACAGGAGGTCTTAGAGCCGATTTTTACCCTCTCATAACTTTCAACCTGGTAAAGATAAAGTTATGAAATTTTACACAGGCATTATACTACAAGATGTGAGTAAAACTGTAAATTTTCATAATTCTACATCGAATTGTTTCTGAGATATAAGCGATCGAAAATCGGGATTTATAGGACTCACTCACTGACTGACTCATCAAAATTATTAGGCACTTCCCATGATGCTAGAGACTTGAAATTTTGCAGGAGGATAGACATGAGGGTGTTATTAAAGGAGAAAATCGAAAACCCCTGAAAAGTTGTGTTTGACTCCGCTTCCGGGGCGGGGGCATGCCAGTTTTGTACTTCCTTCGGAAACCCGTCATTCCGTCCGAACCCATGATGTGGGGTATCAAATGAATCGTCTCGGTATGAAGAACCTATATTTGATGTTTTAAGAAACAATTAGACGCATATAGGCTCGGTCAAAATCTTATACCAGCTGTCTGTCTGTATGTTTGTTCCTTATACAAATTCACTCCGTTTGACCGATTTTGACCAAACTTGGCAGTCTGGGGAATGCACTAGGCTAGGTAAAAAAGGTCTTTCAGCTGTCTGTCTGTATGTTTGTTCCTTATACAAATTCACACCGTTTGACCTATTACTTGGAAGACCTTATAGTTACTTACTAAGAACAGTAAAGACACTTCAACGACCTTTAAAAACAACAATAAAAATACTTATATCCAGTTACTAAAATATCACTTTCCTCAACCAGGTATATTCTTAAACTTGGCAATGTTTTATTTGTGCCGAAATTATCTTTAGAGAGAAAACTAAACATTGCCAAGTTTAAGAATATACCTGGTTGAGGAAAGTGATATTTTAGTAACTGGATATAAGTATTTTTATTGTTGTTTTTAAAGGTCAGTTGAAGTGTCTTTACTGTTCTTAGTAAGTAACTATGAGGTCTTCCAAGTAATGAACTTGGACATTTCTTTCTTGTATCATCTCTTGTATTGGCAAATATTTTTGGTTGAAAATATGGTGCACTTAATACACTAACTCATACTACTTTTTTGGAGTGTAGGATGGTAAGGCGTTTTTTGGGGGTTTTAGGAAGAGATATTTCTCGCTTTTGGGGGAAGGGAGTGTTTCTTTGTGGGGGGAGGAACTTGGCCTCTATTTCACATTTATGTTTTTTTGGGATTGTTATTTACTCAATATGTTCAAACATCAAAAGTTGCAATGGAATGATTCATATTCCAGGTGTCTTGACAACCATTACTACAGAAATGATTGCGCAGTCGTGTAAATATTCACTAAATTAACCTTACAGAGGAAATCCTGAAGAAACTGGCACACTGTCTGAGTAAAATTCGGTAAAAAATAATGATTTGTCTTGTTTTGATTCTAGACGAATCAATTACTAATAGTATTTTTTTTTATCATAAAAATTGATTTCAAGTGCCATGCCTCGTTGCTGGTGTCTTTATTATTATTATTTAAATTTTAACGTCCATTATTATTAACTATGAGTTTCAGGACGGGTTATCTATGGGTTACCACCCTTTTCTAGCCAGGATAGGGCTGATGCCTTTCCTTTTTTCTAAAGAAAAGCCACCACCCCTTATTCGGAATCGAACCCACGACCCTTGGTACGGAGTGTTAAGTGCTCACGCCTTAACACTCACAGCCAACGGGCCTCCACAAGTGTCTTTATCATTATGATAATATTATAAATATTGCTTTTATCTCCGAAAGTATAATCGAATCATCGGTCGGTTTCTCCCGACAGCCTAAAAGCCCCTAAACGGTGAAAGGTGATTACGGCGTACTCAAACCTTTTCTTCACCAGACGGATTTCCAGCCAGGTGCGTGCTTCGCCGTCCTGGACATTAATACTGCTTTCTTGCTTAGGCCCTAGCTCTCCCCCGGCGTCACGTTCTCCGTCTGGATAGGCGGGAAAGTTTGAAAGTGCAGGCATATTTCCAGCTGTCAGCTTTGTAGCAGAGGTCCATCGCCGATTCTCACACCTTATTGTTCGCAGTTGGGCGCCAAAACTGTTGAATGGAGTTTCGTGTCAAATGGGGGAAATCATCACATGCTCCTTGAATGCGATAAACGAACGCTAGAGGATTCCATTTTCTTCAAGCGCCTCTTGCACATCTCTAAAAAGTCTTTTATGCCTCACTATTTCTGATGATATAAGTTTCAGCAACGCTAATTTCCAGCTTTAATACTTACGTTAAATAATGTATCCAACACTGATAACTATTCTCCTAGGATTCTCATGTGGTAGATGCGTGTTCGACTCCCGTCTGCAGCACGTTCCTCTCTTCCTCCATAGGGAGGAACCACGCTTATAAGGTTGGCCTCATGACGTAATCCGGAATTACCGATTAGAAACTTTTACGTTTCAGAACCCCTAGAGATCGAATATAACTGTAGTTCAAATTTATATATATATATATATATATATATATATATATATTTGTCTTTGATTTTGATACAATTTGGTATAAAAATCTTTCGTCCAATTAGGAAGGTCAAGGTCGGTAACCAGCAGAATCCGTCCACCGGAACATGGTTTTTGGAGCGAAATTTACGCGAAAAAATCGTTACGCTTACTTCATATGCTTGCAGGTACTCGTTTTATAGGTTTATTGGACTAGAAAATTGAATGAATCTATTGTTGGGGAGGTGTCTTTTCAGCGTCATTGTAAAAACTCAACATGCCGCAAGGGGGAATCAAACTCACATCTTCCACGAGAGAACTCATCATCTGACGGGTGGACATGCCCACGGGTAGACCCTAAACGCTGGATCTTGATGGTTACCTACCTCAAATGCTACTTGCACTGCATCGTTGTTGAACATTAGAACCCACCTGAAACAAAAACGAAAAATATACATTAATTCCTTCAAGAACCATTATTCCAATGACTGACAATGTCAATATAAAATGATATATGAAGTTATATTTTACACCTATCACGATGACGCCGACATGATGACGTAAGTCGGTCGCAAAAAGCATTCAAACAAGAGCAGATGAAACTTATTTCAAAAAACAAAAACGTATTATTGGTTTGGGGGCAAAAATAATCCAGGTTTGTATATATAACCATATATAATCGTCCCAGATGGAGAGTTCCTTACTCTTAGAGAATGCCATACAAACTACACTAATCTTTGAGTAAAAACAACATTAATAACCACTGTTTATAATCCATTAACTAGACATTAGATTATCTTTGTTTACTTGGCACTTGCCTGAAAAAAATGGTATATTCAAAACCTCCATTTTACTATTTATTATTATTATCATTTTAATAGCAAGAAAACTTTCCCGATTAGTCCCTACGTGTAAAGCAATCGTGTTTCTAGTTGTTCCCAAGTAAAGTGAATGTTCCAATGAGTGATTTCCTGTTATCAATCAGTTACTGATAAGAACTCAAGTCACGGTTCTAAAGTCACGACAGATACCGATAACTAGGTCATAAACTAGACCTTGTTTATCTCTCAGACTTGTTCAAGGATTCTACTATCAATTATCAATTATCAAACATACAATATATATATATTTATTTCCTCCCCTAAGTCAACCTTAAGGAAGGGAGTTTATTTTTTTTTCTACATGTGCTGTATATGACAAATGTACGTAGCATGTAATTGATGATATCTTAATATTTTTTCTATTCTTTATGATTACATTGTAAATGTAGAACTATATATATATATATATATATATATATATATATACTGTTCAAGGAAGGCATTCGTACCCTACTTTTGACCCTTTTTAATTAACAATTAAGAAAAAAGTCTTAAAATAGTTAAATCTAACCTTCCCAAGAAGGTTATCCTCCATTAGAGGTTAATGAATGTAGGATATGCAAAGCTACCTATTAGCTGATTAAAAACATTTAAACCGTGAAGTAGTTGCTTGGAGATAAATCTGAATGGCAAGGCTACTTCCCAAGATAGTAGCTAGGAACAATTAGGAATTGCAACAGCTGATAATTAGATGCCTGTATATATATCTATAATGATTTGTGATCTTCAGGGGTAGCTCGGTGGTAGAGCAGTAGGCGAGCATACGAAGCAAGTCTTGCTTCGAAGGATTTGAAGTTCTTAGGTAGGTATGGTTCCTGGATTATAGAGATAACTGTCGCACAATGGTGCCCGAGCGGAAAAAATCCAATTTTCGAAAGCGCTGATTTTCGTTACTTAGTTTGTGATTCTCACACTATATTAGCTACAGAATCTAGGAACAGCATACTTTTCCCCCTGTTTTAATGTTATTCCTATTAATTTAGGCCCAAAGTCAGAATAATGGAATTTTGGCCACACTATTGGAAATAATTAATATATAATTTCAAAATAGAGAAAAAAAAATATGAATTTTTTCCCCTGCTCTACGATAGTCAACTAAGCCACACATCAGACAAACTGGGCAAAAAAAAAACGCGCATTACAACGTTATAAGTTACGAATTTTATTTAAGCATTGATAACAGCTGTGATTACAAAGAGATGAGAAAGGTCACATTTCAAAGTAAACATATTTTAATAAACATTAGAATTAAAATCATCTGCTTTTATCTGCCTATCCGATCATAACACCGGAATGAAAGGGAAGGATTAGAGTAGGCCTTTATTTGTTTCACTATCTAGTCTACCGTATTGGCTCAGATAGTCCGAGAGCCAGCAACGCACTTTTCATGAAGTGTTTTATGCATCCTGAATTTTTTCTATAATATACCTCTTAGGTAGATAAGAAGGAATGTATGTGTTTCCTGGACATACCTTGGTGCATTAGGTACTGCACATAGGTGAGAGGTGCAAAACAATATTTCCAAAAAATAGAGTTTTAATCAGAAGCCAACTATCTTTAATGTAAAATTAATACAATTTTACAATGAATAATAAATATGGCAGACACTTTGAAGGGGTATAACACGTAAAAAAAAATAATTGTTTTTATTCTAATATTAAATGAGAGTTTTGTTTTCGCTGCCATTAAAACCGAAACAGCTGTACAAGATCATGTGAGCAAGAACCAATGAGAGCACCGAAAACAACCAACACTGCGCGGTCGTGTCATACACTCTTACGGTTACGCGCAGTGTATTGTAGTCTATCGTAGGCAACATTTATTTTCATGTTTCCTGATAATTAAACCCCACAAAAGTGTCTGCCCTTTTGCAATTATTTTCAAATGTATTTATAGAAGACGCTGTTTAAATCGCAGCGTGAATAAAGCACTTCATTAATTATTAAAAATAAAAACTAGGTACTTAGTTTTTTTTTATTATTATCATTTTAACCCCCTTAAAAGCGCCTGCCTTATTTATTATTAATTTGAAAATTGCCTTAATTTGCCATTTATTTCATTAATAATAGTTGCCTTCTCAATAAAACTCTACTTTTAGGCAATATTGTTTTGCACCTTTCCCCTATGCGCAGTACCTGGTGTTCCAAGGTATGTCCAGGAAACACATAAATACCTTCTTGTCTACTCAAGAGGTACGTTATAGCAAAATTTCAGGGTGCATAAAACACTTCATGAAAAGTGCGTTGCTGGCTCTCGGATTAAGATAATACATGTCCCCACGTCAAAACACTTTTAATTAGAGTTCATTCTAGGTGCTAACGTTGTTAGCGCGGTTCCTCCCTCCCCCATAGGGAGGAACCCCGCTTATAAGGTTGATACAATGAAACAATCCGGAAGTGCCGACTAGAAAATTTTGCGTTTCAGAACCCCTAGAAACCGAAAATAACGGTGGTTCAAATTTGTATATATATATATATATATATATATATATATATATATATGTATATATTTATTTATATATATATATATATATATATATATATATATATATTTGTCTGTTCGCTCTCTAAATAGAAGACGAATGGTCCGATTTTGATGAAATTTGGTACAAAAATCTGTCGTCCAATTTGAAAGGTCAAGTTCGTTAACCAGCAAAATCCGCCCACTGGAAGATGTCGTTTGGGGCGACATTCGCGCAGAAAAAATCGTAACGCTTACGTTTTTGAGTTCATAAGCTTGTAAGTACTCGTTTTATAGGCTTCTTGGGCTAGAAAAACGAATGAAACCATTTTCAAGCCGATAGCTTTAACCGTTGTCGAGAAAATTGGAAAAATAGTTTTTGAATACCGTTTTTGGTTTGGGTACTTAGAATAACGGGATTCAGTTGAAACATTATGTGCATGTTCTACATTCATTAAAACTAATATGTTGAAAGTTATGTTACGTTTGGAGTTAAGGAAGGGTTAGAATAAAATATTTTATGAACAGATATGAAAAGTTTTGGAAACTTCGTATACTTTCATTAATATCTCGAACACGGTTGGGAAATCGTGGTAAGTGGATTGAAACTATTTGAAAGCTTACTAAATTCTCTACAAAAATAATTCTAAAACTATTTTTGATTAGGTTATGTCAATCGGAGAAATAAATGCTTAAAACTTCAAATACGTCTGTTTTGTTCTTATGAACGGGTTTTTGTCGTTCTTTTTGTAATTTTTGTCTCTTTCCCTTGGTTTTTTATTGCTTTTTATTTCTTTAATTTCTTATGTTGTATTTGTAAGGAATATGTATGTGTGTGTAAAACAGGATAGGTAAAATGAGACCAATTTTCTGTTGTCAGAAATAATGAAAAGTTTTGGGAACTTCGTATAATTTCTTAATATCTCGAAAACGGTTGAAAATCTTGGGAAGCGAAAGGTTGCCATTCGAAAGCTTACTAAATGGTCTACAAGAAAGGTTCTAAAGAAAGTTTTGAATAAGCGAAGTAATGTCAGCTTTGGATTTGTCGATTTCCTTCAAATGTCTCGAAACTGTCGAGGCTCCTACTCCGAGTTCTTTGGCATATTCCCTAGTGTTTTTAATTGCTTATAGTAGTCAAATGTATTTGTCAATAAAACAGGATACGTATAATTAGAATCAATATTTTGTTTGTTAGAATTCGATGATGCCGTATGAATATCTAGATTACAGTACTGGTGTTGATTTCGTTCTTTAGAATTATTCTTGGTATTCCCTATTTTCATCTGTTACCCATAGTTTTTTATTGTTAGTAGGTTTTTCTTATTGATTATAGAATATAAATCTATTTGGCTATAAAACAGGATACGTAAAATTAGTGACAATATTTCGGAGATTTCTGAGCGAAATACTTTTAAGATTTTCTACCACCACGAACGGCTTTTTTCCTCTATTTTTATCCACTAGATAGGCTTTATTTTGCATATTATTCTATATAAGTTTTATTCAGCAGGGGATTCTGATGAAATGTCGTGTTTTTGCTGTGGATTTTAAATACGATGTATCTAAGATTGGATAACATTAGCGAGTCTACATAGTTAAGAACCGACGACGGAGGATTACTTCTTGCTATGATTTAGTCTACATATGTATATTAAGTCCTAAATCCAAAAAATAAACTTCACAACGGTTAGATACTTTGAGCGTATATGGCGGTTCAATGCCCGTAGAACACAATGGGGCCGCAGGAAATTTACCTGCTAAGAGTTAATCCTCAAGAGCTGTAAATATACCCCAGGTATCTGCCGACACAAATACAAAGCCTAGGCGGAGAGCACCCCAAAAACACAGATCCAAAAATAAGTTATATACTAAATATTCATAAAGACTACTTAGTTGTAAACCGATTCATCAATTAGCAATCAATAATTTTCAACAAAGGTTATATACTAAATATTGATAAAAAGTATTTAATTAGAAAAAAATCAATATTCCACAAGACTTGTTTTTGGTCCATTTGTGTCTACTCCGTAGACTTAATTAAGTATATTATTCTATTGTAGTTGGGCAACTAAACTTTGTTTTATTTTGTTAAATAAAGTTTTTTTTTTTTTTACTTGTTATTCGTCAAGACTTTTATTTGTCCTTGTGTATTTACTAGATACGTTTTATTCGGCATATTATTCTATATAGGCTATATTAGGCAGGGTATTCTACTCAATCTTGTGTACTTCTTCTTGATCCTTCTGTACATGGGCGCATATAAAAACAATTTCGGGGGGGGGGGGGCTGAGACCATTTCCAGGGTATGGAATACTAAATATTTAGAGCTTGGAATAGTTTTAGGCAACTAAAACGCTATTGCACGTAAAATAAAATATGTTTTATGAACTAAGTGATCTTATTTAATTTATTTTTAAGGGTTTTACGAGAAGTTTTTATCATCAATTCAAAATTTCGGGAGGGGCTGCAGCCCCCTCAACCCCCCCCCCTCATATACGCCCATGCTTCTGTATCCTCTAGAAAGGCTTTATTAGGCATATTTTGTATTGATTTATAGAGCTTTGCTTTAGAATGAGAGCCAGATTCTGTAATTTCCGCTTCTGTGTAAAAGTTAGCTACTGTCGGTGTCCCTGACGCCTTAATATCACTTTTATTCGAGATGTTCGAGAGGATTTTGACAATTTTCACGAGATATATAAAAAAAATAAGTTTATTTCTTTTCTAAGCTTATCAAATGGCACTAGGGACATGAACGGAACCGCGCTAAGATGCTGCAGTTCCTGCGAGTCGGACTTTTTTGTCATGAGCTCTCATGAGTTAAAATTATGACATATACCTCATGTACCAACGATGACATATTCCTTCAACAAAATCAACTTCAATTAATTTAAATATACACTCAAAATAGTTGTTCCATTTTGTTTTAATGAGTTCAAACTATTTCGAAAATCTCAAACATCAACACTCCAATAGGCTTTCATTTTTCCATTAGCTCTTCAATTTACTTCAAAATTTCCATATCCTCGTATGGTTGCTCAGTCGGTTGGATGACGATATCTGAGACTTGGCTAAGAACTTCCAGATCGAGATTCGGTATGACGAGCTGGAATTTTATTAGACTCGAAGTTACGCGAGATGTCGCAAATACAGCCTCGATCGTCGCGAACCATAAAGTCGGGTTCTGTTTCCAGAATGTCGGTAGTCTTGAACTCGGCCCTTGGTATAAGCTAACCTCAGGTTGGGTTTTATCGAGATCTGTATCGGATGTAGATGAGTTTTTGTTGGACATGATGAACGGCGAGAAGTGAAATCAGAAGTATTGTTCAATATCAGGGGTCACCAATGTTAAGTGTTTGAGTTTGGAAATTAATATAAACACTTAAACTATTAAACGAAATAGAACTTTATTAAAAAAAACTGTTTGAAGATTCTGATCGGATGTAAATATGAGGTTCAAACGGTGCGCTACGAGATATCCGGTTCCTGGAGCTAGTAGTCAGGTCTAGTGCTCCTTCACCAACACAGTTTATGGGAAACTTGATTAAAAGGTTGGTACTCACCAAAGTCCAGCCTTGACCGAGTACTACCGTGGACTAGGCTTGAGTTTCGAGTTTGAGCAAATTCAGACTAGGGATCTAGTTTTGAACGAGATTGCACAGAAACATATTTTTTGGGCTAACCCTTCTTAGAGCAAGGTTCAACTAAACTGTTTAATTTATATCACATGTGTCATTCTCTATTATCTGTTAACCGCTACAGTTTGTTTTGTTTTGAGTCGAATGAGACCACCCCAGGTTTCTAGGATAATCAGTTTTTGAGATATTGAATTTTTTCCGCTTTTTGGCCATTCGGCACCACAGTGCGTGGTTGGTATTACAATTGCAAAAGATATACACAATTTTGACATAATTCGTTTACAAGAAGCTTAAAGCTAGGATATGATCAGCTGCTATGGAGTAACATTTATCGGAACATGACTTCTTTTAGACAAATTATTTATGCGGCAATATTAAAAGCGTAAAAAGTTTGTATCCAAATCTGTCGATACAAAAGCGATATTTTAGTATCATAGGATTGCTAAGAAATCAAAAATGCTTCTTTATATGCTCGATTTTATTATGACTCTGGATATCACCATACATGTTTTTCAACTTATGCACAATTAGGAAAAAAGCTAAGCCATTGCGAAATCGATTTATGCAAAAATGAATGCCTAAAATCTAAAAGCCAAGACCATTAAGACCATGTTTAGGTTGCCTCCGAGTCTCGAACTTCCCCAGAATATATATATGCACACGGCAAATTCTACTTCCCGTTACGCAATTATAAATATTTTATAGGGCAATTATTTGATAAATGTTTGCCGACTATAGAAAAAACAATGGTACTAAAGAAGCCACCTTGAGGAACTCCAAGTATTTCCCTGCCGGTGAGCTAATAGACAAGATAAAGCTGTTTTTCTGCCGTGACTCAGAAAGCGGAGGGACAATTATTTCTAGGAGTGATCCTTGGCTCTGGGATCAAGGCAGGATGTGACTAGATTCACTCTGTAGCTGTTTCTCTTTGTGTCCTCGGCTAAAGGCACACATAATTCTAGGTGACGTTATAAGAATAGGCCACAAAGTAGAATATCCTACCAGGAAATGGACTGCAGAGGACGCTTTATACAGGTCAGACAAAAGTAGAGACGCAAGAGATAGAGGTGAAGGATATACAGCTAGAAATATATGTATGCATGTATAAATATATACAGGGTGTCCCAAATAAGACGGCTCAAACTAATCTCGCGGCCAAACGGTTGGTCTGAGAAAAAAATGTTGTAGGGCTTGATTTAAGCTTGTTAAATACGTCAACCATTTAACATGTTGACTGCGCATGAGCGCTCGGCGCTAGATGAAATGTTGAGGTTTGCAGATGACCCCTATTATTATGCAAATCATTTTGAATGGAATTAAAAAACAAAACCTTTGCCGCAAACCGCACTTCGATATCTTTAAAATCAAATGAGTTTCGTGCGATTCAAATTTTATCAAATTAAAGGTTTTGTTTTTTAATTCCCTTCAAAATGATGTGCATAATAATAGGGGTCATCTTCAAACCTCAACAACTCATCTAGTGCCGAGCGCACATGCGCAGTCAACATGTTAAATGGTTGACATATTTAGAAAGCTTAGGTCAAGCTCTACAAATTTTTCCCCTGACATTTTAGCGCGGTTCCTCCCTCCCCCATAGGGAGGAACCCCGCTTATAAGGTTGATACAATGAAACAATCCGGAAGTGCCGACTAGAAAATTTCGCGTTTCAGAACCCCTAGAAACCGAAAATAACGGTGGTTCAAATTTGTATATATATATATATATATGTATATATATATATATATATATGTATATATATATATATGTATATATATATATATATATATATATATATATATATATATATATATATATATTTGTCTGTTCGCTCTCTAGGTAGAAGACGAATGGTCCGATTTTGATGAAATTTGGTACAAAAATCTGTCGTCCAATTTGAAAGGTCAAGTTCGTTAACCAGCAAAATCCGCCCACTGGAAGATGGCGTTTGGGGCGAAATTCGCGCATAAAAAATCGTAACGCTTACGTTTTTTAGTTCATAAGCTTGTAAGTACTCGTTTTATAGGCTTCTTGGGCGAGGAAAACGAATGAAACCATTTTCAAGGCGATAGCTTTAACCGTTGTCGAGAAAATTGGAAAAATAGTTTTTGAATACCGTTTTTGGTTTGGGTACTTAGAATAACGGGATTCAGTTGAAACATTATCTGCATGTTCTACTTTCATTAAAACTAATATGTTGAAAGTTATGTTACGTTTGGAGTTAAGGAAGGGTTAGAATAAAATATTTTATGAACAGACATGAAAAGTTTTGGAAATTTCGTATACTTTCATTAATATCTCGAACACGGTTGGGAAATCGTGGTAAGTGGATTGATACTATTTGAAAGCTTACTAAATTCTCTACAAAAATAATTCTAAAACTATTTTTGATTAGGTTATGTCAATCGGAGAAATAAGTGCTTAAAACTTCAAATACGTCTGTTTTGTTCTTATGAACGGGTTTTTGTCGTTCTTTTTGTAATTTTTGTCTCTTTCCCTTGGTTTTTTATTGCTTTTTATTTTTGTAATTTCTTATGTTGTATTTGTAAGGAAAATGTATGTGTGTGTAAAACAGGATAGGTAAAATGAGACCAATTTTCTGTTGTCAGAAATAATAAAAAGTTTTGGGAACTTCGTATAATTTCTTAATATCTCGAAAACGGTTGAAAATCTTGGGAAGCGAAAGGTTACCATTCGAAAGCTTACTAAATGGTCTACAAGAAAGGTTCTAAAGAAAGTTTTGAATAAGCGATGTCAATCGGAGAAATAAGTGCTTAAAACTTTTAAGTAATTGATTTCGCTTATTCGAACTGTTCTTTTTGTCTTTGATTTTGGTACTTAGAATTATGGGATTCAGTTGAAACATTTTCTGCAAGTTCGAATTTTATCAACACTAATATGTTGAAATTTTGGTTACGTTTGGAGTTAAGGAAGGGTTAAATTAAAATAATTTATTAATAGAGATGAAAAGCTTTGGAAACTTCGTATACTTTCCTTAATATCTCGAAAACGGTTGAGAATCTTGGTAAACGGATGGTTACCATTCGAAAGCTTACTAAATGCTCTAGAAAACAGGTTCTGAAGAAAGTTTTGATTAGGCGATGTCAAACGGAGAAATAAGTACATATAACTTAGAAGTTTGATAAACGATAATTGATTTCGTTTATTTATACGGTTCTTTTTGTCTGTTTTTATTTCTTGTTATTTTGTTATTGCTTCTAGGAGGAGGATGTATTTCTCAATAAAACAGGGGAATAAATACAAATTCTTTGAACCTGTAACAGAACTGAAAACGTAAATATTCTCCGTGTAGCGTAGGTCCGGGTCGAGGTAGTAGGCCGGTTCAGGTAGGCTTTTATTGCACTTCATAAATCAAGATTCATTGTTCTCATCAAGCATTCTAGGACAGCTGACAGTTACCTTTACCTGTAGGAAGTCATGCAGCCAAATGCTATACTAGAAATATAATTATATTTTGTGGTTGAATGTGGCCGTAGTTCAATAAAAAATAACACTACTTTCTCATTTTCATGTACAATTTTATTTTGTTTAATTGCATTTAAAAGTAAAATGGATATGTTAGCACTGCAAGTTAAGTAAATTAGAAATATATTCGTAGAAGAGTCTTCGTAGACCAAAACTTGGGACGGCAGAAAGAGTATTTTCTGCTTAGGATAGTTTCATCCCTAGCCGAAAATCATGTTTGTTTTTTTTCATATTTGTTTACATTAGGAATGATCCAAACAAAGTAATAACTTTTTCTATTCTAAGTCTACAAAATAACACTAGGGATATGAATGGAACCGCGCTAAGATGACGCAGTTCCTGCGAGTCGGACTTTTTTTTTCATAGATCAACCGTTTGGCCGCAAAATTAGTTTGAGCCGTCTTATTTGGGACACCCTGTGAATATATATATATATATATATATATATATATATATATATATATATATATTATATATATATATATATTATATATATATATATATATATATATATATATATGTGTGTGTGTATATATACACTTATATATATATATATATATATATATATATATATATATATATATATATATACTTGGATTTCGATGAAATTTGGAACACAAATTCTAATTAAAAGGTCCAGTTTATATCAGCAAAATCCACCAACCGGAACACGGTTTTATGAGCGAAATTCTCGCGATTAATCGTTGCTCTCAGGGTTTTTGGTTTGTAGGCTTCCAGGTACATTTTTTATAGGAGAACGAATGAAACCAATTTAAAGGCGATATCTGTAACCGTTTTTGTAACTAACGTTCCGTTTGGGGACTCAGAATCGTGAGACTCTGTTGAAATATTTTCTGCATGTTAGATATTCGTCCAAACTAAGAATTTTAAAGTTTGGTTACATTTGGAGGGAAAGAAGTATTAGACAGAAAAAATTATTAACAGACATGAATCGTTGTCGGGCCTTCATATATTTTCCTTAATATCTCGAAATCTGGTGAGAAATCGTAATAAGAGGAAGGTAACCGTTGGAAAGCTTACTAAATACCCTACAAATAAAATCAATTTCGGATGGGGCGATGTCAGTCGGATAAATAAGTGCTTAAAATTTCGAAAGTGTTAATGGTGATTTATGCGGGGTTTTGTCTTCAAAAATGAAATGAGTATTTTAGTAAAAAAAGGTAAGAAAATGAGAAACGTAGCGGTAATGAAGTTTTCTATAATGTATCTAAGGACACTGTCGGTATACTTTTGTGGCGCTTAAAATCAAATAGAAGTAGGGATATGAACAGAAATGCACAAACATGACGCAAGTCAGACTTTTATTTATTTATGTATTTTTACACTTTTAACATTGGCGCATAAAGATCTTGTCGACTCTACGTAGAAATCTATAAATTAAATAAACAAATGGAGCCTTTCTAATCCACTCTAGAAATATGCATTATTTTTAGAATAATGCATTTCTGCCGGGCGGACATTTTAATATGTAATTTCTACGTAGAGCAACATATGATTTTATTGTCCGAAGAAAATATTCCAAAGAAACTAGTACAGGTGATTACCCCGAAGGCCGAATAGCAACCCCAGAATAAGACAGGATGGTATTAATGCAAGCAAGCGAGTACATGCTCATTAGGGTGTATCGATTTTTAACTTTTATTTTGTTTCCAAATTCCAAGCTGGAAAAAAGTTTCTACTAGGCACCACAAAGTACCACAAAAAATTTTGGATTTTTTAAAAGATGTTTAGGTCTCCCGCACAAGGCATAAAGTTTAGAAAATTTACTAAAAAAGTCAATTTTTACAAAAATATTAAAGTAACCAAAAACACTTTTATTCTACGATGCAAGTTAAAATTCCACTAACAATAAGCACGAAAAACGATAAAAAAAATATTTCAAAAATTTATCACATCATTCAGGTCTCCCGCACAAGGCCTAAAAGTCGTAAATTTCTGCACATTTTTGAAATTTTGCAGTACTTTGATATTTGTGTGGTTCATGGTTTAAACCTTATAAAAAAACTGGGTGGGAGTGGAGAACTCGAATGGTTACCTTCCACTTACCACGATTTCCAAAAGTTTTCGAGGTATTTAAGACAATATACGAAGAGGGGCCGATACTGTAGAGCAGGGGTCTCCAAACTTTCCAGCCTTAGGGCCATACTGATTACTCGAGTAGGTTCCGAGGGCCAAAACCATATTGGTACTACTTATTTGTGTGAGAAGACCTTCTCCAAAATGAAGTAGATAAAAAATGTTTACAGATCTAAATTAACTGATGAGGATCTTAAATCTCTTTTAATAATTGGTACAAGTAAAATTAGTCCACAATTACAAACTATTGTCAGTGGAAAATCTCAATTATATAAATCTCATTAGTATTTCATATGTCATTATGCTCGTTATAAGTTATGGTTTTATTTAAAATGTATAAAATGTTAGTTGGATTCATTTCAATAATTTATTAGTTATTATATACTGAAGTTAAATTTTCTGCATATTATACATGTCTTTACTCATTACAATTCTGAGTTTCTTTATCCAACTTATCACAAAAACAATAACAATAAGTCTACAACAATGTTATGGGTAGTTAGCCCATGAACATATCAATGTAGAAGTCATATTAATAATTATTCAACATAAAATTAGAATACTTCAGTAAACTAAATTTAATTTGCTATAAAAAATATGTTCTCTAAAAGGAGTTTTCAAGTATGCTAGCTCTTCGCGGGCCGGACAAAATCTGTCCGCGGGCTGGATGTGGCCCTCGGGCCGTAGTTTGGAGACCCCTGCTGTAGAGGGATCTGATTCTTGTCCATTAGGGGGGAAATTGTGGGTGTGCTAAGCGATCCGAAATACTCAGTAAAATATTTAATGCTCCGTTCTATGTTTAAAAAAAAAACAACCATAAAAAAAACAGTCCCGCAACAGGCCACGAGGGCCCTGAGAGGCAGATACAATAGAGGTATCTGATTCATGACCATACGGCACACTAGGGCCAGGGCCGGTCAGTACTATGCTCCGGCCGCCTGATATTCCCCTTGGCTGCTTCGACTGCTATAGTCATTAGCACCCAAGGTACCCATTATTAAATTAATTAAAGGCTGGGTCGGCCTAGGGACGGTCAGGGAGGCCGAATTCAACCCATGTGCGACTAGAAGAAAAAATCTTTAGTACTATGCTCGGGATTTGAACTCAGGTCCTCCAACTTATTAGTCCAGTGCCCTACCACTGAGCTAACCTCGCCCCCGGTTTAAACCTTAAATATACCTAAAACCTTGTTGGAATTGTTGTTATAAGTGAACTAATGAAGACAATTTCAACATGTCAAGCATCAACTTGAATCAAGGGGGTGGGGGAGGCCAGAATGTCGCACCGCGGTGACCTATGACCTATGAATCACCGTACAGACTTGTCAGTGTACCGGCAAGCAGTAGCAGTTGTGTTTTGAGTCCTGTTTCTAAGACTCAATTGAGTGGTACTCGTTATGTTGAAGATGAATAAATAACCGCATTTCTCTAGACATACTACCGACATGCCGGTTATCGGTTGTTTGAAGTACTCAACCTATCGATGAGAGTCAGAGTTGGGCAAACGTTAGCGCGCGCTAAAAGCTGATACCTCTCCGCTAATTTAGCGAAACTGTAGAAAGCCAGCGCTAATAATTAGCGGTTAGCGGCGGCAGTGCGCTAACCGCTAATCTATTTATGAAATATCGTAATTGCTATAGTTACAAGTTGTAACTATAGCTTAAGCTATTAGCAATTACGATATTTCATGAATAGATTAGCGGTTAGCGCACTGCCGCCGCTAACCGCTAATTATTAGCGCTGGCTTCTACAGTTTCGCTAAATTAGCGGAAAGGTATCAGCTTTTAGCGCGCGCTAACGTTTGCCCAACTCTGATGAGAGTGGACCTCAACACGCCTTATCTTCATTTACTTTTTGTAATAATATTATATTGCACAATCAAATTTCTTATATATATATATGCCTCGTTAAGGGTGAATCATTAGTTAGTACAGGGTGCATCTGTAATAATCCGACTCGCAGGAACTGCGTCATCTTAGCGCGGTTCATATCCCTAGTGCCATTAGTAAAAGAAGAGAAGCAGTTATTGGTGGGGTTTGATCTTTTGTGAAAAACATGAAATATAATCTCCAACAGAAGGGAGTTTAAGGCATCGTAACAGGAAACTGATAGGTAGTATTCTAAGCGGAAATTACTCCTTTTGCCTTCTACGTTTGCTCTAGGAAAACACTATTACCTACCACTAGTCTTATATTCTTGCCTTATTTTACTAAAATACTCATTTTACTAAAAAAAAAATTGAAAATAAAATAAAAAGTGAGAAAAACTTGTTCAAAAGAACAAAACTAATTTCATTCGGTTGTTTTTTTTTTCCATTGAATTTTACAGTAAGAATTTGTGTACATCAAGCTAAGGAAAATAGAAACAATTCTGTAATAGTGTTTTCTTATAATGGCGCATTAAACCTTTTATATTTATAATTGAAAAAAAAAAATCACGGTTTTTGGAACTTCTTTCGCTCATTACTCTGAAATATTCTCGCTAGAATCCTTCCCACGGCATCAAACAATTTGTGACCAAGTTAGCTATAATGTTAAATTGTTTAGAAATTATAAGGTTACTTCCCTAACTTATTAATTTGCGAAAAGTATGACAATAAAAAAAAAAATCATCAGTTTTTTGCCTAATAAATTTTGCAATTGAATTATCAGCGATGAACAGGTTTCTAATTGTTCCAAAATTCCCAAAAAAGGCTTGAGATACTATAATTTTTAAATATAATAATGTACTGAAGTTTTAAAAACGTTTTAAAGTCTTCATCTTCTCCCGGCTTCTTTCTCCAGCGGTGCTCGTTGTTCGGCCCTTATATTTCGCCCAAATCCTATTGGGCTTCATCAGACCTGTGTCTTCTTCTTGGAAGTGTGCAGGAGCTATGAACAATAGCTCCTGCACACCCCGAAGAAGAAGAAACACGTCTGATGAAGCCCAATAGGATTTGGGCGAAATATAAGGGCCGAACAACGAGCACCGCTGGAGAAAGAAGCCGGGAGACGATGAAGACGATGCCCCAGCGAAGGAGCCTAAAGGAGAACGTTTTAAAGATTGAAAATCGGTCAATTAGATAGACGATTTCAGAAATGTCTGTAATTTATCATAAATTGATTTTTATATAAAAGGATTTAATAAATACACGAATTTGCAACCGGATGTGCTTCGGAAAACGTTCAAAACGATGTCTAGTTTGACGCTTTAGATTTCACTACCGTCCAGTAGATCCTGAGATATGCAAAGTCCAAGTAATCACATTTTTTATCACTCACCAACAACATTTACTCACTCCGATTTGAGTGAAGATTCGCCAAGATATTAGAATTTGTGATAACTTGAAGAAATCCTGAGGCCGTTGTAATTGACCGATTTTCAATTTTTAAAATGTTTTTCAAAGATGGAGCGCGCAAGTTTATTTTAAAAAATATGTAAAACACTTATATAAATATACAGGGTGTCCTGTAAATGTCTAGTCATATTGAGAGGGGTGATAGAGGACCCTTAGGGGAACAAAAAATGTTCTATAACGATTTCCCGAATTCTCACCCATAAGGGAGAAAACGTCGTTTTATTGTTTTATCGAGACAAACGTGGTTTTTAGAAACATAATCGTTGTAGCTCCGTCCCAGGTGGTACTACTAGAAAGGGAGTGAAACCAATCGAATGCTGAGTAAATTTTCTATAAGACTAGTTGAAAGTAAACGTAAAAACGAATGAATGTAAGTATTTATATCTTATAAAAAGAAGGCAATTCTAAATTTCCTGACATTTTATTGATATTTCTTTCCAGCGTTACTCCTCAATGGGCAGGATCTGAGATTTCCGGGTTTCAGAAAAACTTCCTCATTTAACCAGCTTTCCATTCATGTGTCACAACTCTGTGTTATTGAAGTATTTGAACGGTTTAAGTACAAAAGTTTTAAAAAAAAACATGGATCTGTGAAAAGAAAATTATATTTTTTTCTTCAGTTTATTCAAAAATCTGAAGGGAAATATTTATTTTTATAAATGTTTACATAAATATTAAGTAAATATTTACTTAAAACAATAAAAAAAATTACTTCCACGAATATAAAAAAAATTCCTAAAACAGTAAATAAATAAAATACACATTTATTTTGAATTCGTTAATTCAGGTAACTAATACTGGGTCCAGGAGGCGGCCATTAAGGAACCCCAACCATACATTAACCTCAAAAATTATTATTTTTACCTAGATCACACATTTGAACACATTTTTACAGGTACTTATATTTAGAAAACAAATGCTTTACCTTAAATTAATACTGATGGCTACGCTTGTGAAACTCACTGGGATTCTGAGCCCATGCGTTTTTGTTGTGGTAATTAAAAATTCTATCCCTCATAAATAATATGTACATAGTCCTGTAAAAATGTGTTCAAATGCGTGATTTAGGTAAAAATAGTAATTTTTGAGGTTAATGTATGGTTGGGGTTCCTTAATGGCCGCCTCCTGGACCCAGTATTAGTTACCTGAATTAATAAATTCAAAATAAATGTGTATTTTATTTATTTAATGTTTTAAGATTTTTTTTTATATCCGTGGAAGTAATTTTTTTTATTCTTTTAAGTAAATATTTACTTAATATTTATGTAAACATTTATAAAAAAAAATATTTCCCTTCAGCTTTTTGAATAAATTGAAGAAAAAAATATAATTTTCTTTTCTCAGATCCATGTTTTTTTTAAAACTTTTGTTCTTAAATCGTTCAAATACTTCAATAACCCAGGGTTGTGATACATGAATGGAAAGCTACTTAAATGAGGAAGTTTTTCTGAAACCCGGAAATCTCAGATCCCCCTTATTGAGGAGTAACGCTGGAAAGAAATGTCAATAAAATGTGAGAAATTTAGAATTGCCTTCTTTTGGTAAGATATACATACTTACATTCATTCATTTTTACGTTTACTCTCAACTAGTCTTATAGTAAATTTACTCAGCTTTCGATTGGTTTCACACCCGTTTTAGTAGTACCACCTGGGACGGAGCTACAACGATTATTCTTCTAAAAAGTACGTTTGTCTCGATAAAACAATAAAACGACGTTTTCTCCCTTATGGGCGGGAATTCGGGAAATCGTCATAGAACATTTTTTGTTCCCCTAAGGGTCCTCTATCACCCCTCACAATATGACTAGACATTTACGGGACACCCTGTATATATATATATATATATATATATATATATATATATATATATATATATATATATATATATATATGGGGCGAGGTTAGCTCAGTGGTAGAGCACTGGACTAATATGCTGGAGGACCTGAGTTCAAATCCCGAGCATAGTACTAATGATTTTTTCTTTCGTTCATTGGTTGAATTCGGCCTCCCTGACCGTCCCTAGGCCAACCCAGCCTTTAATTAATTTAATAATTGGTACCTTGGTTCGTGCTAATGACTCTAGCAGTCGAAGCAGCCAAGGGGAAAATCAGGCGGCCGGAGCATAGTACTACTGACCACACTATCTCCCTAGTGTGCCGTATAGTCATGAATCAGATACCTCTATAGTATCTGCCCCTCAGGGGCATATAAATATATATATATATATATAAATGTTCCGGGAATCTATTTGTTTTACGCATTTCTCAAGTCTTGTTATGTTCTGAAATTGTTAAATATTAGCGTTCCCCCTCCCAATATGGAAGTATAGCTGTGTCCTGTAGTGCTTTCACAATCCCATTCCTTATATGCTAACCTTGTTTGCTGACCTATAAGGATCGGATGGTTAGTAGAATTCTGCTAAATATCATAAAGAAATGTAAGATTCTTATTGTAGATTATTACAGGTTCTCCTTCACCTTTCTATACAAGGTTCAAAGTTCATAGACTTGTACGGATGAATGTCCTTTAATTCCTAATCGGGTCGTAATTGAAGGACATTAACAGTTCTCATGTTGGCGTGCTGGGATCGGTACTAGAGATTTTGGTGCGTACTTAAATATTCTTATTATTTTCTCCCTTTTATTTTCATTTATTATAGATCAATGACGGAAATACTTCAGCGAATACATGACTTACAAAATTACAACATTTAAGTAATACTGCTGTGGGTAACTGGACACATGGACATCCCAGGGAACGCAGAAGCCGACTTACATGCAAAACAAGCAACGGCAAGGTGTACAGTAGACATAGAAGAACTGACAGTACAGTACATAACTAACGAACCTAAAATCACACATAGAAAACAAATGGCAAATCACTTGGACCAACAAACAAGATTATAAATTAAGACAAATAAAAGAAACTGTGTGTGCCTCGCCATCCAGCAACCGAGCCACAAGGCGTGAAGAAGTAGTGGTCATCAGACTCCGCATCGGGCACTCGCTGCTGACACACCGCCACTTAATGACGAAACAGGACAGATCAACGTGTGCCATTTGCAACACAGACCTCACTATTACACACATACTAACGGAATGCAAGCAACGAGACGGTACAAACCTACCAACTGGCCTACATGAACTTTTGACAGATAACAGTCCTCACATCGAAAACATGCTCACATACCTTAGACAAACAAACACTTAAGCAAACATCTAGAACAAACCTAAACAAATAAGGAAAAACGTGTGTGATACTGTGATGTGAAATCATGTTTACACTTGGCAAAGTAAATAAGCATTATACATTTCACAATTTTTTCCATATCAAAATTTGTATTGCAATTTCTTTATATATATATATATATATATATATATATATATATATATATATATATATATATAATTATTATTTTTTTTTTTTTTGGATGGAACGGCATTTCTCTCCAGCGGTGCTACTACTCCTCACTTCTTCCTGGAATATTTTGATGGGTTCATCTCTATCTTCTTCAGCCAGGTGTTTGTTGTTTCTTCCTCAGTGGTAGCCAAGGGAATGACATTTTTCTCGATCTGGGCGCCTTTTCTCCTCTCTAGCCCCAGTATCGGCGAACCAATGGTTTTGAAGCTCCCTGGTGTAGTTGGGATTCTGTCCTTTAGTAGCGCTGATGGTATTGTGTCTTTTTTTTTTTTTTTTTTTTTTTTCCTCCTGCTTTTATTTTGTTTGGGAATGTTGTTTCTTCCCTTGGCAACCACCGAGGAAGAAACAACAAACACCTGGCTGAAGAAGATGGAGATGAACCCATCGAAATATTCCAGGAAGAAGTGAGGAGGAGTACCACCGCTCGAGAAAAATGCCGTTCCATCCAAAAATACTGTCCCAGCGACGAAAAATAACATCAAACATATATATATATATATATATATATATATATATATATATATATATATATATTTATTGTTCGATAAAACATTAGAACTGTTGATGGATTCTACCCACAACTCGTGATCAAAAGAGCAAATATCAACGTAGCGAGCTCTAAATAACCAAATAAAAAAATATTATATATCTTTAATTGCAAATTATATAATAAACAAAGCATTTTTTTTAACTTATTGATTAGGTGACAGTTGTGACCAGGCAAACGGGAGTGGAAGTCAGAGTATCGGGTTATGGACAGGATTTGGACAAAGGGGATTTATAGGTCGTTATGGATAGTGAGGGGGCGATGTTAACTCAGTGGTAGAGCACTGGACTAATATGTTGGAGGACATGAGTTCAAATCCCGAGCATAGTACTAAAGATTTTTTCTTTCGTTCATTGGTTGAATTCGGCCTCCCTGACCGTCCATAGGCCATCCCAGCCTTTAATTAATTTAACAATGGATACCTTGGGTGCTAATGACTCTAGTAGTCGAAGCAGCCAAGGGGAAAATCATACGGCCGGAGCATAGTACTGACCGCACTATCTCCCTAGTATGCCCTTATAGTCATGAATCAGATACCCCTATAGTATCTGCCTCTCAGGGCCCTCGTGGCCTGTTGCGGGACTGGTTTTTTTTATGGATAGTGAGGTTTGAAACATAGAACGGAGCATTATCTATTTTACTGAGTATTACGGATTGGAGAGATACGATTCTGAGGATATTGGATCGCTTAGCACACCCACAATTTTCCCCCTAATGGACAAGAATCAGATCCCTCTACAGCAGGGGTCTCGAAACTACGGCCCGAGGGCCACATCCAGCCCGCGGACAGATTTTGTCCGGCCCGCGGAGAGCTAGCATACTTGAAAACGCAAATATTTGCATATTTTTTATAGCAAAGTAAATTTAGTTTACTGAAGTATTCTAATTTTATGTTGAATAATTATTAATACGACATCTACATTGATATGTTCATGGGCTAACTACTCATAACATTGTTGTAGGCTTATTGTTATTGTTTTTGTGATAAGTTGGATAAAGAAACACAGAATTGTAATGAGTAAAGACATATATAATATGCAGAAAATTTAACTTCAGTATATAATAACTAACAAATTATTGAAATGAATCCAACTAACATTTTAAATAAAAACATAACTTATAACAAGCATAATGACATATGAAATACTATGTATATGTATACATATGTAATTGAGATTTTCCACTGACAATAGTTTGTAGTTGTGGACTAATTTTACTTGTACCAATTATTAAAAGAGATTTAAGATGCTCATCAGTTAATTTAGATCTGTAAACATTTTTTGTCTACTTCATTTTGGAGAAGGTCTTCTCACACAAGTAAGTAGTACCAATATGGTTTTGGCCCTCGGAACCTATTGGAGTAATCAGTATGGCCCTAAGGCTGGAAAGTTTGGAGACCCCTGCTCTACAGTATCGGCCCCTCTTCGTATATTGTCTTAAATACCTCGAAAACTTTTGGAAATCGTGGTAAGTGGAAGGTAACCATTCGAGTTCTCTACAAAAAAAAAGTTTTGTACTAATTTTTGGTATAACGATGTCAATCTATGAGTGCCTAAAACTGTCGGTTTCGTTCTTATGTGTCTGTTGGCCTTAGTTTTTAATTGGCTGTATTATTAATATCATTTAGCAGTAAAATGAGTATTTTGGTAAAACAAGGTAAGAAAATGAGAAACGTATTTCCAACAATGATTTCCTAAAGCGAGGCGGAGGGAATAATTTCCGCTTTTCATGCTGTCAGTTTCCTGCTGTGGCACTTAAAACACTCTCTTTTAGATTTAATATTACATTTTTGTCGAAAAATGATAAAGTAAACCGTTCCTCCTATCCTATCCATAAAATTTCGTCTATGGTCATAAAGAAGGGTCTCCTCGTGGTCTAATGCCGGTTTCAAGAGTAATCACGACATTCTTAATTTTTCGAATTTTTATTTCAGGATTTTGGGATTCTGCCGCACTGTGCAAAGGTGGGACTCGAACCCACTAGACCACGGAAAGGCCCTACCTGTTAATAAAATATTTTTTCTTGTACTTCCTTTACTCCAAACGCAACCAAAATTTAAATATCTTCGATTAGGTGAATATCAAATGTCTGGAATAATTTTCAACTTAATCAATCCTTTCTGAATGACCAACCTAAAATTAGTTGGAAAAACTAGTGTTATCCATTTATAGCAAAAACACACATATATATATATATATATATATATATATATATATATATATATATATATATATATACACGCATTTTTAGTAATATATTTCGCTGTGTTATGTAAACTCTGCCAGGAAGGACGAACTTCGGATGCAGTAGGAAGTACCTATTTTGATTCCTTATAGAGTTAGTAACATTTAACATCCATAAATAGAAAGTTGTTATTTAAATTGCCTAACTAATAGAAATTACTCTTGAGTAGGAAGTATATTTTCCATATAGCAAAGCAATCAGAAATTAATTTACAACTTTAGACGTGTTTGAGGTTGGCTATTCGGTGATGTACTCGTTTATCGTTGAAATGTTAACTAGATTTCTATGATTGCTATATCGGGATATTACATTTGCTCTGTAATGTGATATATTGCATAAGTAATACAGGATTGTTACTAGCAGTCTTAGCCGCAATACGTGAAGGAAAATAACCGAATTCCTTAGATAGGTAGTTTTTTTTTAAGGCGCTTTGACAAATCTGGGCCATTAGCGCCGACATTCAACGAGCCCTGAGTTGAGGAAATTCATGCCGCCGGTGGGGATCGAACCCACCATCTCCCGCTTATGAATCTAAGGCGCTAGCCACTAGACCACGGGAGACGCAATGTTCCGTTAGAATTCAGATATTGATGGAAAATCAATTAAATGCTTCATACCTTCTAGAATAAAATTTGAAACAGCCTAATAACAGTAAACGAGGCTCCAGAAGGTCAGTAATATGCTACGGCTGCTCTTTGCAGGTACCCATTAATTAATTGGGGCGAGGTTAGCTCAGTCGTAGAGCACTAGACTGACGAACTGGAGGACTAAAGATTTTTATCTTCTAGTGAGGGCGTTTGAGGGCTGGAATTGGGGTCCCAGATCGTCCCTAGGCTCACCCAGCCTGTAATTAATTAATTCATTAATTGGGCCTGCAAAGGGAAAAATTAGGCGGCCGGAGCATAGTACTGACCAAACTATCTCCCTAGTGTGACGTATGGTCAAGAATCAGATACCCTGATGTATCAAGAGGGATAGTAATCTGCCCCTCTGGGCCCTTGTGGCCTGTTACGGGACTGATTTTTTTATTTTATTTTAATTAATCAGGCAAATGGTAGGTGAGCCTAAGGACGGTCTTAATCGGGGACGGACCCTTAATCCAACCCTCGAACGATGATACTAGATAGAATTGGAGCCCAAATTTTAAAATTTCTTATCAAAATTTCCTTAAATAGAAGTTTGGATGACATAGTTACTTCAACCTCATTCTATTTCTAATTTTCTGATGGAATCCTAAAAAACCGGAGAAATGTCTGTAGGATTATCACTATCTCGAATAGGCCACAGAAGACCTAAGGCAACGGATTAACTCAGCCCTTGGAAGTCCACCATCTCCAACGACATCGGAATCCCACAAAGGAACCGGATCTTCTGCTTACGTCATCAGAAGTCTCTTAGTCTAGAATTGAGGAGAGAAAGTTGATCATTGGCAGGACAAGGTATGAGTCACCATTCAAAACCTATATATATACTAACGGATACGTAATAATTTTTTTACCACTGGATATTTTTTCAAGGTTATATATATATATATATATATATATATATATATATATATATATATATATATATATATATATATAAATATCAGTCCCGTAACAGGCAACGAGGGCCCTGAGGGGCAGATACTATAGAGGTATCTGATTCATGACCATACGGCACACTAGGGAGATAGTGTGATCAGTACTATGCTCCGGCCGCCTGATATTCCCCTTGGCCGCATCGACTGCTGGAGTCATTAGCACCCAAGGTACCCATTATTAAATTAATTAATGGCTGGGTTGGCCTAGGGACGGTCAGGGAGGCCGAATTCAAGCCATGAGCGAAGACACTAGAAGAAAAAATCTTTAGTACTATGCTCGGGATTTGAACTCAGGCCTCCAGCTTATTAGTCCAGTGCTCTACCACTGAGCTAACCTCGCCCCCTATATATATATATATATATATATATATATATATATATACATATATATATATATGTATATATATATGTATATATATATACATATATATATATATATATATATATATGTATATATATGTGTGTGTGTGTGTACTTAAGCAGACCATGACGCAACCTTTGCTTGAGCAGGTAATATGCCCGATGTACATCTTTCGATTAAGCCACAATGCAGAACGTACAGTAACGCATTTGAAAAACGAAATTTGAAAAAATGGTGGGGACTGAGGCGACCAGGAGGCAGAAGCGAACGAAACGATCGATCCAAGAGATGAAGTTGTTTTGACCAGACT
Source organism: Gonocerus acuteangulatus (assembly GCA_946811695.1). Taxonomy (NCBI): domain Eukaryota; kingdom Metazoa; phylum Arthropoda; class Insecta; order Hemiptera; family Coreidae; genus Gonocerus; species Gonocerus acuteangulatus. The sequence goes on along the minus strand of OX328130.1, from coordinate 75,977,700 downwards.
ACGAATAGGCCTCACCCCATTCACAATCATCTCTTCAAAGCTTTGTACCCACCCACGTACAAAATATCCAATGCAACATTGAATGCGGAAAACCAGATCTTCGAATAAATAACTTCTTATAAAAGGTCAAGTAAAAAACACCAATAAATTAATAATGATCCTGAAAAGACCCAAAAATATGCCAAATTGTTTTAACATTTTAACGTCTACCTATAGATAACAACGATTTTTGGGAAGGGTTATCTACAGTTTGCCATCCTTTTTCTTTCTTCTTTTCTAAAGAAAAGCTACCACCACTTGTGGGAATCGAACCCAGGCCCCTGGGCACGGAGCTCTCACGTTTTAACACTTAGGGCCACCGGATGTCTAAAATGAAAAATCAAATATTTGAAAAATAAATACATATAAATATAAATTTTGATTAATATATGTTTCTCTTCTCCATTAAACTAATAAGAAAAGTAATTGGAGTATTTTGAAGATTACAAACGAAGCCCACATAATGTGAAGCGACACGGGTTCCGTCCGATTACTGAAGAAGGGTTCCTGGATGGGTGACCCCCTGGCAAATCCATGTGCCGTTGACATTATACTTGTGTTGACAGTCTCGGAGCTAATTGCCTGGTAGTTGGTAGGCCGATAAAAAAAATATGTAACTCTACTTAGCAAAAACCGTTTCAGATTACTCATTTACATGTAAAGCAATCCTGTAGCATGTTGTTCCCTAGTAAAGTGAATGTTTCAATGAGTGATTACCTATTATCAATCAGTTACTGATAAGAACTCAAGTCACGGTTCTAAAGTCACGACAGATACTAGGTCTTAAACTAGACCTTGTTTATATCTTAGGGTACGTTCATGGTGAGGATTGATTCTGCGATGCTACGATAGCTACTCCTATGAGCGCTGCCCCGATGTATTCTACATCGATGGAAGGTGTTCATGCTGACTCACCATTGCATTGGTTCTTGCTGGGAGTAAAGTAACCTTCAACAGTGAATTAGCTTTTGTTTATGAAAAAGCTCTGCTTATGTTAGTGAGAAAAAATGAGCCTTTACAATTAGTTCGCGATGTTCCTGACAAAGAAAAAGGGATTGGTTTCTTACTCGGAAAAATTAATGGAATCCCATTAATTTTAGCGAGTTGGATAGACTAGAGTCGCTTAAATTAATATAATTCTATTAATTGCGAGTTGGATTGGCTAGAGTTTTCTTATATCTTCTTGAGCGAGTGGAGCGTAGCGTAGCGAGCGGAAACGCATATCATGTAATGCTTAATAAATGTAAAAGATCCAAAAAAGAGAGAGAGAAAAGGAATAAGATATGTTTGTTTACAAATAACGTTGTTTGTCATCCTTCATAACCTCCAAAACAGTCAACTTTAATGCTTAATAACTTATTCCATAGTTGAGAGAATTGATTTTGATCATATTAACCTTTTTATTAATAAATATTACTTGCCATTATCTAATATGAATTATAACCGTAGATAACGAGTCAAGTAGTAAAAGATAACCAGCAAATAACCTGTAAGCTAATCAGTAAGCTTATCAGCGAGTACGAGTAACTGTTATAAATCACTACTGCTAGTTCAAAAGTAACTGGATGTAGTCTTCGCAAAAACACCCAATTTTCTTTCATCTCGTCATCGAAATAACCAAAAAAGAATAATCACACAAGATGAAGTAACGAGAGAGGGTAGGTGACCTGCGCACTAGAGTCCTTTTGAAGGAACCAATCACAGTCAAGTCCACATCGCGGCTTCCCTCCTCACTGCGAGGAGAAAACAAAATATTTGTTCTTCCCCGCGGTCACTGCGCGAGTGCGAGAATAGCATCGGAAGTAAGGATCCTCACTATGAACACTCCCACCTTAATACATGTGTTTGTTTTACAACGGGGCAGCGCTCATCGGAGTAGCTATCGTAGCATCGCAGAATGAATCCTCACCATGAACGTACCCTTAGACTTTTTCAAGGATTCTAGTATCTTCCTAGAGGTATTTATCATCATCAGATGTAGTTATAGTCTATTCTATGTTAGATCATATGTTAATCCCATGATTTTTTTTAAGTTTTTAATATTAATTTTCACAAAAATAGAATGACTTTAAAAAAAGAAGACTGCCCCAAGGAAAACAGAGCGATTGCTCACCGAAGTTGCATTTTTAATAGCTTTTAACGCAGAGAAACGAATAAAACATTTTTTAAGGCGATAATTGTACCCTTTTTCCAGAAAAGTAGATGAAACTATAGCTATTCCAAGTCTATTTGAACCTTTTCCAAGTCATCAGCAACCCTTTCCAAATCAAATGTCACCCTTACCAAGTCATCAGCAACCCTTTCCAATTCAAATATAACCCTTTCCGAATCAAATGTCACCCTTACCAAGTCATCAGCAACCCTTTCCAATTCAAATATAACCCTTTCCGAATCAAATGTCACCCTTACCAAGTCATCAGCAACCCTTTCCAAATCAAATGTCACCCTTACCAAGTCATCAGCAACCCTTTCCAAATCAAATGTCACCCTTACCAAGTCATCAGCGACCCTTTCCAATTCAAATATAACCCTTTCCAAATCAGTTGAAACCCTTTCCAAAACAAATGTAACGCTTTACAATTCAATTGTCACTCTTTGTATTTTAATTGTAATAAAAAGGGTGACAATCGAATTTTAAAGCGTTACATTTGTTTTGGAAAGGGTTTCAACTCATTTGGAAAGGGTTGCTGATGACTTGGAAAGGGTGACATTTGATTTGTAAAAGGTTACAGTTGACTTGGAAAAGGTTCAAATAGACTTGGAAATGATATATATATATATAGATCTGGCGAATATGGCGGAAGGTCAATAACATTACGCCACACACTTTTACACTTTTTATTTCTCTTCCCTACATTTTGGTGCCTCTTCAGGGGAACACACTTCAACCTTAAATTCAGCCTCAAGTTGAGATCCATACTATCGATAGTTATTCGATAGTGGCTTTTCCTATTACAGTATGGTTCCGATTAACCGAGTCGATGGTGGCCGAGGTTACCTCGGTTAATAGAAATAATCGGTTAATCGGAACCATACCAATAGCAATTGGAAATGAAGATTGTTTTTTTAATAAAAACTACTTATATGCTAAAAAAACAAATATTTAATAATAATAATATGTAGTAATAGCAATAATAACAGAAACCGTGACATTATTTCTTAAAAAAGAAATTTTTAATTGTGCCTTGCCTAAATGAACTCTTTCTATCGGCAGTAGCAGTGTCCCTCCATTTTCTTAGAATCATGTGTTCATTTGGCGGTACATGGCTTCTGCTTTCTAAATAGAGAAGAGATCTGTCAAGCAGATTGAAACCCTCTTCATGGCTTATTTTTGGGGGAATGGTTTACACGTCTTCTACCACATCTTCTTCGGGATTGGACTTCATTACCTCATTAATAATTTCATCTTCGTTGGAGAATGCTGGATGGTGGAAAATTGATGTTCCAAGGATGAAAAAAATGGTCGAAAATAGTGGAGTCTAGGAGCAAGGCTCGGCTGAATAAGAGCCAATGCATGGGCATTGAAAATGGGGCTTAGTCCCTGAAAACGTTATGCCAATAAAACACTTGTGGGGTCTAGGAGCAAGGCTCGGCTGAATAAGAGCCAATGCATGGGCATTGAAAATGGGGCTTAGTCCCTGAAAACGTTTTGCCAATAAAACACTTGTGGGGTCTAGGAGCAAGGCTCGGCTGAATAAGAGCCAATGCATGGGCATTGAAAATGGGGCTTAGTCCCTGAAAACGTTTTGCCAATAAAACACTTGTGGGGTCTAGGAGCAAGGCTCGGCTGAATAAGAGCCAATGCATGGGCATTGAAAATGGGGCTTAGTCCCTGAAAACGTTTTGCCAATAAAACACTTGTGGGGTCTAGGAGCAAGGCTCGGCTGAATAAGAGCCAATGCATGGGCATTGAAAATGGGGCTTAGTCCCTGAAAACGTTTTGCCAATAAAACACTTGTGGGGTCTAGGAGCAAGGCTCGGCTGAATAAGAGCCAATGCATGGGCATTGAAAATGGGGCTTAGTCCCTGAAAACGTTTTGCCAATAAAACACTTGTGGGGTCTAGGAGCAAGGCTCGGCTGAATAAGAGCCAATGCATGGGCATTGAAAATGGGGCTTAGTCCCTGAAAACGTTTTGCCAATAAAACACTTGTGGGGTCTAGGAGCAAGGCTCGGCTGAATAAGAGCCAATGCATGGGCATTGAAAATGGGGCTTAGTCCCTGAAAACGTTTTGCCAATAAAACACTTGTGGGGTCTAGGAGCAAGGCTCGGCTGAATAAGAGCCAATGCATGGGCATTGAAAATGGGGCTTAGTCCCTGAAAACGTTTTGCCAATAAAACACTTGTGGGGTCTAGGAGCAAGGCTCGGCTGAATAAGAGCCAATGCATGGGCATTGAAAATGGGGCTTAGTCCCTGAAAACGTTTTGCCAATAAAACACTTGTGGGGTCTAGGAGCAAGGCTCGGCTGAATAAGAGCCAATGCATGGGCATTGAAAATGGGGCTTAGTCCCTGAAAACCTTTTGCCAATAAAACACTTGTGGGAATTTTCGACCATTTTTTTCATCCTTGGAATTTCATCTTCCGTAAGGACTGTCGCTCTGTTTATTGTGTCGTCGTTTAACCAATCTATAACTTGGGAATCCATTATATCCGGGGAGTTGAGGTCTTTTAACAAATCCCACAACTCCTGATTTGTTGGAGGTTCCTCAATTGTCTGGCTATCATGGATAATTCGAGGCCACAGGTTTTTCCAGGCTTTATTTACTGTGCTTTTTGTTACAGAATGCCTAGAATCAGCAGACATATAAATCACATCCTTAATAGATATTTTCTTTAACTTTTGAATTAACCCTTCCTCTTCTGCTAATAGCATTTCAGACAATAGCTTCTTTTTGTAGAATCGTTTGAAGGCCGAAATTAGACCTCGGTCTGAGAATCGGGATGAAGTTCCCGTCGTGGCCATCGTGGCTCAACTTCATATATATACATATAGCCAACCCTCCCCCCTTCTCAGACTTGACACCTCGGTTAATCGGGATCTCGGTTGACCGGACCTCGGTTAATCGGAACCCTACTGTACTTACATACATGTGCTATAAAGAATTTAATGTTATGTAATTGAATTATCTATTGCTTGCAGGATTAGGTATATTTATAAGATTACACAAGGGTTTAAAACGAATTTATTTACATTTATAAAAAGTCCGACCCGCAGGAACTGCTTCATCTTAGCGCGGTTCCCTTCATATCCCTAGTCTAATTTGGAAAGATTAAAATAGAAGCAGTTATTATTTTGGTTCCACCAGTCTTTTTTTTTTAATTAATTATTATAATGGCCCCCCTGTCATCCCTTAAGGTCACTAACGCCATTCCTGTGTGTAGTAAAGTCTTGATAGGTCATGATTTACAATCTTACCTGGAAGGGTCTGCTACCACTGGAAACTGTCCCGCCAGTGACAAGGTCTTGGAATCCTGGAAATCTATATTTCTAACAATAAATTGTTTTTGTTATTTTACTTAACCAGTTTTATTTTCAAATACATTATCCAAGTGTAAGCAATTAAAAACTAACAAGGAACAATAACAAGGACAAAAAGAACCATTCGAATAAACGAAATCAATTAATTTAAAGTTTTAAGGACTTATTTCTCCGATTGACATCGCTTAATTAAAACTTTCTTCAGAACCTTTTTTGTAGAGCATTTAGTAAGCTTTCGACTGATAATCTTCCGCTTTACAAGATTGTCAACGGTTTTCGACATACTAACGAATGTATACAACGTTACCAAAACTTTTTTTGTCTGTTAATAAAATATTTTATTCTAACCCTTCCTTTACCCTAAACGTAACAAAAATTTCAACATATTAGTGTTGATGAAATTCGAACATGGAGAAAATGTTTCAACTGTATCCCATAATTCTAAGTACCAAAGTCAAAGACAAACAACCCTCCCTAGGAAGGACGCTAGGCAGTTGGAAAGCTATATCTTGGAAATCCATATCTCTAACATTAAATGGTTTTTCTTATTTTTCTTAACCTGTTTTATTTTCAAATACTTTATCCAACTATACGCAATTAAAAAATAACAAGGAATAAAAAACAGACAAAAAGCACAGTTCGAATAAGCGAAATCAATTACTTTAAAGTTTTAAGCTCTTATTTCTCCGATTGACATCACCTAATCAAAACTTTCATTAGAACCTTTTTTTTAGAGCATTTAATAAGCTTTCTAATAGTATTCTTCCGTTTACCAAGATTCTCAACCTTTTTCGAGATATTAAGGAAAGTAAACAAAGTTACTAAAACTTTTTATGTCTGTTAATAAAATATTTTATTCTAACCCTTCCTTAACTCCAAACGTAACCAAAATTTCAACATATTAGTTTTGATGAAAGTAGAACATGCAGAAAATGTTTCAACTGAATCCCATGATTCTAAGTACCCAAACCAAAAACGGTATTCAAAAACTATTTTTCCAATTTTATCGAAAACGGTTAAAGCGATCGCCTTGAAAATGGTTTCATTCGTTTTCCTAGCCCAGATATCATATAAAACGAGTACTTAGAAGCTTATGAACTCAAAAACGTAAGCGTTACGATTTTTTTGCGCGAATTTCGCCCCAAACGCCATCTTCCAGTAGGCGGATTTTGCTGGTTAACGAACTTGACCTTTCAAATTGGACGAAGGATTTTTGTACCAAATTTCATCAAAATCGGACCATTCGTCTTCTAGCTAGAGAGCGAACAGACAAATATATATATATATATATATATATACAAATTTGAACCACCGTTATTTTCGGTCTCTAGGGGTTCTGAAACGCGAAATTTTCTAGTCGGCACTTCCGGATTGTTTCATTGTATCAACCCTATAAGCGGGGTTCATCCCTATGGGGGAGGGAGGAACCGCGCTAAAAACAACATTTCCGCTTTTCGTTGGCTCAGTCTGTTCCGCTGCTCAGACATTTTTCCAGCGGCTGAAAATACACGTTCTGAGGGGACCAGTCTGGAACAAAGATATTTCCTGGCTATATTATGGTATGTAGTAGGTTGTATTCACCAGACGGTTATTTTTAGCAGTTTCCTCCGAAGGAAAGTAGCTATTGAGGTTGGACTCATGACGGAATTTTTGAAAAATTTCTTCAAATCTTTATCGATCCTACCTAGTAGACACCGAAAATGACCCCCGTTAAAATTTATATATATATATCTATATATATATATATATATATATATATATAGATATATATATATATATATATGTGTGTGTCTGTTAACACGATAGCGGCCAGAGTTTTTGTTTTTTCGTCACGAAACTTGGTATATAGCATTCAATTAGCAAACGATTGAACGAGTTCGTTAACACTAATTTGACTATGTCAGCCGTAATATTTGTTATATTTCAACGAAACTTGGTATTCGTAGTGGTAATATAGAGAGAAAAGTGAGATATAAAAATGAACTAAATCGGTTCATTAGAAGGGAGGGTTTACTCCAGACCCACAATACCAATTCGCCACTACCAGCCGTGATTTTTGGTAAATTTCGACGAAACTCGGTATTCGTAGTGGTAATCTACAGGTAAATATGTGTTGTAAAAATAATCTAAATCGGTTCAATAGAAAGGGGGTTTACTCCGGACCCAAATTCCTAATATAGTCATACCGGTCGTAATTTATGCTGTATTGTAACGAAACGCGGTATACGTCGTGGGTAACTCATGAGAAAGAAGTTTTGTGAAAATGAGCTGAATCGGTCAATCGGAAAGCGGGGGTTTAATTTGTAATATATTTCAATAGAAAAGCCCGCCAGACGTAGGTTCACAAAGCCGCCGCAAGGAGCGCTTTCTACCACTAGAGTGACTGTATCCTGTTCCTGCGTTAGATCAAAATACGATAATATGAGGTTTTTTGTATTTATTACGTAGTGTAATAGGTACCATGTGTAAACATAACTCTGGAAGCAAATTTATAATTGATCAGTTACTTATTACAAATTAAAAGAGAGCTATTCATGTTTTTATTTTATTTATGTAGGATATTTTATGCAAATTGTTCTGGAAAGTAGTCTACACAACCCAAATTCTGAGGAAAGTGCTTAGTTATGCAGCTCCTGCGTGACGGACTTTTTTGTATTTAATTCACTAGACGTGTCAGTATTTAATACCACAGCCCTCCAGATGCTGAGAAATTCAATTCTAGAAAAAAAGTAAAAACTCTATCGCTATTCCATGACTATCGATAGCTATTATTGATAGTCATCAACTATCGATATATCGATAGTAACTATCGACTATCGCCCCATGTTGTTCTGCTGCGGACAGGAAGACAACACCTTCCCCGTGTATTGCTCATCCTTCAGCTATGCTATTCTACTTCCTGGAGTCGAAGGGTTAAACACGTCATCAGTTACAGCTGATTCCGGACTAGTTGCATAATATCAGCTCTGCAAACAGCTGTCTACATTCTACGGATATTCTACAAGCCTCTAACTCTTGTAAGCGAATTCAATATCTCCTTTCTATTAAGGTCTGGGAAATATCTATTAATTAGAAATGTTACTATTTACCTACGTTTAATTATGCAACAAACATGTTTACTGTATCATTTTTATTACTTTTATTATATAAAGTTACATGCGACTGTATGTTTACTGTTTGCGCCCTATTTTTATTCTTTGAAATATTATTTTTACGGCGTTTTAACATCTGGCCTATTAGCGCCGGGATGTCTACAGATTTCTACCCTTTTATAATGCCAACAGCATGTGGTCGGTCACCCATTCAAGTACCTGCCACGCCCGACGTTGCTTAACTTAGATAATTCTGTTGATTCATGAAGTTGTTATTTTTATTAAATCCTTGCTGTTACCCGGCCTGCCATGCTACTACACCTTCAATTTCTGCATTTAGAAAAGCAAAAATCAATTTGAAGTAAGTAATATTAAAATCAAATTACGCAAATCTGTAACTTTTTAGGTTCACACATACCCGTCATCTCCAAACTGAGAGTCCTAGACGATTTTATCCTCGCATATTTACACTCCCCCCCCCCTATCAGGAAAATAAGTGATTAATTTAAGAAATACCACCTAGTAAGCATAGAAACCTTGGATTAGGTTGAATGTTGGAGGTATGAAGGAGGAGTTGAGAGGCCAATCAATCTTCCGGAAGTATATCAGTAATAAATATACTAAATAAATCTTAGTGGAACAGTTAATTTTTTACTATTACACTAAGATCAGGAAAGCATTAGTATTCATATTTTAAAATAATTTATAAGAAAGGTAGCCAGAAGCAGTGTTGGGCATTATTCGAATAAATTATTATTCGAATGATCATTCGAATAAATTTTTAGTGAATGATGAATAATTCACTGAATTATCTTATTCACACATTACATCATGAATTATTCACAGAATTATTCGTTATTCATTATTCGTTATTCATCATTCGTTACTATTTATTTCTAGTTGGTCTACTGAATAATTCTACTCAAACACACATATATATACGTATTTCTGGCTGCCAACATTATAATAAATCTAACGTTATTCACTAAAACATGTTTATTCTGAATGATCATTCGAATAATTTGTGAATGAAACATAAACTTCATTCATAGAATAACGAATAATGAATAAAAGTAATTATTCTTCATTCATGAATGAAATAATACATTTATTCATTAATCATTATTCATCATTCTGAATTATTTTTGCCCAACACTGGCCAGAAGGTTATAAACATCTTTCAACGTAATTTAATAAACTAGGAAAACAAAAAACAAAAATGTGAATTGACAAAGTTGTTCTAAATTCTATTAGCTTTCATTTAAAAAATAAAATGCATTGAAATCGGTTAAGATGTAGGGGCTGTAGGCATTTTTGATACTCGATATGTCGTTTGGCGCATTTTTTGCGTCAGTCGTCCGATATCAGTCTAGAAAAAAAACATGTTTGAAGGGCCGAGAATCGGTGGTCATCGGATCGGATCGGATCGGTTCGGGCACCGGAGAATAGCAGAACTTAGCTTATATCATTAAGCTTTCTTTTGCATTAATCTGCCTTCTATAAAAGCCGTTGCTCCGTAAATGCGAGTAATTCTAGCTGGATTTCTAACCACAAGGCTGCTGTGTGGTTCTCTTCGTGTGGTTATTGTGGTTCTACAACTACTGGGATATCATTACACTGACCTAGTTTATATACAACTTCCCGCTGACCTTTAGCTGCATACTTCAATATAAATAAATAGGAGATAATTTATAAATACATGGGGGCGAGGTTAGCCCCGTGGTAGAGCACTCGACTAATGAACTGGAGGACCAGGTTCAAAACCCGGGCGAGGTTAGCCCCGTGGTAGAGCACTCGACTAATGAACTGGAGGACCAGGTTCAAAACCCGAGCGCGCACTAAAGATTTTTTCTTCTAGTGCTGCCGTTCGGAGGTTGTATTTGGGGTCGCAGATCGTCCCTAGGCTCACCCAGCCTTTAATTAATAATGGGTACCTTGGGTGCTAATGACTCTAGCAGTTGAAGCAGCCCAGGGGGAAATCAGGCGGCCGGAGCATAGTGTTGACCACACTATCTCCCTAGTGTGCCGTACGGTCAAGAGTCAGATACCTCTACAGTATCTGCCCCTCTGGGCCCTTGTGGCCTGTTACGGGACTGATTTTTTTTTTTTTTTTTATATAAATACATAACCTACAAATCTCAATCAACAAACATCAAAAGTAGGTTACAAGTGTAATCCAAAATTGATCAATTTGTTAGCAAATATTCTTTACTGCTAAAACTAAAGACAGTTAAATTAAATTTTTTATCTGAAAACTGGTAAATGAAGATTTGATTTCCGTTTTTTGGGACGGTTTTTGATTCAATTCTTAAGTTTTTGTAGATTAAAGAAAGCAGTGAAATGAAAAAAAAAAAGTTTAAACTTTATTTGATTTATGTTGTTGGAATTACACAGACACAGAAAATAAAAAAAGTTGTAATTTCCAAAGGCACCATAGATATATTCTTATGTATTTCGACACGCTGAATCCGAATCCGGAGTCTTTTTGACCTCCGAGGTTGAAGAGCATTTGAAGGTCGAATTTCGTATGAAATTGTTTAAGAAGAAATAACAAAAGCTTCCTTGGTTTTGAGGTTCGTTGAATTCAAATCCGAAGTTTCACCCCATGGGCGTAAAATCAAGATTATTTCAAAGACTAATATGTCTAATATTTGACCACAGATTCATTTTTGCAAAATAAACTATTTTTTCCTTGAATTGGCCTTCATTTCGCGTTGAGTGGGTGAAACAGACCTCGGATTTAGCAACCCTCAAAACCATGGAAGCACTAGTTATTTTTAATTTGCCCATAGGCACGGTGTTTCTTATGTTTTTCAAAAATTCTTAATACAAATATATCAATTTTACGACCTTCGTATATTATATAATTTTTCTATTATCGCTTAGATATTGGCGTTGACATTGGTAACGCATGGCGCTAATAGATCAAACGACTTAATACGAAATCTGATCTTCAAATGCCCTTAAACCTAATGTACTGGGGTGAAACGGACTCCGAATTAGGACTAAAAACTGAATAGATTCATTTTATTATTTTTCCTTCAGCCATAAAGGTGGTAATTTACCATATCATTTGTGTCTTTGAGAATTGTCTTACTGATGCGTAATAAGACCTCTTCTTTGCTTTTGTATTTCTTGGCAAACTTCTAAATGTACTGAGTTATGGTGCCTCGAGCTTCAAACAGAAGTCCTAATACTTCCCATTTTTAGCGCGGTTACTCTCTATCTCCATAGGGAGAACCCGCTTATGAGGTTGACCTCATGACGTAATCCGGAAGTGCCGACTAGAAACTTTCACGTTTCAGACCCTATATATCACGAAAATATAGGTGGTCAAAATTTGTGTGTATATATATATATATATATATATATATGTGTGTATATATATATATATATATATATATATATATATATATATGTATATGTTTATATATATGCTTGTCTGTTCGCGCTCTAGCAAGCTCAAAAATGGTCCAATTTTAACGAAATTTGGTACAAAAATCTGTCATCTAATTCGAAAGGTCAAGTTCGTTAACCAGCAGAATCCGCCTACTAGAAGATAGTGTTTGGGTGAAATTCGCGCAAAAAAAAAATCGTAACGCTTACGTTTTTGTGTTTATATGCTTGCAGGTACTTGTTTTATAGGTTTCTTAACATAAGAAAACGAATGAAACCATTTATAAGGGCATATCTGCAACCGTTCCTGAGAAAAGTGGAATCAATGTTTTTGTAAGTCATTATATTTTTGTGAATACTTAGAATCGCGGGATTCAATTGAAATATTTTCTACAACTTGGAAATTAATCCCAACTAAGATGTTTAAATTTTGGTTATATTTGGAGTTAAGGAAGTATGCGAAAAAACAAATTTTATTAATAGACATGAAAAGTTTTCGGATCTTGATACATTTTTCGTAAATATCTCGAAAACGGTTGGGAAATCGTGCTGAGTGGAAGGTGACCATTCGAATGCTTACTAAATTCTCTACGAAAAAGGTTCTGAAGCAATATTTGATGGGGCAACGTCAATCAGAGATATAAGCGCTTAAAACTTAAAAAGTATTTGTTTTGAAAGGGGTTTTCTGTTTGTTTATCTCACTTTTTAAAGTTTTTTTTTCCTTGTTTTAAATTGCTTTTATCAGCAAAATTAGTATTGTAGTAAAATAAGCTAAAAACCGGTGAAAGGTATGGGTAAGTTTGGAGTAGCTGTGGTAATCAAGATGGCAGTGGCTAATCTTGATGACGTAGTTTGTTTTGAATTCTGCTGTCTATATAACCTTCCTCATAGCCTCCAACTGAAGTTATCGTTATTTCTTATTTTATAGAAAGATTTAACCCACGACAGAATGGAATTTTATTCGCCATGAAGCTCATATTTACAGTTGATTATAACAGTAAAACGAATTTGCTAGTAAAACAAGATACTTAAAATGACAACGAATTTTTGTTGTTAAGAAGAGCCTTCTCAGCAGTAGTCAAAGAGTAATTACGTTTTCAGTACATAATTGTATTGACTTATACAGATTAAGAATTATCCACTTCTGTGTAAGTTGGCTACTGTTAGTTTTCTGTGATTTGTGATGCTAATTCATTCCATTTTTCGAGATGTACGTAACCGCGCTAAGATGACGCAGTTCCTGCGAGTCGGACTTTTTTATAGAGATGTAATATGCAGGCCTCATAAATTTGTTTTTTCTTAGGTTAGTCCTAATCGAACTGAAGCCGGTTATGACCATGAGCTAAAGATCAAAAGATCAAATACGCCGCATTGTGGGATCTCTTGACCATCAGCACACCAACGAGGTCTACCTACTGCCGTTTCCTCGTTTGGTAATGTAATCATCTTTTCGGTGAAGACCGAAAACTATAAGCTGAAGATCCCAAGGTGATGATTAACATAAACACTAGGTCAACAAGACCCCGACGACCTGTTGATGAAGCTGGCGTCCTCTGGTCTCCAATGTCGTAGCATCTCCTATGTCGAGGACTACAGCATCAACATCCTTGTTTTGGTGTTCCTCAAGAGGTAGGGAGCACATAATATGGTGATCTCATAGGTATTTAGCGTTGGTTGTTCGTTTAGATTGCTTTCAATCAGTAGGTTCTATCTTTGGTTTCCGACCATATTTTAGTACATTCCGACAAAAATTATGTAAAAGAAAAAAAATATATTAAAGTAAATATCAATCTTAAAAGTCCAAGAAATAAAACTTGAATGTTTTACCCAAATATATTTAGGACCAACAAAAAAACTGGTATATAATATTATTCCAACTCTTAATATAAAATCAATAGACCCATTAAGGGGATCCAATAGTAAAGGGGGAAATCACAGCTGATCTGAAAATAAGTTTACTAAAATTAAGTAATAGAGTATACGAATGTATGAATTAATTCATTCAATAATTCGGTAAGAAGGTCCTTAAAAACCCCCCTTTTTGGTGTTTTGGTGGTTGAAGTTTATCTCCTGTATTTTCATAAATTACATATTCTGTCTAGAAATTATGTTTTCCATTTTACCTGTCTAGTAATTATCATTATGTTTATATATGTCTGTTAACATGTCATTCTTGATGACCTCTTTTTCTGTCATAAGGCGAAGCTGCGCCACTCTTTCAGACCAACTTTCCAAACGAAATACTTTTCTCTGAATGTGTTCACATAATAAATATCTGTCTGGTTTTTTTTTTTTTTTTTTTTTATTTTTTTTTTTTTTTAACGGCGTTTCGACAATTCTTGGCCATTAGCGCCACCTGCTGCTTGTAAATCTCCTTTTAGTACCACGTCCCATTTAATTTTTAAAATGCCAAAATTTGCTTTGTTAGTCTCAAAAGATCCATTATTTTGATGTATGTATTCTTAGAATTTTAATCTTCGATTATTTTTTTTCTTTTTCAGACCGGAGTTCTTATTATTATTTTAACGCCTGTAACATTGTTAATCAGTATTAGTTGGTTCTCATATATTTCTAACAATTTTCGTTAATCTTTGGAGCCAGTTTTATTCATTTATTCCTTTAAATATTAAATCTTAACTAGTAGTAGATTGCTTTCATTAATTATTTGTTGTTATTGTAGATATTCGGACGACCAAGGACAGCCATTAACACCATACAATGGAATCTATTTATAACTGATTCTATTTATGCAGTTATTGTTGCATCAGGTATTATGATAATCAGCATGTAACCTTTATTTAGGCGAGCGAAGCTCATTTCGACACTGCTTCGGCATTCTGAATGGCACATTCTAGAGTGTGGGAGTTGTCGAGTTCTCCTTTACTTGGCGTAATTATGCCGTGGCATTTCTCCAGGGTAATTGGGCATTTGTTATCAGAGAGATAACCTACTAATTGAATGCTTAAAAACTAACTTCGTAAAAGGCAAAATGAGTCCACAAAATAATGGCTGCAGAACTTGCAACATTCTTAAGCAAAGATGTGAGTGAACGCAACATTCTTGAAGAATTGAGCTAAAATAACCTGTATAAATGCAGAGTAGTAAATTAGTAGTTTTTCTCTATTATATTTCAAATGAACAGGTTGCCCAATTATTATATATTATCACTTTTTATTGTGGATTAAATCCCAACTTCTAGGGGAATGATTTTCTTAAGTAAAATATTTCTTTGTTTAGAAGAATATCAAACGTCTGGAAGAATTTTTAACTTTATCAATCGTTTCTGGATACCAAAACTAAAATCAGTTTGAAAAACTAGTTTTATCGACTTTTCTAAAAAACGGCTAAAGATATATCGCCTACAGAAAATGTATCTGGAAGCCTAAAAAAGTAATTCCATAAGTGCAACGAGATGTTTCGCGAGAATTTAGCCCGTAAAATAGTGTTGCGATAGGTGGATTCTGAGTTTAACGAACTTGATCCGTGATATGTTTGTACCAATAGTCATCAAAATCGGTCCATTTTTGAGCTGGTGAAAGAGCAATATATATATATATATATATATATATATATATACACACACACAGAACTCACCTTTCATATGGGAAAACGTTGTGCTTAATACTGTGCCTTGGAAGACACCCGATTTCATGTTCGAAAATAAAAGCAGTTAAGAAAATGTATATTAATTGAGATCCTAAGGGATTTATGATCTTAATAAATTATTGTATAAATAATAAACTAATGTATTAAAAAAAATAAGTAATGATGAATAATTGTTAAGATAAAAAGTCAGAAACATTACTTTGGTGATATTATGAGATGGTTTTGTTCCTGCGTTAAATTTAATTATTAATTGTATTATTATTTAATTATTCTTTTCAATTATTACTAATAATTATCACAATTACTGTTTGCTGGTAGTTTTTAACATGACTGAGAGTTCATCGGCCGATAATTCTATGGAGTCGGATGGAAGAAAGTACTTGTACCGATAGAAGATATATATTGTAGCAGAGAGATAGTGGTTAGTACAACTCCTTATCAGTAGATCTTATCATTGATCTGAGCTTATAGTGTAATTGTACAGAACCCTTTGGCGGTGTAGTTATCCAGCTGTGAATTATAGAGCAGGTAACAGCTGTTTCATGTTCTCTCCGATTCCTGCTTGTAGAGTTATGTTATCATAAACCACGCTATGGGCATACTGTATGTTACTTCTCTCAAGCTCTACTTTATTGATCCGATCGTCAGGAGATATGATGTTGAAAAACAAAAATATGTTCCTTATGTTATTACATAAAAACTGGTGTTCCGCAGGGAGAAGTTTTAAGCACAACACTATCATGTCTGTAAACTTTCATTCGTTTTTTTATATGATTACATTTTGAAGTTTACGATTTTACTCGTTGTAATGCATACATTTCTTTAAAATAATATTTATAAATATCTTTAAGATTGATAAAAACTGGTGTTCCACAGGGGGCAGTTTTAAGCACAACATTATCATCTCTTTTTTTTTTTTTTATAATTCCATTCTGAAGTTTATGATTTTACTCGTAATTCATACATTTTTTAAAAATAATATTTAGAAAAATATTTAAAATTATCAGTAGATTTTGTTTAATTAAAGGAAAGAGAATTAAAACTAAAATAAATGAATGGAATAAACAACACAGAGAATCTACGAGTACAATCTTAATAAATAACAATCAATTATAAAATAAACTGTAAAGCCGACGACTGTGCTACTTCAAACACACCGGTTATCGTACGATCATGGAAGTTAACCAAAGATGTTGGCTGTTGTGCTCAGTTAATCTCGCCGCATGTTTGGCATTCCGTTAAGTGCTCGGCACTGATAGCCTCAAAGCCGAATTCAATTTATCACCATAACTTGGAGACACCCACCAATATAAAATTGTCATATCAAAAAATACTGACGCTTCCCCTTCCTGACGTCACAGCCTACAATCGATATATGCAGAAGTTTCATACATACATTCCTACAAAAAATACTGACGCTTCCCCTTTCTTACGTCACGGCCTACAATCGATATATGCAGAAGTTTCATACGTACATTCCTACAAAAAATACTGACGCTTCCCCTTCCTTACGTGACGGCCTACAATCGATATATGCAGAAGTTTCATACGTACATTCCTACAAAAAATACTGACGCTTCCCCTTCCTTACGTCACGGCCTACAATCGATATATGCAGAAGTTTCATACATACATTCCATATTAGAATACTTTAAAAATCGCCAATATGTATCAATCAATTTAAATATACCTACAAAAAAATCATTTGAAAAAATGATTTTTAAATTCAATAGTATACCTAAATAAGAATATTGAGTTTTAATTTCCAATATTTATTTTACACTCTTTATTTTTTTAATTTTTTTTTTTTTTTTTTTTTTTTTTTTTTTTTTTTTTTTTTTTTTTTTTTTTTTTTACGGTGCATTGACAAATCGTGGCCATTAGCGCCGACATCCAGGGTGCAGCCAGGAATCTTCTCAGCGAGCCCTGAGATGAGAAAATTATTATTTCTGATTTTTTCTAAAATGTTGGTACTTGTTTTTGGTACATTTTGTTTTGTCCATTAATGGTTTATTCGTTGGAATTTCTTGAGAAAAATGTTGATCTATTAATAGAATTTCGAATTATTTTTATTATTTTTTTAAAAAAATGCATGCGCATCTAGGTCATTAACGCATGACAATCTTCAGTTTGTTATCTTTCCTTAAACATACATTGTGGGAGAGGGACAATTTCAGCGAGGCCGGCGCTTAAAACATCGACCTAAGGAGTAGTAGGTCACGCAGAGTGTCGTCGTTTAGAAATCGGATTGGAAGGCAAACAGTACACCATGGAGGTTGGAAAAAATTAGGCAACGGAATATTTTATGCAGATCTGATTCGTGAATAAGAAGGCATCAAAACAAACATTGTCCACCAATATTAGCACTGTGTAATAATTATTAGCATACAGATCGAGAAATTGACAAGAGTCCTTCGGATAATAATCGATCATTCGACCTCGGTATCGATATGACTAAACGTCGATATGACTTCACGCCGATTATTGGATCTAATGACAGTTAATCCGTTTCTTGATGATTTACATAAATATTAAGGTTAGTTTTTACATCATTTATAACCACCCTTGAACTGGAATGGTGATCTCAGCTGATGAACTCAGGGCGGCGGCTTTCTCAACGGCGGAGTCTCGTTATGTACAACTTGGTTTGAGAGTTATGTTGTATTATATCATGAATGCTGACTACAAAACGGCATTTGAACCATCTGCCAATTTTTGCTTCAAATAACAGTTTGAAATGTTAATTTATCCAAAATTTTTAATGGTTCGCTGATTCTCTGAATATGATTGTTACCGATCAGCTGAAGTACCCTCAATACACAATGTAAGACTTACCTACATATATGTACACATTGTAACGAACTGCTGACTATAAAACACCTACTTACAGACTGCAGAGGACAACACATTTACACATACCCACCGACCTTACAGTACTTCTCACTGATGGTAGCCATTACTTGGACACAATTTATATATATATATATATATATATAATATATATATATATATATATATATATATATATATATATATATATATATATATAAGGGCGAGGTTAGCTCAGTGGTAGAGCACTCGACTAATGAACTGGAGGACCAGGTTCAAAACCCGAGCGCGCACTAAAGATTTTTTCTTCTAGTGCTGCCGTTCGAGGGTTGGATTTCGGGTCCCAGGTCGTCCCTAGGCTCACCCAGCCTTTAATTAATTTAATTAATAATGGGTACCTTGGGTGCTAATGACTCTAGCAGTCGAAGCAGCCAAGGGGAAAATCAGGCGGCCGGAGCATAGTGTTGACCACACCGCCTAGTGTGCCGTACGGTCAAGAATCAGATACCTCTACAGTATCTGCCCCTCTGGGCCCTTGTGGCCTGTTACGCCACTGACTGATTTTATATATATATATATATATATATATATATATATATATATATATATATATATATATTACAAATAATTGAATTGCACTTTTGTTACTGTTTTTTATTCTTCGTGTTTTGTTTTCTTTTTAAATTAGTATTATATCTATAGTTTATTTTCAGTATTCTTTTTATTAAAATTGATGTTGTATTTCTAACATTATGAATATTATAATATATTCGTTATTTTTCAAAGGCTTAGAGAGTTATGGCCTGACGTCTCCATACACACCTTTAAATTTGCAAGTCGCCATCGTTTCGGTGCAACAAAACTAATAATAAATAAAAAAACACATAAAACTCTGATAATTTTCCACTGATAAATGTTAGAAGTATTTACGGTTAGAAGGACGTTAATGGGGAAACTCCAACAAAAAGAAAAGACTAATTGATGTCAATAATGACCTTTGACGATTCTAGAAGTATTTTCAATGAAGATTACGTCCATTGAGTCAATAGCTACTGGTCAATTAGAGAAACTGTCAACATTACGACATTGCGTTACCCACTTTCCTAATGAGAAACCGTAAAGGTCAATTTGTTACCCACCGAGCTGTCGGCATACGGCTGCTGTAAAGCCCCTACTTGACTCGAGAGAGAATTCTTAACTTTTTATGTCCAATTATGAAAGAGAGTTCTCAGCCGGGATTTCGAAAAAAGGAGCAAGACGGTCTGAATGAAACATTCTTCCCACGGGGCAATTTATGACGCCTTTAGTAAATGCTGCTTCAGTAAGTATTTTTTAGTATTACAGTAGGCGCAGTCAGAGTATAATAATAGGACTAAACTGACGTTCAATAAACGTTTTCAAAAGTATTCATAGAATTCATGTTCGAATCCTTGTATACGAATGTCTTGGTAATAGGCTGTTCATAGGATGGTTCACGGTGTTGATGATAAGAAATGTCATTGAATTTAGTTGATAAAAATTGTATTGGGTTTTTTTGATAAGGACTATATTGGGTTTTGTTGATAAGAACTATATCGGGTTTTGTTGATAAGAACTATATTGGGTTTTGTTGATAAGAATTATATTGGGTTTTGTTGATTAGAACTATATCGGGTTTTGTTGATGAGGACTAGCATGTTGGGTGTTGTTCATAAGGACTATATTGGGTTTTGTTGATAAGAACTATATTGGGTTTTGTTGATAAGAACTATATTGGGTTTTGTTGATAAGAATTATATTGGGGGGTCTCCCGTGGTCTAGTGGCTAGCCGGCTAGATTCATAAGCGGGAGATGGTGGGTTCGATCCCCACCGGCGCCAGAAATTTTCTCATCTCAGGGCTCGCTGAGAAAATTCCTGGCTGAACCCTGGATGTCGGCGCTAATGGCCAAGATTTATGTCGATGCGCCGTAAAAAAAAAAAAAAAAAAAAAAAAAAAAAAGGACTAGTATGTTGGGTTTTGTTCATAAGGTCTATATTGGGTTTTGTTGATAAGAACTATATTGGGTTTTGTTGATAAGAACTATATCGGGTTTTGTTGATAAGAACTATATTGGGTTTTGTTGATAAGAACTATTTCGGGTTTCGTTGATAAGAACTATATCGGGTTTGTTGATAAAAACTACATTCGGTTTTGTTGATAAGAACTATATCGGGTTTGTTGATAAAAACTACATTCGGTTTTGTTGATAAGAACTATATCGGGTTTTGTTGATAAGAACTGTATCGGGTTTTGTTGATAAGAACTATATTGGGCTTTGTTGATTAGAAGTGTTTTAGGGTATGTTGATAAGAACGATTTATATTGAGCATTGATGATAAGACCTACTGAGAATCAAGTGACAGAGCAAGCCGAGTGTACAACCTTCATTTCGTGTCGCGTTTTAACGTTCGTAAATTGTATTAATTCCAAATTTCACGATTTAATTATAATTTTGTATCTATTATTTTCATTTCATTATGTTATTTTAATAAATTGTATAACAATAACAGAGTCATATTATTTCAGGTCTGATGTATAACGCAAAAAATTCCGAACACTACTTAAAAATCCGATGTTATTTTATTTTGAATCATCTATGCGGCCCGAGAACATATTTGCACACTAAAGTTTGGCCCACAAAATCTAACAGGTAGTCCATACCTGTCCTATATACTCCCTTTCCTAGATCACCCAGCCTTCAATTTGGGTACCGGAGTACAGTACCGACCACGCTATATCCCTAGTGTGCTCTAAGGTCCAGAATTGAATAATTCTAAATGATCTGCTCCTGTGGGCCCTACTGGTATATTTAGGGACTGTTCTATTATTTATTGTTTTTCTTTATGCTAAACGATAAGGAAATACGAAGGTGATTTTCTTCCTGACTATACCGGAGATAACGGTTGCCAGGATATAGTTAGAAAGCGGAAAATCTTCACGAGATATTCTAATGAACTTCCTTATCAGAGAGTTCTTCATGCGATCTCTGATGATGATAACCCGAGCAACGAGATCGACTCATCAGAATGCTAAGTGCTATGAAAACCTCATGGTTCGTTAAAGCTGAGCAATGGAGTCGTGATGATGCTGTGATTAGGAGCTATTTAGAATCACAAGTCTACTTCATTAGTGATGATTCACTGATGATTCCCGAACAAAGATAACGGTTCCTTGATTCTTCATGGAGATTAATAAGTCTTTTAATTGAGATGTAAATTAATGTTTTGATTTCAATTAGCACTAGTTGTTATTCTAATTTTACTATTACCTATTATTTGATTTATAATCATAATATTTACTACAACTTTTAAATATTTAAATACTTACATTTTTCTATAGGTAATATATGAATAAATATAAATGAAACTAAAATATAGATTAATTAAAACGGGGAATCTCTAGTCATTAAATGGCGGCATGAGATCAGCTGATGTTATGATCAGCTGATCTCATGCCGCCATGATTTCTACTTCCTCTCAGCGCTTGATATTAGACTACTAAACAAATTACATTTTACACAATTTTAAAAGAATAATTATTGAACAATCCATTTCCCATATTAAAGAAGAATTAATTATAGGGATACTGAACTAGAGGACCAGGTTCAAAACCCGAGCGCGCACTAAAGATTTTTTCTTCTAGTGCTGCCGTTCGAGGGTTGGATTTGGGGTCCCAGATCGTCCCTAGGCTCACCCAGCCTTTAATTAATATAATTAATAATGGGTACCTTGGGTGCTAATGACTCTAGCAGTCGAAGCAGCCAAGGGGAAAATCAGGCGGCATAGTATTAACCACACTATCTCCCTAGTGTGCCGTATGGTCAAGAATCAGATACCTCTACAGTATCTGCCCCTCTGGGCCCTTGTGGCCTGTTACGGGACTGATTTTTTTTTTTTTTTTTTTTTTTTTTTTTTTTTTTTTTTAATGTGTTGAAAAGGCCTAGTGTATAGTAAAAAGAAAATCTTGTGGAAAGACGAATCACCTTATGGATATATATATATATATATATATATATATATATATATATATATATATATATATATATATATAGTTGAAGAATTGAAGTCACTTTTTAAAACTTCTGTTATGACTACAACCTCAACTGGTTCTTTTGAATTTACTAAAATGTAATGTTCTTAAATAGTGTCTTGCAAGGAGTCACTTTGTACCTATTCTGTTCACCATTTTGTATAGAATATTATTATTAAATCAATAAATATATAATGGCCGGCCCAGATAAGCGGGCCACAAGAGAAGTAATTACTAAACGGTTTGGGATATCAACATTGCCCTTGGAAATGAGACAATAACACTTCTAAAGGCTCAAACAGGCCTCTGAAGGGAAGGGTTTCCTCATTACCCATATTTTGCATTGTATTTAGAATGTACTAACAATAAGAACCGTGCAAACGGGGTTTCGATCCGTCAAGTAGTTCTCTGTAAAAGTACGTTTTCATTTGCATGTATTCCTCATCTAAAATTCCAAAAAAAGGCACTTGAAGTTATTTAAATATTATTTTAACTATTTTTCGCGTTAGATAAGAGTGATAACTATTCTAGTCCTCGAATATTACTAATTTTGTTTATCGAATAATGTGGTTGATAAACTTTTTGTTTGGTACGAAGATATATTTAAGCCGGCAGCCTAAAAAGCTATGATTACCAAAAGCCAAACCACAAATTCCATTCTCCGATGACTGGAAAGTGGCAACAGGAAATTCCTACATCCCTGACCCCAGTCACCTCCTTACTGATGCTTCCTGTTCCGGGGAAGGTACGTGTTTCGAGTCCTCGTATAATAGCTACTTCAAACGTAGGTACTAAATCGTAAATCAAAAACAAACTGGCAAAAAACATAGGATTTTGGCTATCGGCCATTTGCTGTTTGCTCGAAGCGATAGTAATGTTATTGAGCGTTTCGCTGATTGAGATAAGCAGGCACGAAAACGTTCTTCCTAAGACTTTCGCTGTTGGTTTCAGGATTTCAAGTCTGTAGAAGAACTATCCAAAAGTTTGGTCATTCACTTCCGCTTAACAAAAATCTCAGTATAGTTAAGTGTCTGTTTGAAAATTTAACTTTAAAAAAAATTCACACAGGGGAAAAAAGTAAAAATTAACGCAGAAATTGTGTCATGGAAAGAGGTTTTCGCTGTTATCCTTAGTATCTTTTCAAACGCAAAGAATTGAAACAGTTAATATTTTTTTTTTTGTAAAAAAATCCACTGCTCCAATGAAATCTCGAAGAAAAGCAACATTTTAGGAGTCACTTTAAGGGGGAATTACAAGCATACAACCAATTAGAAACTGCGTTTGTGTCTGTTAACACGATAATTGCTAAAGATTTTGTCTTTTTGACCCGTAACTTGGTATATATATGTATATAATAAATTAAATACATTTTTAATCATTGTGTATTATTGGTTTATGAGAATGCTGTCGCCCAAAGTTGTCAACTCTGTATTCAGATTGGTCTACTACTACTGTTTTTGTTTTATTTATGTAGGTTATTTTAATTTTTTTTTTATATATATTTATTTTATGAGCTTTTCGCAACTATAGCGACTTGCTCAGAACAAACATTACACATATGTATATACATACATATCTACATGCATATATACTTAGATACAATTTGGTTATTACATATGTGCATACAAACACATTATTATATATATATACATCTGATGTATATATATATATATATATATATATATATATATATATATATATATAATAATGTGTTTGTTATAATAATAATAATGTTGATGGATTACATCAACATCAACAATATATACATCATCATTATTATATATATATATATATATATATATACATCTAATTATACAAATATACATTACACTATGTTTATATAGTTTATTCTGCTTCTAGACAAAGGATAATACTATTCAGATTGAGATATAATAGAATAAATACCTTAATAAAGATATACTATCATAGAACATTAATAAATATATAATAAAGAAAGATAAATAAATATATAATATAATAGAGCGTTAATAAAGATATAATAGAATAAATACATTAATTAAGATATAATAGAATATAAAAAAAAAAAAAAATTATTCGGGAATGGTGTCTACACTACCCAAATTGTGTGGAAAATTCTTAGTGATACAGCTCCTGCGTGACGGACATTTTTCCTGAACGAGATGGGTCTATCGACACTTGCGCTTTATTTTTTTTTATTCTTATTATTTTTTTTAAAAATTAAGTTCTCAATATTTCCGCTCATTTATCAAGAAATTTTTCTTATTACTTACGAGGTAAAAAGCGTTATCAAGAGACACCCGCAGATTTTCCGCGTATGCAACAGGTGTTCTACCGTGTTGCGGAACACCGTTCCAGCCATGACATTCAGCCTCTAGTTTATATCGGAACCTCTGCTACTTTGCAAGAGGACAATGGACAGTAACCAGTATGGAGTAGGGCAAGGAGAACCCCTAGTTGCACTTTACCTAACTCCAAGCGTCAAGCAAGATGCAGGTCTATTCAATGCAAGGAATGCACTATGCAGCTATATATATCTGTCTTGTTAATCTCTTCTAGGTCACATTTCTCACGCTGTGTGACGGCAAAGCGTGATCTCCAGAAGTTTTAAGTGATCCCGTGACCTCACGTGACGTGTATCAAGGATTATTCTCAATCAGTATCAGAAATACCATAGGTACCAGCTGACAAGTTAGCCGTTGCTGCAATTTATAGGAGCCATCTAGAGGTGAGTCGGATATATATATATATATATATATATATATATATATATATATATATATATTATTATTATTTTTATTATTATTGGGTGTTTTCTCCTCAGTTACCTGGGATAAATTCTTTCGGGGGCTGTTACCAACCGAAAGAATTGTTTTTTATTGATTTTTTTGTTGTTGTTTTTACGGGCGTTCATTTAAAAATTTCCGAACCGTTCTGGCGGTATCAAGCAGTACCGCTTGTTGGGCATTTTTAATTAGATCCGCCGGCAGTCTCAAATAGGTATTTGCGGCAATCGTCGATTTTGGAATGAGCCCGTTGGTCGAGATTATGACGGCTGTAATCCTTGCGGAATCCAACTTATACAAGTCTTTCAGCTCTATGGCCAACTCCTGATACTTGCGCGGTTTCTTGGCATATGATTTCCGGATATTCTCATCATTGGGGATTGCGAAATCAATAATATCGGCAGTCTTACTTCCCTTGTCAATGATAAGAATATCCGGTTTATTATGATGGACAGTACGGTCCGTTAACATTGCTTCGTCCCAATACATTTTAATTGTACCTTTCTCTAAAAGTCTATTTGGGACGTAGCGGTAATAAGGGACCACACCATCCAACATACCATATTTTTCTGCGAGTGCTTGATGATATATTTTGGCCACGTTATTATGCCGCTGAAGATAATCGGATCCCGCAAGAATCTCACAGCCCCCCGTAATGTGCTGGATCGACTCATACGTTTTGTTACAAAGTCTACATTTGTCGGAGATGTTGACATCCTTCAAAACGTGACGTCGATAGGACCTTGTTGCTATTACTTGATCCTGGATGGCTATTACGAAACCCTTTATTATTATTATTATTATTATAATTATATTATTTTTATTTGATTCATCCTGACCGTAACCCTGCAAGGAGGGAGTTTATTTTTGTCTGCAAGTCTCATGCAATAAATACTTGCAAATAAAAACTTGCATTAGTTATTGACATATTTTGTTTTTTTACATAGAATTAAATTCGGTAAATATTAAATTTTACAAGTAAAAACCATTCAGAATACATTAAAAAGAGAGAAAAAAACAAAACAAAACACTCCCCGGATCAAGACCGACCTGTGTGTCAAGTTTTGTCAAAATCGGTCAAACGGTGTGGATTTGTATAATGAACAGACAGACAGACAGTCAGCGGATTGACGATTTTGACCTAGTCTATGCCACTTCCCGGATCAAGACCCACCTGTGTCCCAAGATTGGTCAAAATCGGCCAAACGGTTCGGATTTGTATAAGGAACAAACATACAGACATACAGCTGGTATAAGATTTTGAAAGAACCTATATGCGTCTAAATGTTTCTTAAAACATCAAATATAGGTTCTTCATACCGAGACGATTCATTTGATACCCCACATCATGGGTTTCGGACGGAATGATGGGTTTCCGAAGGAAGTACAAAACTGGCACGCCCCCGCCCCGGAAGCGGAGTCAAACACGACTTTTCAGGATTTGTCGATTTTCTCCTTTAATAACACCTTAATATATATCGTCCTGCAAAATTTCAAGTCTCTAGCATCATGGGAAGTGCCTAATAATTTTGATGAGTCAGTCAGTGAGTGAGTCCTATAAATCCCGATTTTCGATCACTTTTATCTCAGAAACTATTCGACGTAGAATTATGAAAATTTCCAGTTTTACTCACATCTAGTAGTATAATACCTGTGTAAAATTTCATAACTTTTTCTTTACCTGGTTGAAAGTTATGAGAGGGTAAAAATCGGCTCTAAGACCGCCTGTAATATACACACAGTATGCTTAGGCCGGAACTTGGCCTGGCGCACTACCGCGCGCCTAGATTTACTCTGACTTTTCCTTCTGTATTACAAGGAAGAGAAGCCGCTTTACTGACTGTACTTTCAAGATGGAGTTCTATGAAATACAAAGAATGCACTAAGCAGGTACATATACGAGTATCTATCTATTTTATCTCTTCTAGGTCACATTTCTCACGTTCCCTGTCGGTCTAGCGTGATCTCCGGCGGGTTTTAACGTGATCCCTTCACACAGGACTTGTATCGGGATTGTAGTCAATTAGTTTCTGAAATGTGTTGGTACTATCTGACAGGTAGTGATTGCTACAATTTATAGGCTTCTCAGCGCACTTACATGTATAGATGCTATGAGCATGGAATGCAGTGGTACAAGTAACTTATATAAATACCTATTACCACAAAAAAAATAAAAAATAAATAAATAAAAATAAAAAACTTTTTTTTTTTTTAATATTTACTTAATTATTTATTTGTGTATTTTGAACTATCTAATTATATTCTCATCCCCCTCTGAATATTGTTTCATTATTCCCCCAACCCCTATTCCTCTTCTTGCTCCAGTATTCTACAATCCCTCCGTAATCACTATCTTATTTTTATTATTATAATCTATGTACACATGTACTTATGTTTTATTTTATTATTTAAGGCTTTGTTATTCATATGTATAGTAATATGTTTAGGTTAAACTTGTTTATTCAATCATTTGTATTTATTTTTTATTCTCATGGGACGAAGTCCCAGAATAAAGTATTTTTTTTTTCATTCATTCGTTCATTCAAAAAAAGTCGTTGAATCTTGATAATTAATTAAGAAAAAAAATCAGCCCTCATGAACATTTAAAGTGCATTATTATTCAAAAAATGTATAGTAGCTTATTTATTTTTTGTATTGTATCAACAATATCGAAAAATTTCTGCCCAATATTTCAGGTATTGGAAACTAATGAAACCCTAAAATTCTTGATTAAAATACTTAAAACTTTTATTTCACATTGAAAGAAATAAAAGTATTGCTTTAACTTTTATTTTCATCTACCTAGGTTTAGAAGTTCCTAAATAACTTTTACTCTTAGAGGTTTAAATACATGATTTTTTTAACTGTTATATTTTAACTTTTAAAATAAACAGTTAAATTTTAACTTTTTCGATAAAAAAATAACTGTTCAAATTGCTACTTTTTCTAAATAATCTTTAGAACGGCATATTTCAGGAAGAAAAACAGACAGAAACGTGTGTGTTGGCAGTCTTTAACTAAATTTTTGGTCTAGTTTTCTCCCTTTTGTATTGTCATTTACTTCCTATACACCCTGTATATATGAATGGATGGATGATCAATATTTTTGTGGCCTATTCCAAACATAGGCCTACTGTTGGATTGGAAAGGCAATAGAGAGATGTTGAGCGAATTTCTTAAGCGACGATGAAAGAGAAGATCGTGCTTTGCGAAGTGAGGATTGCCTCTTGATTAACAATGGGCCTAGAACTCGTCCTTGTGCAACACCAAGCTTCAGATGATACACTCGGTAGGACTCATCTTCTTCGGGTTATTGAAGAGGCCACTGCTCACTGGATCACGATTTGCCAAGTGGTTCTTCTGCTTGAGCTTATGGTTAGTCAATTTAATTCAATAGGATTTGTTAGGAGGTTTCTTCATGGCTGCTGTGTATGTCTTCATTATCACTGAACAAACTACCTACAGAATGGTTAAGGGGTTGATTGGCATATAGCAGAGGTAAATAGGTATTCAGTTTTCTGTTTGTAATAAACAGCTGGAATGTCATCGTTCGGAGCAACGGAAATAGTTAATCATAATAAACAGCTCGTTTAATTGTTATTTTTTTTAAATATTTTGTTCTGGATTAAACAATATTTTCAAAGGAGGCCAGGTGGCCGTGAGTGTTAAGGCGTGAGTACTTAACACTCCGTGCCAAGGGTCGTGGGTTTAATTCACACAAAAAAAGAAAAGGCATCAGCCCTATCACCTACAGAAAAGGGTAAAAACCTATAAATAACCCGCCCGAAATTCTGTGTGAATAATAAATTGACGTTAAAATTTGGACCATTTTGTTTAGTTTTAGCACCATTCGAAGAAATGTAGCTGGGTAGGTTCCTGTGTTTGTCTGAGGACTCATAATGTAGCTGGGTAGGTTCCTGTGTTTGTCTGAGGACTCATAATGTAGCTGGGTAGGTTCCTGTGTTTGTCTGAGGACTCATAATCATTTGCGTTTGACCATTTTATGTGATGTCTCAAGAAGCGGCGATAGATACCTAGCAGGTTCACATTCCTCGTGAATTCCCTTCCTTTTATGTGATGTCTCAAGAAGCGGCGATAGATACCTAGCAGGTTCACATTCCTCGCGAATTCCCTTCGTTTTATGTGATGTCTCAAGAAGCGGCGATAGACACCTAGCAGCTTCACATTCCTCGTGAAGTCCCTTCGTTTTATGTGATGTCTCAAGAAGCGGCGATAGATACCTAGCAGGTTCACATTCCTCGTGAATTCCCTTCGTTTTATGTGATGTCTCAAGAAGCGGCGATAGATACCTAGCGGGTTCACATTCCTCGTGAATTCCCTTCGTTTTATGTGATGTCTCAAGAAGCGGCGATAGATACCTAGCAGGTTCACATTCCTCGCGAATTCCCTTCGTTTTATGTGATGCCTCAAGAAGCGGCGATAGATACCTAGCAGGTTCACATTCCTCGTGAATTCCCTTCGTTTTATGTGATGTCTCAAGAAGCGGCGATAGATACCTAGCAGGTTCACATTCCTCGTGAATTCCCTTCGTTTTATGTGATGTCTCAAGAAGCGGCGAAAGACACCTAGCAGCTTCACATTCCTCGTGAATTCCCTTCGTTTTATGTGATGTCTCAAGAAGCGGCGATAGATACCTAGCAGGTTCACATTCCTCGTGAATTCCCTTCGTTTTATGTGATGTCTCAAGAAGCGGCGATAGATACCTAGCAGGTTCACATTCCTCGTGAATTCCCTTCGTTTTATGTGATGTCTCAAGAAGCGGCGATAGGTACCTAGCAGGTTCACATTCCTCGTGAATTCCCTTCGTTTTATGTGAGGTCTCAAGAAGCGGCGATAGATACCTAGCAGGTTCACATTCCTCGTGAATTCCCTTCGTTTTATGTGATGCCTCAAGAAGCGGCGATAGATACCTAGCAGGTTCACATTCCTCGTGAATTCCCTTCCTTTTATGTGATGTCTCAAGAAGCGGCGATAGATACCTAGCAGGTTCACATTCCTCGTGAATTCCCTTCGTTTTATGTGATGCCTCAAGAAGCGGCGATAGATACCTAGCAGGTTCACATTCCTCGTGAATTCCCTTCGTTTTATGTGAGGTCTCAAGAAGCGGCGATAGATACCTAGCAGGTTCACATTCCTCGTGAATTCCCTTCGTTTTATGTGATGCCTCAAGAAGCGGCGATAGATACCTAGCAGGTTCACATTCCTCGTGAATTCCCTTCCTTTTATGTGATGTCTCAAGAAGCGGCGATAGATACCTAGCAGGTTCACATTCCTCGCGAATTCCCTTCGTTTTATGTGATGTCTCAAGAAGCGGCGATAGATACCTAGCAGGTTCACATTCCTCGTGAATTCCCTTCGTTTTATGTGATGTCTCAAGAAGCGGCGATAGATACCTAGCAGGTTCACATTCCTCGTGAATTCCCTTCGTTTTATGTGATGTCTCAAGAAGCGGCGATAGATACCTAGCAGGTTCACATTCCTCGTGAATTCCCTTCGTTTTATGTGATGTCTCAAGAAGCGGCGATAGATACCTAGCAGGTTCACATTCCTCGCGAATTCCCTTCGTTTTATGTGATGCCTCAAGAAGCGGCGATAGATACCTAGCAGGTTCACATTCCTCGTGAATTCCCTTCGTTTTATGTGATGTCTCAAGAAGCGGCGATAGATACCTAGCAGGTTCACATTCCTCGTGAATTCCCTTCCTTTTATGTGATGTCTCAAGAAGCGGCGATAGATACCTAGCAGGTTCACATTCCTCGTGAATTCCCTTCGTTTTATGTGATGTCTCAAGAAGCGGCGATAGATACCTAGCAGGTTCACATTCCTCGTGAATACCCTTCGTTTTATGTGATGTCTCAAGAAGCGGCGATAGATACCTAGCAGGTTCACATTCCTCGTGAATTCCCTTCGTTTTATGTGATGTCTCAAGAAGCGGCGATAGATACCTAGCAGGTTCACATTCCTCGTGAATGCCCTTCCTTTTATGTGATGTCTCAAGAAGAGGCGATAGATACCTAGCAGGTTCACATTCCTCGTGAATTCCCTTCATTTTATGTGATGTCTCAAGGAGCGGCGATAGATACCTAGCAGGTTCACATTCCTCGTGAATTCCCTTCGTTTTGACGATAATTTATTTATTTATTTGGCGAGCTTCGTAACCACCTGAATGCCCAGCTGAATGCCCAGCTGAGCTTTGTTTACCAGCTGAATACCCAGCTGAATGCCCAGCTGAATGCCCAGCTGAATGCCCAGCTGAATACCCAACTGAATGCCCAGCTGAGCTTCGTTTACCAGCTGAATACCCAGCTGAATGCCCATCTGAGCTTTGTTTACCAGCTGAATACCCAGCTGAATGCCCAGCTGAGCTTCGTTTACCAGCTGAATACCCGTGCTTCGTCACGGCAGATAAGTAGTATTTGTATTGCGTTAAATAATGTATCATCAAATTTAACGCTACTCTTTAATTTTGTGTAGTTTATTATTACATGGTTCCCGTCATACTATTTTTCATCAATTTATCACCTTTACGGCTGAGAAAAAGGATGTTAAAAACGAAAAATAATTTTTAAATGTATTAAATAAAATAAACAGACTACTGAGGCGGTAACGACTAAAGCATGCCTTCTTACTCAACCAATAATAAAGATAAAGAAGAATTAATAATAATAAATAAAAAATGTTATTATTTTTTTTAAATCATTGGCTATTATTGGTTTTCGAAGAATGCTGTGGCCCAAAGTGGTCAGCTACCTTTCAGAATGGTCTCTCTCTAAGTAATCAAAGTAAAATGTTTCTTGACACTGGGGCGCTCCGGACCAGTGTCAACAAAGAGATAACATAGAGATAACCGTTGTCAATAATAAATAGACGGTAAAATTAAAAAAAATTATGTTTCCAACATGTCATTTTGAAACACCCAGTATACTTGCGAGCATTACCAAGAAGTGTTCTGACTGTGGATGCTGATGTGTGAGGAGGCTGTCCAAGGGTTCGGGATATTTTTATCTCGGATGGACCATCACCAGGTATAGCGTAAACTCTATGAGGGTAAAATCACACCCCATTTCTAGTAAATAAAAGTCTGCCATCATAGTTGAAGTTATTATTATTAAATTATAACGTCCATTTATTATTAACTACGAATTTTAGGACGGGTTATCTATAGGTTACCACCCTTTTCTAGCCAGGATAGGTTGCAAAATGGGCCCCTAACTCCAGGGTTTAGACAATAAACTTGTTAATGTCTTGAGATGGCAAAAGAATAGTTGAGAACAAAGAAACAGACTGCTTGAGCAGTTCAAGAGGTTATCGCCCTGAAGTAAACCTTGTCTTAAGTCATAAAAAGAGTTTTCCCACGAATTTCCTGACTTATAATATTCATAACGAGGAAGAATCATCGAAATGAGCTATGCTCAGCCCCGTTGTTCCTACTTCCATTCTCGTTACTGCTTCTCACAGCTCACGACTCAGATAGAGCAGGCTGCGGTTGCAAAAGGGTTTCGAATAGCGGAGAACTGGATACGGGGCCATGAGAATCAGGAGAACTTGAAACAGGTCGTTATACGCCACCACTAAATATTGTGGGTTTTGTGGTTGGATCCTATATAGGAAATGAAGACAATGATCCATCAATCTAGGAGAACTGTTCTATTTATGTGGGTTTTAGGAGTCGTTCTTTTGAACGGAGTCATTCTTGCATAACAAACCTATCCGAGAATCCCCGTACGGATCCTTGCATAACTTATTTCTATAAGAATCTAAGTACAAATTATATAATAAATGGCTCTTGTTTTAGATTGTAATTTCACCTCAGAAAATGATTTACTTATGTAAGATAACACATCAACCACCGTTATATACGCATATCTGTGGTTGTCTTATTCTAGGGAACACTAATTCCCAAAGGCCTATTAAATATTTTAAAACCACTTCCTATGTTCTTGACGTGGACAATGTAGTTCCCTATATGTTTTTTAGCGTGGTTCCTCCCTTTGACCATAGGCAGGAAACCCGCTTATGTGATTGACCTCACGACGCAAACCGGAAGTACCGACTTGAAAAGTTCGCGTTACAGAAACCACAGGTCACTAAAAACCCGATTTATATATTACTAGCTGAATACCCGTGCTTCACCACGGCCGATATGTAGTTTTTATATTGCGTTAAATAAGGTATAATCAAAATTAACGCTACTACTTAATTTTGTACAGCTTATTATTGCACGGACATTAGAGTTACCCAGAAAACACCATGTGGAGGTAACCGTGCTTGTTTCCGTTGGGGAGTAAAAAACAAAAGAATACAACTACCTAAAAAGTTAGGTAAACAGAGACAAATACACGTTGAAAAGAATAAAACTAACAACTTTGAAGTTTTAAGCACTTATCTCTTCGATTGACATCGCCCCACCGAACCTTACAACAGAATCTTTTTTGTCGAGAATTTAATAACCTTTCGAATAGCCGCCTTCTATTTACTACGATTTCCCAACCGTTTTCGAGATATTTTAGAAAATATACTAAAAGAACTTAAACATTTGAATATAAAAAAAAAAAACCCTTTCTTAGCGAGTGTTTATATTATAAAGGGATTGTCCTTGCAAAATTTCCAATTTTTGTGTCAAGTGGTTCAGGATATTATTACCTCGGATGGACCAGGGCGTAAACTCAATGAGGGACAAAATCACATTTATTTCTAGTAATTCAATGACTTCCATCATAGTTTAAATTAACCTCAATTAAAAATAATACTATGAAATAGATAATGTACGGTAACAGCTGTTCTGTTATCGTCCTATCAATGCTTGCTGCCTAGGCTTGCCTGCACCAACCAACTAAAACTTTAAACCCCTCTAAAAATACTTAAAAATTGCAATATCAAAAAATCCTTTCTTAGAGTGTCTACGTTCTATAGGGAGTGTCCATGCAAAATTTCAAATTTTTCTGTCGAGTGGTTTGGGCTGGGCGAAGATAGAGTCATTGAGTGAGTGAGTGAGTGGTATTTGGCAAATATATAGCAGATTATATGACAACCGGGTATAAATATATTCATTGTATATATATATATATTTATAAATACATTGTCTAATTTAAAAGGCCAAGTTCGTTAACCATCGGAATCCGCCTACCGGAACACTTTTTTAAGGTTTTTTTTTTTAACTCTTTTTGAGAAAATTGGATAATAGTATTTTTTTTTAACTAATTAAGGTTTGAGTACTTAAAATCGGTAGAAGAAATATTTTCTAAATGTTTGATATTCATTTAAACTACCTTATTTAAAAGTTGGTTGCATTTGGAGTTAAGGAAGTATGTATTCGAAAAAAAAAATTATTAAGAGACATGAAAAGTTTTGGGATTTTCGTATATTATCGTAGGTATTATCTTCTAGTTTCGTTGTTCTTGGTTCGGAGGTGGGATTCCAGAACGCCCATTGGCCATTTAATGGGTGCCTGGCAAAGGAAAATAAACCTTTGGCCAAAGCAAACTACTGACCATTCTATCTCCCCAGTTTCCCAAAAGACCAAGAATACAATATCTGTCTCTGAAGTCTTTCGCGGACTGATACAGGAATTATTATTTACTGGAGACTCCTTGCTAAACAATTACCGCGCCAGACAAGGATTCAACCACAGAAGCTCTTATTTTCCTTTAGGGTGCCATGTTAGGTGGTCCAGTTAATTCATCTAACGACCCCAAATGGGTCACATAACATGATATGTCTTTAGATATCATATCGTCGATACAAGTGCAAAGTGTCGAATGTGAAAATCGCCAGGGCCCATCAGTCCAACAGCAATCTGTATTAGATTGAAGATTAAAAATGCGTTTTTTCACATTCGATACTTTGCATTTCCATCGACGATATGACACTGTAATGTCGGCTTGAAGCTACAATATAAACATCGGAAGCGTACTTAGCCAAAATTCCGAGGATATAAGGCGATATTTTTGGGTCAGATCCAAGCCAAATGAATCATGTTTCCTATCAACAAAAAAATTTAAAAATACAATGCTCTTGATCTTGTCTCGGCTTCTTTCTCCAGCGGTGCTCGTTGTCCGGCCGTTATATTTCGCCCAAATCCTATTGGGCTTCATCAAGACGATGCCCCAGCGAAGGAGCTTAAAGGAGAAAATACAATGCTGTAGTTATCTTTTCATATTAAAGGAATCTGTTTTTGGAGTATCATTGCGATACTACTGTAAGGTGTTTTGACTGATTGCTCATAACATCATGACCAACAAGTCAAACTCCTTGACCTGCTATAGTTCTAATGAAGCCCATA
Source organism: Gonocerus acuteangulatus (assembly GCA_946811695.1). Lineage (NCBI taxonomy): Eukaryota > Metazoa > Arthropoda > Insecta > Hemiptera > Coreidae > Gonocerus > Gonocerus acuteangulatus. Next base: position 75,942,140 of record OX328130.1, on the reverse strand, counting down.
AGCAGAGCAACATTTTGGCCTCCAATCGTCTAATGAAGCCCAAATGCAGGCGAAAGTTCGATCGCGTCATAAGCAGTGACGATAAAAAATTCCCGATGCGATCATTATGAAAATCGCTCCAACCCCGATCTTGCAATAAGGGCAATCAGAAACAATAGTCCGATAGGAGCGAATTGTGACACGTCCTCATTCCATCCGATGACTTGCGCGATCGTGACATTTCTGACCCATGTGACTTGCGATAGCGTGACCCATGTGACTTGGTTTTGTGAGCGATTGACTCTATTAGGACGCATCGCGAAGGGCATCCCTTGATCAGCATGATTGCATAGTCATATCGCCTTTGATTTCGAGTGTTTTATGCAATACGACTTGCTAAATTGCACCCTTTGAACGATCAAATTGAGTGGAAGTTAATGCAACAAGTGTCCACATTCAGAAGTTGGCATACAACCATACAACCAAAACAAACACAGATGCTGTACATGCTGATGCTATCCTTAACCAAGATAAACATTTTTCTAACTTAGGTCTAACTGCTTATTCTCGAAGGATGAGGATATACTGTCGACGATACGATGGCATTGGCGAATAGTGGAGTGGGAGTGGCGAAACCCAAACTGGGAGGATGGGATAATGGGATCCAGGAGTGGATAAAGGCGTTTAAGAAGGACTTTATCAAGGATTTTACCCATTATTGGAAGGAGTGATATAGGACGATATGAAGATGGTTGATGAACAGGTTTACCAGGCTTTGGGATCATCCGGATAGCTGAAAATTTCCACAGGATGGGGAAATATGTCGTTCTTAATAAGGCATTATATATGTAAGTTAGGAAGAGCATGGCTTTTTTCGGGAGTTTATTAAGAATTTTGGAAGTGATGAGGTCATATCGATCGAGTGTGGCACCAGGGCTTGCTGTTTAAACTCAAAAAAATCCTACCTTCAACATATTACCTTATAATGAAATCCTACCTCTCCGATCGCTTTTTCCAGACATCCTATGGTGCCTCCTTATCTCCTCTCTTCCCCAAACGTGCAGGTGCCCCACAGGGTGGAATTCTCAGTCCCGTATTATTCCTGGTTTATACGGCTGATATCCCATCCCATCCCCAAACATCCATCCGCTGATGACACTGCTATCCTTACTGTCAACCAAAATCCAACTCTTGCTTCCAATTCCCTCCAAGAACACCTGTACCTACTTCAACCATGGCTAAATAAATGGGGAATCAAAGTAAATGCAGAAAAATCTAGCCATGCAACATTCACACTTCGTAAGTCAAGCTGCCCACCAATAACCCTCCAAAACATTATAATTCCACAGAAATCGCAAGTAAGATACTTAGGACTGATACTAGACAAACGTTTAACTTGGAAGCCACACATAACACAGAAAAGACAGGAACTAAACAGACGTTAAGTAAAGATGGAATGGTTGGGATTCGGCTAAATAAACCTCAATATGATTTTGTTTTAAAAAAATCGATATTTCGGACGTTTCGGCTACTCATTGGTAGCCTTCGTCAGCTAAAATGCCAAAAAAAGAAATTAATACAGAAACAAAAAAAAGTTTATAATTGTGACAGGTAACAGAACTATAAATACAATTAACTTATAAAAGAACATATCGTCTTAAATTCTTAGAATGAGTAGAATGAAAAAATAAATAGGTACAATAATTGATTTTAATAGTAATTAGTAACATTAATTGATACCTATCACAATTATAATCTTTTTTTTGTTTCTGCATTAATTTCTTTTTTTGTCATTTTAGCTGACGAAGGCTACCAATGAGTAGCCGAAACGACCGAAATATAGATTTTTTAAAACGAAATCATATTGAGGTTTATTTAGCCGAATCCCAACCATTCCATCTTTACTTATCATTTCGACGGCTAACTATCTAATCATCATAAACAGACGTTTTAGACTTTTATCCTGCTTATTGGACAAACGCTCGAAACTATCATTGACTAACAAACGACTTATATACAATACCGTACTCCGACCAATATGGAATTATGGACTAGAACTATGGGGATCCACTAAACCTTCCAATTCCTACAGAATACAAATAATGCAATCCAAAATCCTTGGAAAAATATCCAATGCTCCTTACTATGTCTCCAACCTAACCCTCCATAATGACTTCAATATCCCCTTTATCCAATCCCTGGCCAAATCAGTCTATCAGAAGTTCCATTCCAATCTCCATGTTCATACAAATCCTTTGATAAACTCTATCCTCCTTACATAATTCACAAAATCCCCATAGAAGACTGAAGCGGCGGTGTTCTAGAGACAATTTGCTTTAACATCTGCAGTGCACAAAATGTATTATATCCTCGCTACAAATGCAAAGTATCGAATGTGAAAATCGCCACTTTTCAGAGTGGAAAAGCATTTATTCAAAACTTTTTTTTGGAAAGTCAAATATTCAGCAGATTTTACCTTTTCATAGTGGAATAATTTCCCTTTAATGGAGTGATCTAAGATTGAAGAATTTGCCGTACATAAGTCCAGCAGAAATTATTAAAGATTGACAATGAAAGATGCATTTTTTCACATTCGTTACTTTGCATTTGTATTGACGATACGTTCTTTTAAAAAAAATGTTTACAGTTGTTTCAATTTTTTCTTAAAATGTATTATTCTTGTGGGTTATGTAATTATTCATATTCCAACATCATGCCTCACAAAGTCATTGTAACAGAACCAGCAATATTACTGGAAATATGTAAAACTCATATTGTTGTAATAATCAATAAAAAAGAAAAAAAAAAGGGTCTAACTAACCTGCATACTGCACCACAAAATACAACACTATGCTCAGGTCCAATAAGTTATTTACTCTCTTCGCGTATATAAAACACAAATTCTGTAGCACTAAAATTTTAGAACACATTAATCTCAGAAGATATTATCTCAGAAACGCAACATTCTCATAAGAATATACTTGAGGAAATGTAAAGAGGAAAACATCTCGTTTGAACATACTGAAGACATATACTTACAAATAACAAAACCAAAATATACCTTGGCATTGAGTGTTAAGTACTAACGCCTTAACACCTACGGCCTTCAGGCCTCCTATATACCTAATAGTAATTAGTTTTATTATTGTTATGTATATTTTATTTAAAGTTTATTTGTCTATATTTGTTTTTTTTTTATTTATTTTTAATTAAAGGTATTATATTTGTGAATCCGGCATACTATCCACTCTACCCCGCGATATTCATTACAATATGTCCTTTCTTCTTGGGTTTCTATTCACTCTATGACTATAAATCATTCCTAGACTCCTCCTGATCGATGACTTCCCTAGCATGTAGACAGCTCCTGTAATTAATGACTAGAGTCATAGATATATACCTACGAAGTCTTGATGACTATGAGGAAATAGAGAGAATTTATAATTACTATTCAGTGTTTGTATTAATCAGCTGATAATTAGATAGAATCATTAGTAGACTGCATGTCACCTGTGTTTGGCAGCTAGCTCTAATATCATAGGCTGTTCTAGCTTACTGTTATTATCAACAATGGAAGTTGGTGTTGTATCAACCCGGGGAGTGATGTTATAACAAAGGGTATATACGAGGCGAGGCAGAAAATTAATAAGCCTGGTGATGCTGGAAGCGTTCTGGTAACCCTGCAATAGTCGTAGAGTTGGTAACGCACTTTTCATGAAGTGTTTTATGCACCTTGAAATTTTGCTATAATGTACCACTTGGGTAGAAAATAAGGTAAATATCGATGGCCTAGAATGAAAACCTCGTATCTCAAAAATAAAATAAATTAACTTTTATACCTAATTAGATGGATATTATGGTTACTGAGAATCCCATACAGGATATAGTCCAGGACAAGTAAGATAGAGTTTCTTTGACACTCAAGCATTGTCAAATAGAATCTATCCATCTAATAACGTATAGAAGTTATTAAAGTTTTTTTTAGATACGAGGTTTTCATTCTAGGCCATCGATGTGATTCCTGGACATACCTTGGAACACCAGGTACTGCGCATAGGGGAAAGGTGCAAAACAATATTGCCCAAAAAGAGAGTTTTATTCAGAAGCCAACTATTATTAATGTAAACTAATTGAAAATTAAGGCAATTTTAAAATTAATAACAAATAAGACAGGCACTTTTAATGGGGTTAAAATTTAATTTAAAAAAAAACAAAAAAAAACAAGGTACCTAGTTTTTATTTTTAATATTAAATAAAGTGCTTTATTCACGCTGCGATTTAAACAGCGTCTTCAATAAACATATTTGAAAATAATTACAAAAGGGCAGACACTTTTGTGGGGTTTAATTATCAGGAAACATGAAAATAAATGTTGCTTATGATAGACTGCAATACACTGCGCGTAACCGCAAGAGTGAATGAGAGCACCGCACAGTTGTGGTTGTTCTCTGCGCTCTCATTGGTTCTTGCTCCCATGATCTTGAACAGCTGTACCGGTTTAAATGGCGGCGTGAATAAGGCTCTCATTTAATATTAGAAAAAAAAAACAATTAATTTTTTTTTTTTTTTTTTTTTTTTTTTTTTTTTACGGGTTATACCCCTTAAAAGTGTCTGCCATATTTATTATTCATTGGAAAAATGTCTTAATTTTACATTAAAGATAGTTGGCTTCTAAATAAAACTCTATTTTTGGGAAATATGTTTTTGTACCTTTCCCCAATGCGCAGTACCTGGTGTTCCACGGTAAGTCTAACCAACACATATTTACCTTCTTATCTACCCAAGAGGTACATTATAGGAAAATTTCAAGGTGCATAAAACTCTTCATGAAACGTGCGGTTACTGGCTCTTGGACTATATAATATATATATATATATATATATATATATATATATATATATATATATATGTGTGTGTGTCTGTAGTTCTATATCATAAACTCTAATAATACTTACGAATAATATGTTCATTACTAGATCGGAGATTGATCAGCATCATTAATTACCTGGGAACAAAGTAAAAATATTTTAATGTATGCTGGAATGTATACTATATATATATATAACATGTAAAAATAAGATTCTAGAACTATAAATACAAAAAAATACATCAAACATGTTAGCGGAGTTTTTCGTGGTTTCATGAAAAATTAGTGGAATGCACGAAAGCGAAATAATAAAAATAAGATATAGATATTGGAGATAAGGGAAAACAATAATGGTTTCTTATCGGTATTGCCCTATGCTAGTACTGGACAGATTCTCTTTTGTACGAGGCCAGCCATGGGTGCTAATTGTAATGTTAGATTTTTTTAAAAAAAACCTATTAATTTATTTTATGCTTGTTTTGACTATATTATTAGATTAAGTATACTTTGTACAAGGTATTTTAAATAAAATGTATACTATTAAATATTTTTATATTTCAAGATTGTAATGTTTGTTTTAAAATTATTATTTAATTATATTATATATTAATATTATTATTGCTATTATTAATAACACTAAAAAATTATTTTCTATAAAAAAAATAAATAGGCCAGTCGAGATGTATTCAAAAATTCGATCTTCTAGGCTCAGAAGTTGTATCTACGATATTGGTCGATGTTCGATATGGATAGATTTCATGATTACTTACAATTACCTACGATATTCGTATTTCATTTCGATTCGCATCGATTCTCATTCCAGAATCGTCCATCAATACTACGAATCGTCATAAATATGTCGATTTGAATACTTGATAATATGGAAAATATATCTGTATCCTAAAAGTAGAAATATTTAAGACTATTTTTTCTTCAAAAATTATATATAATATAACTACTTCTGTTACATCATATTGAAATATATGGGTATTATTATATATACCTATACGTTTATTATATGTGAAAAAAATCTAATAAAATAATAATAATATACAAAAAATGATTACATTTACAAATCAAGAGCACAGTTTGAAACCTTATTTTTATTATATTACCATCTTCCCTCTAGTTGGAGTAACGGAAGGTATTGAGGGTTGTATAATATTATTGTTGTATTGAAAGTATGTTACTGGATATAGGACACTGTTCTGTAAATTTCTTCTTCAGTAAAATAAATGAGATCTCTTCAGAAATGAGATTGGTAAAAAACAGTCCATAACGCAGGAGCTGCATAACTAAGCACTTTCCTCAGAATTTGGTAGTGTCGAGTGCATTCCTGAATAATTTGCTTAAAATAACCTATATAGATAAATAAAATAAAAACATAAATTTTTCTACTCTTTTGCATTTGTTACGAGCAGCTGTTTCAATTATTAATTTTGTAATTAATTTCCTTCCAGAGTTTTATGTATGCGTGGTACTACACTACGTACTAAATACACAAAGCTTCACATATTCATCTATTGATCTTGATGAGTTTCGCGAACCTACGTTTGGCGGGAGAATTCAATTCAAACATAGTACAAAGTAACAACCCCCTCCTCCTTCAGATAGACCGATATAGTTCATTTTCACAACACTTCTTTCTTATTAGATATCCAGGACGTATAAAGAGTTTCGTTACAATACAACGGAAATTAAGACCGGTATAAGGAAATTAGTAATTTCTGTCCGGAGTAAATCCCACCTTCGAGTCAACCGATTTAGTTTATTTTCATAACAAATTTTTCTTTTCAATTGACCACAACGAATACCGGGTTTCGTTGAAATATAACAAATATTTGGGGGCTCCGGAGTAACCCCCCCCCCCCCACTCCACATAGACCGATTTTGTTGGTTAACGAACTCGTTAAATCGTTTGATGGAAGAATACTACATTCCAAGTTTCATGGCGAAAAAACAAAAACTCTGGCCTGTATCGTGTTAACGGACACATATATAACTAAGTATATATATATATATATATATATATATATATATATATATATATATAAATTTTAACTGGGGTCATTTTCGGTGTCTACTAGGTAAAATCGATACAGATTTGAAGAAATATTTCAAAAATTCCGTCATGAGTGCAACCTCAATAGCTACTTTCCTTCGGAGGAAAGTGCTAAAAGTGAGATTAACTATTTGAATATTAGTAATGAAAAATAAAATACACTTTATTTTACGATATTCTAAATAAATCGATGGTTTAAAAGATCGGCCCTTGGAGATCAATTCTTTGAAAAGATCAGCCCTTGGAGATCGCTTCAAAAAATCGATATATCATGTTAAAAAGATAGATCTTTTAAAAGATCGATTCAGATCGCCCATCTCTAGTTTATATTATATTTATGACAATGATTTTGTTGCATTTATCCAACTGATAGTATTCAAGGGTTAAAATGGTGGACATTTTTATTTTAATAAATAATAGTATACCGAGATGCGTTTTATTATAGAACTCCTTTTAGCACTTTCCTCCGAAGGAAAGTAGCTATTGAGGTTGCACTCATGGCGGAATTTTTGAAACATTTCTTCGAATCTTTATCGATCCTACCTAGTAGACACCGAAAATGACCCCAGTTAAAATTTATATCTACATATATATATATATATATATATATATATATATATATATATATATATATATATATATATATATAGTTATATATGTGTCCGTCAACACGATACATGCCAGAGTTCTTGTTTTTTCGCCACAAAACTTGGTATGTAGTATTCCCCCATCAAACGATTGAACGAGTTCGTTAACCAACAAAATCGGTCCATCCGGAGGGGGGTTTGCTCCGGCGCCAAAGTAGTTATTTGTCAATACCAGCCATACATTTTGTTATATTTAATCGAAACTCGGTATTTGTTGTGGTCAGCTGAAGTGAAAAATGTGTTGTAAAAATAAACTAAATCGGTTGACTAGAAGGGAGGGTTTACTCCGGACAGAAATTATTAATTTCCTTATACCGTTCGTAATTCCTGTTGTATTGTTACGAAACTCTTTATACGTCCTGGCTATCTAATAAGAAAGGAGTGTTGTGAAAATGAACTATATCGGTCTATCTGAAGGGGGGGGGTGTTACTTTGTACCATGTTTGAATTGAATTCTCCCGCCAAACGTAGGTTCGCGAAACTCATCAAGATCAATAGATCAAAATGTGAAGCTTTGTGTATTTATTACGTAGTGTAGTACCACACATACACAAAACTCTGGAAGGAAATTAATTACAAAATTAATAATTGAAACAGCTGCTCATAAAAGCAAAAGAGCAGAACAATTTATGTTTTTATTTTATTTATCTATATAGGTTATTTTAAGCAAATTATTCAGCAATTCACTCGACCCAATTCTGAGAAACTGCTTAGTAATGCAGCACCTGTGTGACGGACTTTTTATATTTTCAAATGCAGTAACTAATCCTTTGATTGGAATTGTTTCTAAAGGCATTCTGCTTTAATAATAGTAAACATTCTGATACAAGAATAAAGAATATAAAAACGAAACAAACATAAAATAAAAGAATGTAAAATATATATATATATATATATATATATATATATATATATATATATATATATATATATATATTAACTAAAACTAAACATTCCAGACCCTAAGAAGTATGTGACATGCCCTTAAAACAGGTCTGTCCAGCCCTAAGAAGTATGTGACATGCCCTTAAAACAGGTCTGTCCAGCCCTAAGAATTTATCGGGGATCAAATAGACTTCGAAAGTCAGAATAAACCCAAAATATCCACGCAATAAAACTTTTTATTTCGTACTTGTATCTGATATCTGATTATGGAATAAAAGTTTTAACTAAAAACATATAAAAATGTTCATAAAAGCCCCTTTATTTATAGCTACATTATCGGAGATAAAATTCTTATCAAAGTAAATTATCGAATTCACTTTTATAGACTTACACAATCGATTGGTATCTGCATAGAGCCTTGTGCATTAATCGATGGGACATGATTTTTTTTAGCCCTTTCCGAAGTACTATTAATTTTATTTACTTTTGATAGACAAAAAAAAATCAGTCCCGCAACAGGCCACGAAGGCCCTGAGGGACTGATACTATAGAGGTATCTGATTCATGACCATACGGAACACTAGGGTGATAGTGTGGTCAGTATTATGCTCCGGCCGCCTGATTTTCCCCTTTGCTGCTTCGACTGCTAGGGTCGTTAGCACCAAGGTACCCATTAATAAATTAATTTAAGTCTAAGTTGGCCTAGGGACGGTCAGGGAGGCCCAATCCAACCCATGAACGAAGACACTAGACGATAAAAATCTTTAGTACTATGCTCGGGATTTGAACTCAGGTCCTCCAGCTTATTAGTCCAGTGCTCTACCACTGAGCTAACCTCGCCACCAAATAACTATTAAGCATATAATACTTCTGGCCAATAACTTGTTAATATATATATATTTATAACACGTTTCTCTTTAGATACCCACAGCGACGTATACCGAGTTTTGCTAGAATACACAAGAAATTACTACCGATATGAGGAAATTATTAATTTGGGTCCAGAGTAAACCCCCTCCCCCCCTTCAGAATGACGGATTTAGTTTATTTTTACAAAAAAAAACAAACTTTTTCGTTAGATGTCCATGACATTTACAGAGTTTCGTTAAAATATAACAATAACTACGGAAATATATAAGTTATAAAAATATAATAAATATGGGAAAATTAGTAATTTAGGTCTGGAATAAACCAATCTTCCAGATGGACTGATTATGGAGTGATTTATGCCAACTTTCCTGGCGAAAGAAGCAAGCCTCTGGCTAGAATCGTGTTAACAGATATATATATATATATATATATATATATATATATATATATATATATATATATATATATATATAGGGGAAGATGTTGTACCTCTGACCATATTGTACCTTTGACCACCGAGGCTGTGGCGGCGTGTAGCAACATTTTATAAATTTTGGTGTAATTAGTGTTTAACTCCTACACTAGAGGGCTTATTTAACCTACAGGCCTGTAAGAGGATTCTTGCAAAAAATACTTATCCATTTCTATCATAAAAATGTAAGTTATTCATTGATGACGTTTTGCCTCATAATATTTTTTGTATTAAGTCTTTTTAGATGGAAATCATTTGACAAAGTAGCTATTACAATAAGAAACATGGTGTAGCTCCTGAAATTGATTTATCATAACCCTAAAAATTTTAGTATACTTTTTAATTTGTACTACCACACCTGAGTAATTTTTTCATAATTCAATTTTAATGTTCTTCTGCCAAATATTTTTTTTAAAAAATACTTAATATTGGTTGCTTCAATTGTTCAAAGAATTTAGAAAATAATAAATTAAATTAGTTCAAACGGACTTTATTAATCATCAGTTCGAACCTATCGCCCCTTCTCGTTCTACATGAAGTTGTAAAACCTCATCGAAAAGCGGAGGCAAGGAAAATGTCAAATAGGGGCCGGCCTGAAGGGAAACCTCGTATCCTGACAGATATTCCTGAAAAGCTAATTATTGAAGGCGAAAAAAAAAAAAAAGAAAGCACCACCCTAAGCGTAAGACAATACATACAAATAAACCCCTTCCTAAAAAAGTGGTAAATAAAAAGAAAATTATTCTAATGACAGTTCAGATTTTGCTACTGACACTGAAATTTCTTTAGGAGAAAGTGACGTTGATTCGTCAGATAAATATCCTGAGTTAAGTCGATGACCAGCAACAATTTAAAAAATATGATTTGGAAAAAGGAAATTTTATACTTGTTAAAAATAAAAGTAAAAAGACTATTACAAGTCTTGTCGCAGAGATCTGTGTTATTAAATGTCCAATGTTTAAGATCCAATATTTGAAAAAACAATCTTTAAGTGACAAGTTTACGAGAGAAGATGAAAATTTGTATGATATTGATGTTGAAGACATTGTGGCTAAACTTCCATACCCTACTATTCCTAGTGGATCTGCTTCACAGTTAAAACCTTTATCGATTGGACTGGATTTTTCAGCATATTAAGCATAACATAATATCAGTAGTAGCTTTTTATTATGCTTACACCCATCTCCTGTATTTATTAAACTTACAATTAATTATAATATTACTCAGTACAATTTTTTTTCTGTGCTGCTGTGTTGTTTTTACGTGGTCAGAGGTACAACTACATGATGTACCTTTGACCACTGTACGATTATTTTTTAAAAAATTAATAAAAAATATTAAATGTAAAGTTAGAACCTTGAAAAAATTAAATATGATAAGCAATAGAATACTAATTACAATGATATAAAAAAAATTAATTTAGCCTTAATATTCAAGCTGAAAAAATTCCAATTGTGCAAAGTATATGACAATATATATATATATATATATATATATATATATATATATATATATATATATATATATATATAGGGGTGGAGCGGTGGTTTGAAGGATTTCGAGCGACAAACCGCAAGCTTGAAGACGAGCCTCGAACTGGTCTAGCAACAGAGCTTGACTACCAACTCCTGCAGGCTACTGTAGAAGAAAATCCTGTTGTAACAGTAGAAGAGCTAGCAGAAAAACTTGGATCCACACATTCTACAGTCCACCGACATAAACCGCAAGCTTGAAGACGAGCCTCGTACAGGTCTAGCAACAGAGCTTGACTACCAACTCCTGCAGGCTACTGTAGAAGAAAATCCTGTTGTAACAGTAGAAGAGCTAGCAGAAAAACTTGGATCCACACATTCTACAGTCCACCGACATAAACCGTAAGCTTGAAGACGAGCCTCGAACAGGTCTAGGAACAGAGCTTGACTACCAACTCCTGCAGGCTACTGTAGAAGAAAATCCTGTTGTAACAGTCGAAGAGCTAGCAGAAAAACTTGGAACCACACATTTCACTGTCCACCGACATAACTTATGGGATGACCTAATATATTCTTATATGTTCATTTAAACACACAATTTTATTTAAAAGTTAAATCATTAAATGGACGCGTTTAAACGGAACGGAACCAAGTGCCATCTGTTCATTCTTTAGAGAATTGGGTTTAAAGGTTTTTGTGGGTCTAAAATTCCTGTACCTGAAATGTTTCATTTATTTTCTCTCATTAAAATAAACTGTTGTTATGGTAATGGAGTTTTATTTTTATAGTTATTGATAAAATGGTGCTTGATTCCTTTCTGTTTATTACAGCATACTGGATGCACCATTTCACTTTTTTTTTTGATATTTTTTCTTCTTTAATGACAACATTATATTTTTACCAGTTTTTTATTACTATATAAATTCTCTAATTCTCTAGAAGATAGCACCAAAAACTCAATTTCGTTAAAAATGGCGCTCGGTTCCTTTCCGTTTAAAGGCATCCAAATTATTTGAGGAACTTACAAGGTAAGCGTCTTTAGAGGAATTTCTGTTCGTTCAAAACTTGTACGTAAAAAGCGTATAAATCCGTGATAATCTTTGTGAAAAAAAGAAAACTGTAAAAGTTTATTCTGTTTAATAGTGATTGTGCAAAATAATTGTGTAGGTAAAATGCCTTAGATGTCATTGTCGCCAATGATTTTCCAAGAGATGACATGGCTTTCTCCTTTATAAGAGACTTCATTCCAAAGAGATATTATTTCTAAGAGACATTTGAATAGGCTTAGAAATCTACTAGAATTTCCTCTCTGCATTTTATATAACAACCTCTTTGGATTGGAAAGTGAAAATTCAATCTTACAGTGACGTCAAGAAAACACTACTGACTTTGTGAATGGCCTTTCATATACATACATATTATATGTCATAATATATTTTTTTTTGTGTGTGTTTAACGGCGTATCAACATTAGGCTATTAACGCCAGGCTGTCTACAGGTTGCAGCCCTTTTCTATAATGCCAACAGCATGTGGTCGGTCACCCATGTGATAATAATAATCATAAAAATGTTTACGTGTTACATTCGTAATAGTTGACCACAAAACGGTAAACGACTATCAGTTTTATCGATAAAAAAAAAATACGTCACGCATGAGCTGCACAACTATGCACATCACTCGGATTAAATGCGAAGTGTACGCTACATTATTGAAGAATTCACCAAAAAATAATCCATAAAAATGCAAGAGTTCCACAACATAGGCAACGAACTCAACGCCAAAATTAAAAAAAAAAAAAATTAAAGAAAAAGAAGGAAGTTAAGAACTGTAACAAAGAACAAAAAAAAAATAAATGAAATAAAATTAATAAATAAAAAAATATAATAAAACAATTAAATTAATTTAAAATTACGTAATTCAATAATTTAAAAAGTGATAAGAGAGGAGTAAAAGAAGACAAAAAAAGTCCGTCTCGCGGGACTGCATCATCTTAGCGCGGTTCCGTTCATATCCCTAGTCTAATTTGGAAAGATTAAAATAGAAGCAGTTATTGTTTTGGTTCCACCAGTCTTTTTTTTTAAATTAATTATTATAATGGCGTGTCAACCCTTAAGGTCACTAAGGCCTTTCCTGTGAGTAGTAAAGTCTTGAAAGGTCATGATTTACAATCTTACCTGGAAGGGTCGGCTACAGTAGAAACAGACCCGCTAGTGACAAGGTCTTGGAACCTTGGAAATCTATATTTCTAACAATAAATTGTTTTTGTTATTTTACTTAACCAGTTTTATTGTCAAATACATTATCCAACTATAAGCAATTAAAAAATAACAAGAAATAAAACAGACAAAAAGAACCATTGGAATAAACGAAATCAATTAATTTAAAGCTTTAAGCACTTTTTTCTCCGATTGACATCGCCTAATTAAAACTTTCTTCAGAACCTTTTTTGTAGAGCATTTAGTAAGCTTCCGAATGGTAATCTTCCGCTTCACAAGATTGTCAACGGTTTTCGAGATACTAACGAAATTATACAAAGTTATAAAAACTTTTTTTGTCTGTTAATAAAATATTTTATTCTAACCCTTCCTTTACTCTAAACGTAACAAAAATTTCAACATATTAGTGTTGATGAAACTCGAACATGCAGAAAATGTTTCAACTGTATCCCATAATTCTAAGTACCAAAATCAAAGACAAAGAACCCTCCCTAAGAAGAACGCTAGGCAGTTGAAAAGCTATATATCTTGGAAATCCATATCTCTAACATTAAATAGTTTTTCTTATTTTTCTTAACCTGTTTTATTTTCAAATACATTATCCAACAATAAGCAATTAAAAAATAACAAGGAATAAAAAACAGACAAAAAGAACAGTTCGAATAAGCGAAATCAATTACTTTAAAGTTTTAAGCTCTTATTTCTCCGATTGACATCGCCTAATCAAAACTTTCATTAGAACCTTTTTTTAGAGCATTTAATAAGTTTTCTAATGGTATTCTTCCGATTACCAAGATTCTCAACCTTTTTCGAGATATTAAGGAAAGTAAACAAAGTTACTAAAACTTTTTATGTCTGTTAATAAAATATTTTATTCTAACCCTTCCTTTCAAATTGAACGACGGATTTTTGTACCAAATTTCATCAAAATCGGACCATTCGTCTTCGACCTAGAGAGCGAACAGACAAATATATATATATATATATATATATATATATATATATATATATACAAATTTGAACCACCATCATTTTCGGTCTCTAGGGGTTCTGAAACGCAAATTTTTCTAGTCGGCACTTCCGGATTGTTTCATTGTATCAACCTTATAAGCGGGGTTCCTCCCTATGGGGGAGGGAGGAACCGAGCTAATAAGTAATTTTTTTTACAATGACCAATGCCACTTAAATTTGAAAATATGAATACAAATATGGGTAGTTTTCTACAAAGTACTAAAAAAAAAAAAAAATCAAGAATTGTTTTAAAAAATAATTAATTTCAAGAATTCAGAGATAGATCCTAAAATATTCCTATATAAGTGATCTGCTTTTGTTTATGTATAATATCGCACCAGTATTTCTAAAGTGAAACAACTCAAAAATCTGTGTTTTTCAGTTATGACTATGAAAGACATGTTAAATATCTCTTTATCAACCATCAAAACTGTATGTAGCTAGCTTCAGAGCTTCTACACCAGAGGGCACTTGTGTCACTCTTCCTGTCTTAATGCTATTCCCTCTACATAGGCAAGAGTGTATGTACCTAGCTTCAGAGCTTCTACACCAGAGGGCACTTGTGTCACTCTTCCTGTCTTAATGCTATTCCATCTACATAGGCAAGAGTGTATGTAGCTAGCTTCAGAGCTTCTACACCAGAGGGCACTTGTGTCACTCTTCCTGTCTTAATGCTATTCCCTCTACATAGGCAAGAGTGTATGTACCTAGCTTCAGAGCTTCTACACCAGAGGGCACTTGTGTCACTCTTCCTGTCTTAATGCTATTCCATCTACATAGGCAAGAGTGTATGTACCTAGCTTCAGAGCTTCTACACCAGAGGGAACTTGTGTCACTCTTCCTGTCTTAATGCTATTCCATCTACATAGGCAAGAGTGTATGTACCTAGCTTCAGAGCTTCTACACCAGAGGGCACTTGTGTCACTCTTCCTGTCTTAATGCTATTCCATCTACATAGGCAAGAGTGTATGTACCTAGCTTCAGAGCTTCTACACCAGAGGGCACTTGTGTCACTCTTCCTGTCTTAATGCTATTCCCTCTACATAGGCAAGAGTGTATGTACCTAGCTTCAGAGCTTCTACACCAGAGGGCACTTGTGTCACTCTTCCTGTCTTAATGCTATTCCATCTACATAGGCAAGAGTGTATGTACCTAGCTTCAGAGCTTCTACACCAGAGGGCACTTGTGTCACTCTTCCTGTCTTAATGCTATTCCATCTACATAGGCAAGAGTGACATATTTCCAGTTGAATTTTATTTTGAGTCGTGTCACTTTAGAAATATCAGTGCGATATGTATCATAGTACATATGACAAAAATTGTGCAGCAAAGCGTAATATGAAACATCTGCTCACATTTGATCCAGTTTGTATGAACGTTCTGACGCCCAAGCCGAAAATGCTAAACGAAACTTCCAAGTCTTAATGACTAGTCATATTGAACTAATGACTAAATGAACGACTATCAGGAATAGAAAATGACCCTAACGAAATGAGATAATTCGACGCGAGCAAAACGCTTTCGCTCTAATAGCGATCCGTCTGAAACTGCGCAAGAATCGATCGTTTAGTGTTGCGTTTAATGCATTTAGGTACAAGGTTAGCAGGAATTGCATCGAATAATCATTAGTCAATGGATAGTCGATTTAGGTATTGGTTAATTAAATATTCATAGGTAAAAAGATATTTTTTTCAATATACACAACCATTAGCGGCTCTAGACAAAAATTTCCTTCGGGGGGGGGGGGGCTAATATGGTATGAGCTTACCGCCGTGCCTGGAGGTGTAAAATCAAATTTTTATAACCAGACACCTGGAAATCATTAAGGAAGTATTTAATAAACTAAGAGCTTATTACTATTAATTTGCCTAAACAATATGTTTTCTAACTTAATGGAAAAATATTGTGAATTTTCATTCTGGGGGGCTAAGCCCCCTCCAAGCCCACCCCTTTAGCCGCCATTGTACACAACTACAATATAACAAAATAGAAGTCCAACTCGCTGGGAACTGCATCATCTTCTCATGTATGGTTTTTCGGTTAATTGTTCGGTGTAATATTGAATTGACAGTGGTCTTATTCGACTTCGCGCAAAATATACATGAAAAAATATACTTAAATAAGAGAGGTGTCCATTAAAAGCTGAGTGGGCCTAGGGACGGTTTAGGATACCGTACATTTGGTGTACCCTTTTAGAAAATGGGTACAGGAAAATTACCCTCTTTCATCAGTTTATCCTGCACATTATAAGCTTATCTACTCAGAGTGACATTCTATGAAAATTTAAACTAATAATTTAATTTTTCATTTATTATTCGATCTAAAAAGTTCCATCATGAATTATTGCATTCCTACATAACTTCCTCCCATCGGATCGAGGGTGCTAGCAAGGGAGACAACGAATATTCAGAAATAAGGGGTATAGGTGTTTCTAACGACCCTTCTACGGGTCAGCAAGCATCGGTAACACCTTGCGAAAGTGCATATCATTTTTCCAAGATAGGGTAGAAATATTGCTCGGCTAGATTTAGACCAAGGCTGAACCTTTCTTTTCGCCTTTCCAATAATTCCTATTATAGGATTTTCCACATGTTATTCTTGTTCCAATGATTTCGGACTATCGACAGTACAATACATTGGAGAATGTTTCATTGTAATTTTACTGTACAATCAGAATATTTAAACCTACCTAACTCAGAAGTTATGCCTTATTTTTTTTATTATTATTATTATTTTTTAACTGCGCATCGTCGTCTAGGCCCTTAGCGCCGACATCCAAGGTGCAGCCAGGAATTTTCTCAATGAGCCGTGACATGAGAAAATTCCTGCCGCCGGTGGGGATCGAACCCACCATCTCCTGCATATGAATCCAATGGGCTAGCCACTATACCACGGGAGACCTCTAGATGCCTAGTTATGCGAAGAAATTAAGATAGTTAACGTTTGCCCTGAGTAGTTTTTTAAATTTATGAGTTTATGTCAATAAAACTAAAATTACCAATCTTACTGGAACTGCAAAAAAAAAAAAAAAAAAAAAAAAAAAAAAAATTTAAAGATAAAATATTCAAGAATTATTAAGGTAAATATATCTTGTTTTGCAGTTTTGTTTTTTTTATTTTTGAGCATATATTATAGTTACAACTAATAATATAGATAGTAAAATTACATGGAAAAAAAATCTAAGAACGAAGAAAAAAAATATTTTAAGCATTGACTAAATTTAAAAATTAATTTATTATTCAGTTAGGCTATACGTACACCGAAGGTGAACCGCCTTATTACAATTTCTTTTGGAAACAAATTGTATAATATACCTGTTTAGAAATGAACAAAAATATGAAACAAAATAAGAACCGAGAAAACAAGAAAATCAGTATTACTTCATTAAAAAATAATAAAAAAATGAGAAAAAAAAAATAAAAATATTAACAATCTTTACACATTTTAAGGGTGACAGGAGAAACATTTATGTAACAATGTATTTACATTCAGAGGCCAGATTTAAAAATAGCTTGAGGCTGTTTATAGTTTTAAGTTTAACATTTAAAATTGATTTAATCATACGAGTATATTAGAAGTAAACAAAAACAATAATAGATATATTATTTCCTTTTTACATCATATTTGTTAAATTTTATGATAAATGTTTACGTTTTGAAAATTTCGGAGCATTGTTTTTATTTGTGGGCTGTCCTAATGTCATTAGATATCAGAAATTATGTATGTATATATATATATATATATATATATATATATATATATATATATATATATAATAACCTACATCATATCATAAAATTTCACAATACAGAACTAACAAAGTTAAAATCTGTTAAATTGTTAATTTGTATAATTTGTTAGCAAATTTGAAAATTTGTATAATTAAAGAAATAAGTAAAATTATATTCTCCAATATTTGGATGTAAAATGAACTATGTAAATACAGTGTATATGTATATTTGTATACTTGAATGTACATATTTAATAATGTGATTGCATACACATATGTAATAATATAATTGTATTTATATATGTAATGATTGTTCTGGGCAAATTACTGTCGTTGCAGATGCTCATAAATAAATATAAAAATAAATAAAAAAGATATGGGGATTACAAATTTGTAAAATGTCTTCATTTCCTAGGTACCAGATACCGAAAGTAAGGGTGGGTTCACACTTGCTAGTTATTGCAGGAAATTTATATCAGAGAGAAATTACGACTAGTGTAAACCATGAGCAATTTATGTCTGAGATATATATTTCTATCACGAACTATAAGTGTCGACACTTCTATACGATCAGGTGTAAACACAGATTTTCACGAGAATAATTTAATGTCACAGATAAATACCTTGGGTACTAGCTGTATTGTCGACACTTCTATAACAAGAGATGTAAACACTGATTATTTGTGCTTTTGGTGAATTTATCGCAAATTAGAACAAATCCAGAACTGTCCTATACATATCCATGACATAAATGTCTAGCTATTTCTGTCAGTATGTAAACCTTCAAGAGAATATCTATCCGACACCTGACATATATTTCCTGTGAGAAGTGTCAGATGTAAACACTGATTATTTGTGCTTTTGGTGAATTTATCGCAAATTAGAACAAATCCAGAACTGTCCTATACATATCCATGACATAAATGTCTAGCTATTTCTGTCAGTATGTAAACCTTCAAGAGAATATCTATCCGACACCTGACATATATTTCCTGTGAGAAGTGTCAGATGTAAACACTGATTATTTGTGCTTTTGGTGAATTTATCGCAAATTAGAACAAATCCAGAACTGTCCTATACATATCCACGACATAAATGTCTAGCTATTTCTGACAGTATGTAAACCTTCAAGAGAATATCTATCCGACACCTGACATATATTTCCTGCGAGAAGTGTCAGATGTAAACACTGATTATTTGTGCTTTTGGTGAATTTATCGCAAATTAGAACAAATCCAGAACTGTCCTATACATATCCATGATATAAATGTCTAGCTATTTCTGACAGTATGTAAACCTTCAAGAGAATATCTATCCGACACCTGACATATATTTCCTGCGAGAAGTGTCAGATGTAAACACTGATTATTTGTGCTTTTGGTGAATTTATCGCAAATTAGAACAAATCCAGAACTGTCCTATACATATCCATGACATAAATGTCTAGCTATTTCTGTCAGTATGTAAACCTTCAAGAGAATATCTATCCGACACCTGACATATATTTCCTGCGAGAAGTGTCCGGTGACATACGTTAAAATCTATACGTGTATTCATGTAATCTTTATTTCACATTCAGATATTAGCATTTTTTCCTTCACGAATTAATCGTGAAGTTCGATCACGAACAATTCCTGTCTAATTTTTCCTCTCCGTAAAATCGAGCGTGACACAGTCGAAAATATTTCTCCTTGTGCCGATTTCGCTGGTTCCGGCTTGGTGTTGATTGAAGATCATTCGGGACATTTGTCATTCACTCCTGACACGGCATTAGTCACTCATTCAATATAGCACTCATCATTCTTTAGGATCGTGTCGAAATAACAATGCAAATGGCGGTCGTCAAAAACCTTTTGAGAATTGTTTTGAATGTCACCGAAGATCTTTTGAGATGACCTTGACATTTTCCATCTTTTAATATATTCCTGTAGGAAATATTTGTTGAATTTATGTTTGTAAATCTCTTAATATTTTTGGTACATTTTGTACTAATTTGTAATGACATTTCTTGGCTATTTTCTAGTATTTCTTGTTTTTTTTTTGTTTTTTTTGTTTTACCTATCGCTTATGCTGTTATTCAGCGTTGAACCTAAAATTTGGTAGTTAACAATTTTATGAACTTCATGTTTTTTTTTTTCAGTTTTATGTCACATTACAGCCAGGAATAATACGAAATGAAAGAGATCAGGTAGGTGAGGATGAGGTGGGAGAGAATTGAAGATGGTCAGGTGTAAGGATGTTCAAAATCATCTTATAACAAGTCGTCAAATTGTGTCTTCCAAAAGCCACGAACAATGACATATTTTAGACATAGTTTGGGCATAAGAATTATTATTGAGGTTTTTTTTTTTTTTTTTTTTTTTTTTTTTTACATTTATATATTTTTAATATGCCCGCACTTCATATTTTGCGAAAAGAAACTGTACGGGAAAAACAAAAATGGCGATTAATTTCCGATTCAGCTCAGCAAATGCTGTTCAAAGACTTTGTTTTGCAGACCTATGTTACTATAGTAAAAGTATATATTTTTTTTTATAATGTAATCTTTTCATCACGTGAACTCACATATGTTAGAAATCACAATAGTACAAACAGAGGGCCATACTCTTCAGTGTTGCCTTGAAGAACAGGAAAGCTCCATGCAGATGCTCTGTGGATGTTAGGTATTATTCTACTGGTAACCGAAAAAAAGACAATTTAAGACCATCAAGCAAACGACCAATATATGATTAATTTCGCACTACATCTCTCTCACCTTTAACAAAGCCAGTTTTGTTGGAAGGAAACAGAAATTGTGCTCACGAAGGGCACTTCCATTCGCTGTGCCTTGCTTCGGAGAGAAAACAATATTGGCCACTATTGTATTAAGAGGTTTTTATTATATATATATATATATATATATATATATATATATATATATATATATATATATATATATATATTTACCACCAGTGTAAAACCAGATATTACTTATGTATGCCGATACATCTTCAAACGGTTTGTTTGCTGCTTTTTGGTTCGATTCAGTTTTCAAAATTTTTGTTTGTTTGTTTTATGATGTTATATATTATCTTATTTACATTTTCTTCTTTTATTCTTCTATTCATATATTTCATATTATTTTCCTTATAAACTTTTCCCTTTTTTTTATATTTAAGTGTTTAATACATTTTTATATTATTATAAACATATGTAAGTTCATTATTGATCCTGTATACCTCATCCCCCTTCACAATGCCTCCATATTAACTCCGTTTGATTTATTCATGGATTCTACGCTTGCCATTTAGCCCGTTTGTATTAATATGCATAATATCACTCTTTTAAAATACATAAATATGAACAGATGCTATATTTTAATATTTAAGGTTTTGAAAATAGCGTTAGAGTTTGTTTGAGTTTTATATTTAGAGTTACACTTTTATTTTTTTAATTTGTATACTCGATTTTGTAAATTTATTTGTAATTTTTATGGGACAAAGTCCGAGAATAGGGGCTTTTTTTTTAAATTTATTAATATTTACAACGCGTACATTTTTTTACTGGAGGTATTTTTGA
The DNA here is from genome assembly GCA_946811695.1 of Gonocerus acuteangulatus. Lineage (NCBI taxonomy): Eukaryota > Metazoa > Arthropoda > Insecta > Hemiptera > Coreidae > Gonocerus > Gonocerus acuteangulatus. The sequence continues at coordinate 75,920,371 of OX328130.1, read as the reverse complement.
TACTGGTAGTTCTTTTTCTTCTGCGGTAGTTTTTGTATCGACATATTTCCGGTTAATCACATGCTGGTTTCTCAGACTTGTGTTTATTATGTTATGTTTCATAGGAATGACATTTTGTCATTGGCATCTCATTCTTGACACTAGCCAGCTGTAGAATTAGGCGATTAGCTGATGATCCTTACCTCGTGAATCAGCTGACCTCGCAGAGCTGACAATAGCTGAAGAGAATGTCCCAGAATTGGGATGGAACCAATCATCACGCACGCCGTACATTATCAGCTGTCGGCATGATTTCCAAAGCGCATGCGCTGTAGTAAATCTACAAATATCAATGACATACTCGTTACTAGAGAGTCACGCCTAGTATGTTTATAGCTCGGCGTGATGAATAGCTTCAAGAATGAACCATCTTCGCCAGAGTCGTGAGCTATGAGTTTGCTAGCATTGATAGTATGCAAAACCTTAATAACTCATAACTCAAATGATGTCAGGTTTCTGATTCTTTGGTATCCTTTTATTTACTGTTACTTCATATTTAAAAAAAATCAGTCCCGCAACAGGCCACGAGGGCCCTTAGGGGCAGATACTATAGGGATATCTGATTCATGACCATACGGCACACCTGGGAGATAGTGTGGTCAGTACTATGCTCCGGCTGCCTGATTTTCCCCTTGGCTGCTTCTACTGCTAGAGTCATTAGCACCCAAGGTACCCATTGATAAATTTATTAAAGGCTGGGTTGGCCTAGGGACGGCCAGGGAGGCCGAATTCAACCCATGAACGAAGACACTAGAAGAAAAAATGTTTAGTGCTTTCTCGGGATTTGAACTCAGGTCATCCAGCTTATTAGTCCAGTGCTCTGCCGCTGAGCTAACCTTGCCCCCACTTCATATTTATACAGTTAAAAATAATTGTTGAAATAATACTATTATTATTAAGATAATGCATTATCTTAAATATCTGAAAAGTGGTGATTTCCACATTCGATACTTTGCATTTGTAAGTTACAATGTTGGGCAAAACTAACGTTAGTAAACTAAACTAACGTTAGTTTTCTCTAACTAAAACTAAACTAATGTTGTATTTTTAGTTTTAGTTTTAGTTTAGTTTTAGATTTGTATAATTATTAATCATGTGGACTCCGTTTTTAGTATGGTAATTAGTTTAGTTTAGTAATAGAGACGTAAATTTGTGATTTTAGTTTAGTTTTAGTTTTTAGTTTACTAATTTAGTTCATCAAAGAACATATGTTTGCAAATTAAGAGAAAAAGCCACAATTTCTTATTATTAAACAAGTTCTGTTAGTTTTAATAATTTATTTCATTTATTTATTTATTATATTTATTGATGATGATGCTCCGCATCTAAAGGGAAGAGCATTTAATTCCCTGTATTAAGCTGATGCAGGTGTTGAACCTAAAGATGTCACTCCAAAACAGTAGTTGCTACAGACAATGATATAAGTACAGTATGTATGAGGTATAGATCGTAAACGAAACAAAAATTAAATAGAAATATGTATAAAGAAAAATAATTAAATACAATTAGCATGAATGATGTTTTTATTTAATTAATAGAGTGAATTAGATTTCATTATTATTGCAAAAAAGGTGAAATGGATTCTTATGGTTATGTATTATATTTTGTCGTACATGTTAGTGTTTTTTAAATATGTCAATATTGTGTTAATATAATGGCTGCCTTCAGAAAGTATGTCTGTCAGGTCATGAGGAATGTCCAAGTTATGCCGTAACCGACAGTCTGTTAGAATATGTTTTACAGTAAGATCTGTGTTACAAGTCGTGCATTTGGGTTTGTCCGTTTTTGTCATCAGGTACTCGTGGGTAATGCGTGTTTGGCCGATTCTTAGCCTCGCAAGGACTACTTCTTCTCGGCGTGAGTTCCTGTACGATGATGTCCAGTCTGTAATAGTCGGTTTAATAGTCCTTAGTTTATTGTCAGTCACAGTATGCCAATCAAGTCGCCATTTGTCGAGTATGGTTCTGCAAGTATGTCGAGTAACATCTTTGGGAAATAGTTCAAAATGTTGGTATGTCTGTTCTTCTGTCACAAGTCTAGCATGTCTGTCAGCTGTCGTATTTTGTCCGAGGTCATTATGTCCAGGCAGCCATGATAGTGTTATATGTTGGTATGTCTGTTCTTCTGTCACAAGTCTAGCATGTCTGTCAGCTGTCGTATTTTGTCCGAGGTCATTATGTCCAGGCAGCCATGATAGTTTTATATGTTGGTATGTCTGTTCTTCTGTCACAAGTCTAGCATGTCTGTCAGCTGTCGTATTTTGTCCGAGGTCGTTATGTCCAGGCAGCCATGATAGTGTTATATGTTGGTATGTCTGTTCTTCTGTCACAAGTCTAGCATGTCTGTCAGCTGTCGTATTTTGTCCAAGGTCTTTATGTCCAGGCAGCCATGATAGTGTTATATGTTGGTATGTCTGTTCTTCTGTCACAAGTCTAGCATGTCTGTCAGCTGTCGTATTTTGTCCAAGGTCTTTATGTCCAGGCAGCCATGATAGTGTTATATGTTGGTATGTCTGTTCTTCTGTCACAAGTCTAGCATGTCTGTCAGCTGTCGTATTTTGTCCGAGGTCGTTATGTCCAGGCAGCCATGATAGTGTTATATGTTTTCCTGTTGTCTGTAAGTCATTTATTTTATCTTTTATTTCGGTGCATATGGGGTGGCCAGTATACATATTTTGTATATGAAGATCATATTTATACAGTTGAACATTATTATTTAGGTAATATTAGTAATGCTTTATTTAATATTAAATATATATCAATACTTAGCCAAAGCTACGGCTGAAAACGTTTTAAATTTCATAGTGATAAGGTTATCACTGAGAGAATTTTCACTGCAAATTTTCTACACCGGGAATATAGGCCACGCCCTTTTCCCTCCATCTAACCATCTATTTTAACAGGCCACTTTATAGTCTAAATTGTTTTCAGCCTTAGCTTTGGATAAGTATTGATAAATATTAAACACTATCTCTCTTGTCTCACCTCTCATAGCCTTCCCTAGTACTAAACGAGACATAATCAGTTTTTATTCACTTTTACGTTTTGTGCTGTTCATTGAAATGTTAATGCGAATGGTGGACCTGTCGGGAATAATTCCCACAGAATTATGACATGCGAAATTTAAAATATTTCATCAAACTGTACGGGCTATAACTCCTTTCTAATTAATGTGCTTAGTTTTGCAGCTCCTGAGCGACGGAATCTACTTTCTATAGTTTTTGATTATTAAATATAATTTTAGTCTCATGCCATTTCGTGTTTTTTTTTTTTTTTTTTTTTTTTTTTTTTTTTTTTTTTTTTTTTTTTATAGCGCATCAACAAATCTTGGCTATTAGCGCCTTGAAGGTTATTGTTAACAAAATAAATCAGGTTAACCCTGCCGATATTGTTGATCATTATGACTAATCATAGACAAACAGACATAGCCACACGCCCACTCTGACTATTCCGAAACCACTATTGTAACAAATCTAAAATTGGCTCATTTAAAAGTTTATTGATTAGTTAGTCTGAAGTATTCCAAAGAGGTCGACGGAATTTCACAACGGTGTGAATATATAATATCGTGCCGACCGTGACCCGTCGCCCAGCCGAATGTGTGACAATGTGAATATCGTGGAGTGATCGGGCCGAGAACCGCTTGAGTAAGATCACGATCTGTTAATCACAGGGCTTAACGTGACCAAGGGATCGCTGATCTTTACGGGCTTCGAAAAGGCTTCGTCAAGGTCACTGTGAATGCTGAGCTATAATTATATGTATAGATAGTGGTTTAATTACTAATTAATTAGATTTTTAATTAATTTACGGAGGTCCAATATTACAGAGTGGTAAGAAATTAACAGGAAAAAATGTCCGTTACACAGGAGCTGCATAACTAAGCAAATTCCTAAGAAATGTGGTAATTTTCACTGAATTCCTGAATACTTTTCTCAATATATCCTCTGCTAGCAGAATACCCGTGCTTCGTCACGGCAGATAAGATATGTTATTACGTTAATAATGTAACATCAAATTTAACGCTTCTTAGTGTGTACGTTAGTGCAGTTTATTTTAGCAACGTCACTCTATATGTTATTTATCAATCAAATGTTAATAATCATATGTTGATAATAATCATATGTTGTCTTTACATTAGGTCGCTCCGGACCAGTGTCGAGAAACATATAACCTAGAGATAACCCGTTATCTATAGGATACCAGTAACAGCAGTCTTACCATTACAGGTTAAAATTCGTTATCAATAATAAATGTACGTTAAACTTTAAAAATTCATGTTTCTCACGTGTCATTTGGAAACACCCATTATATTTGCCAGGATTGCCACGAAGTGTTCTGACTGGGGATGCTGATGGGTGAGGAGGCTGTGCAAGGGTTCGGGATATTATTACCACTGGGGGGGGGGGGCAATTTGAAATGAACCACTATTAAAATGGTGATTTTGCCCCTCATAGCGTAAACTCTCTGAGGGACAGTTTTAGTAATTCAAGGACTGCCATCGTAGTTGAAATTAACCGCAATTAAAAATATTACTATGAAATAGATACAGTACGCTAACAGTTGATCTGTTATCGTCCTAGGCGTGCATGGTCTCTTTGAAACTAAAACTTCAAACCCCTCTAAAAATACTTAAAAATTACGATCTAAAGGGAGTGTCCATGCAAAATTTCAAATTTTTCTGCCAAGGGGTATGATAGGTCAGTGAGTGGGTGAGTGATATTTGACAAAAATATAGTAGATATATAAAAAAAAATAACCATGTAAAGCTTTGATGTTTTAATTTTGTAATGGAAAGCTGAATCAATGAAGGTTTTCCTACATAACAAACATTACGGCACTTTAGTGCAAATTAATATTTTGAGTCTGGAATAAATCCCCACGTCCGATGGACCGGATGAATTTTACGGGTTTATGTAAATTTATAAAAATTTTGACGAGAGTCATGTTCAAAATTACATTCATGCGTGCAACCTCAATGGCTACATTCTTTTTTTTCGAAAAGTGTTAAAAGGCTTAACCTCATTCCTGGTTAGAAAACGTAAATAACCTGTAGATAACTTGATCCGAAAAATCGTTGTTATTAATAAACGGGCGTTTCAATGATTACGCATGAGTATAACCCGTATTTACTAAAATGATCGGAATTCGCTAAAATGATGTATATAAACAAATAGGAATTTTATAGTTATTAAATATTGGTAATAAATATAATAAAATTCATACAATATCCAATTTCAGAAAATTTACAAAAAATTTAGAATTAATGGAAACTGGTGGGTGAAAAATGCTGAAAGTTATCATTTTAATTAAGTAATATTATTGATAATGTTAATAAAAAAATGTTAAATAATAAAAACAAAAGGTAAAATGAAATTTGAATACGTTAATATAACCAAATAATTAACTACTATATTTACTACTAATAAATTCTAAGACATAAAAAAAAAAATACTTCTCGTTCATTATTTGTCTATATTTTATAAATAGACTCCATAAACTTGAAGTATGTCTATAAAGCTACGTCATCATCCCAGCGAGGTATGAACCCTTGAACATGGAGGCATAAATTACTTTCTCTATGGATTTATGGAGACTAAATCACTTATCATGAATAGCAATATATCAGGAGAAAGTGGAATATCTAATCAGCTCTTTTAGTAGTTACTATTTATCTTCATAGTACCGTAATTTAACTTTATATGTATATATATATATATATGTGTGTGTGTGTGTGTGTGTGTGTGCGTGTGTGCGTGAACACTGTTTTCTTGTAAATGAAAAATAAGGTCTCTCCTTACATTTTAGTTATTTCTTTTATTTATGTCTTTATTTAACCTTCAAATATTGTTATATAAATATAATTTTTTTTCAAGAAATAATACTATTTTGTCTGTTATTTTGCCGACGTTACCACCCAAAACAATGCTGGTTTCATTTCCTCTAATTTATTCCTGTAGTAGTGGCTTTCGTCTAAAATGTGTTTTATAGACAAAGCGTCATCACAACTTGGACATTTTGGTGGCTCGCCTTGGAAATGTCCAATGTGAGTACTCGGAATCCACGCTAGAGTTTTGTGTGTACAATTCTCATTCATGCTATAACTACCTCTTCCCTTCTCCTAGCTCTCGATGAAGAATCCCAGTATTATATTGAGGGGTTTATCTCCCTTCATTAATGGGCGTACATAGAAAATAATTTCGGAGGGGGCTGGGAAAATTTCGGGGGGGGGGGGGGGCTTAGACCATTTCCGATGTATGGAATACTAACAATTTAGATCTTGGAAGAGTTTTAGCCAACTAAAACGCTATTTTTTTTTTGCTTTGTGTGCATGGACTTCCGGAGCCATTAGCACACTAAAACGCTATTACACCCAAAATAGAATATTATTTTTATGAACTAAATGAGCCTATTTAATTTATTTTTAAGGGTTTTATGAAATTGTTACCCATGAAATCAAAATTTCAGGGGGGGCTGCAGCCCCCCCCTTATGTACGCCCATGCCTTAATTTATTGTTGACCACAAATGATATAGGGCGTGGGCCAATCCGTATGAAGTGTTCCAAAAAAAAAATAGGTTGCAAAAACTAGGTAGGGAGTTGTCAATGCTTATCTAACATGTGAGTACCCAATGATATTTTACTACAAAACCGACCCCCAACTTTAGAGCCCATTTCGACTGCTAAGATTTGCATAGGGAAATATTACTATGAAACAGTATTGTAGGGCAGAAAGTATCGAAAAAAAAATTATGCTACTTCCAATCTCATAGCATGATGCGGTCCAGAGATAATCAATTTAACAAGAACGTCTTCAAAGCGAAAACCCGCTGCGAAATTCAAAACAAATATGGCCGCTACACATAAAATGTGTAAGACAAAGTTTAAAAAAAAATTCTGTTTTGAACTTTCCGTTTTTGTAGTAAAGACATATAAAAAAATAAAAATTGGATCACTTCATTTGGATTGACCCGCGTTTTAGAGAATTTTGAAAGCATGTTTGTGGGAGTTCCATGTCGGAAATTGTGCATTCTTCTTGCGCAAACTGCAAGTTGCCGAACTAGGAAATGAGTCAGCCTACAGGAAAGGTTTGGATGTAATTTTCAATGTGGCCATGTCAATCTGAGAAATAAGTTAGTTTTGTTCTTTTCAACGGGGTTTTGTCACTTTTTACCTAGCGTTTTAATTGGTTATTGTTTTTTCAATTGCATTTAATAGTAAAATTAGTATTTTAATCAAACAAGGTATGAAAATTAGAAACGTATTGGTAATAGTGTTTCCCATGGTGAACGTTGAGAAGTTTCCTGTTGTGGCGCCTTAATTCTTCTTTCTCTTTTAGATGTATTTTTATATGTTTCACAAAATGTCAAAACCTACCAATAACTGCTTATACTCCTTTGCTAATGACACTGGAGATATGAACGGAACCGCACTAAGATTCGGACTTTTTTTATATGGACCAAGAATAACCAATGGGTATTTATGTATGATTTATGCTAACATTACTAAACTACAATATATTACGATAGAGAAATAAAGAAATAACATTTGTTGATAATAACCCTACAGACCTTTCAGCGATATATCATATCCCGAGAATAAACCATCTATTCTCGCCGACCCTGAAGACCTACAGCTGGGGTGTTACGACAGCTAGGGGTTCAAGGCGAGGCACCAAGCTGTCTGCCCGCGGGGTTTCATATCCGGATGACTCATTTCATGCTTCGGCAACTTGCAGTTTGTGCAAAGGGGAAATGGAGCTAAGTCCGCGTTAAGTATATATATATAAAAAAAAATCAGTCCCGTAACAGGCCACGAAGGCCCTGAGGGGCAGATATTATAGAGGTATCTGATTCATGACCATACGGCGCACTAGGGACATAGTGTGGTCAGTACTATGCTCCGGCGGCGTGATTTTCCCCTTAGCTGCTTCGACTGCTAGAGTCATTAGCACCCAAGGTACCCATTTATAAATTTATTAAAGGCTGGGTTGGCCTAGGGACGGTCAGGGAGGCCGAATTCAACCCATGAACGAAGACACTTCAAGAAAAAATCTTTAGGCTTGCTCGGGATTTGAACTCAGGTCCTCCAACTTATAAGTCCAGTGCTCTACCACTGAGCTAACCTCGCCCCCGTTAAGTATATAACATATGTGGAAATTTGTTTTCATCGCTATGAACATAAATTTCGAGCATCCTACAATCCAAGGACTCCTACAGAGTCAGTTTACTCCCGGAGAGGAATATTTGAAACTTACGACCATAATTTTTTAATAATTAAAACGAATTACTATATATTACTGCCAACTAAATGTATAGGGAAATCCGTAGCGAAAGGGAGTTTTCCTGCCCAAACTGGAATCGAACCCTTTCTGCCACGTGAGTATCCAATGTCTTAGCCGAAGACCACCAGGAAGTTGTTGCAACCAGTTTTTTTCGTACTAATTGACTATGACGAACCTTCACCAGGCATCCAACCACAATTGTCGTAAAATATGTTGTTATTTTACATAAATGGGAAAACATCACTTCAGTGGGTATATCATAACTAATGAGTTATTAACAGTTACCATAACTGTACGTCATAAAGTAACGGTGTAACAGTCAGTGAATCACTGTGACTTATATCGGTGATTCAGATTATTTCCTTGTAGGAGAATATGAAAAACGTGATGTAGTCAGAGCTTCAAGGAGAACGCATCACATTATCCATCCATTGGTGGTTCAACCAGGAAGGAAGGGGTTAAGGACGCAGGAGGCGTGGGATTCATAGAATTCCTGATATGGTAATAAGGCAATGCACTATCAGTCCCATTCCAGGCTACGAGGGCCAAGAGGAGCAGATATCATATTGATATCTTATTCTGGACAATAAGGCACACGAGGGAGATAGTGTGGTCAATGCTAAGCTCCAGTCGCCTGACTTTCACGTAACCATCAATAAATTCATTAGAGTCTGGGTGGGCATAAGGATGGCCTGGGACTTTAGATTCCAACCCTCGAACGACGATACTAGAAGATACAATTTCTAGTACTCGCCCGAGTTTTGAATTTATTAGTCGAGTAACCTTACACTGAGCTAACGTCGCTATCACAATGAACTATACATTACAATATTTTGGCTGATTTTAAAAAAACTTGATCTGCTTTGGTAATTTCCACAAAATTTAAATGATTACACAGTAATAATTCATCATTTTTTTTTATTTTTATTTCAAATTATTATTTTTTTAAATACCTTAGATAAATCGACCACTTTATCGTCGACAGTACCTCCTCGGCTCAGTCCTTTACCAAGTAATTCAATCCCGTAGACCTTCTTATATTTTTCAACTTCTTAAATTTAAATCCTCTGTTCACTCCCGTAATACCCGATCTCGTCCTTCCGATCTTTATATTCCTTCCCACCGAACAGCAATATTCGAAAAATCATTCGTCACTCGTGCCACCTCGCTATGGAATTCCTTACCTCTGTCTGTCCGCCATTCTACCAACCTAGAAACCTTTAAATCCAGACTCTTCCACCACTTTCTATCCATGCAAGTTTTACCCAATCCCTAGTTTATGCTCAAGCTGTAGTATTTAACTTTATATATTAAATTGTTTTCACTATTATGTAAGTTTAAAATTATTCCTTAGGGACATGTGTCCCGGAATAAGAATAAACAGTTTTCATTATTCATTTCATTCAGAATCATCCTTGTAAAGAGATATAAACATGTGGCATTTTATACAGAATCATCCTTGTAAAGAGATTTAAACTTGTGGCATTTCATACAGAATCATCCTTGTAAAGAGATATAAACATGTGGCATTTTATACAGAATCATCCTTGTAAAGAGATATAAACATGTGGCATTTTATACAGAATCATCCTTGTAAAGAGACATAAACATGTGGCATTTCATACAGAATCATCCTTGTAAAGAGATATAAACATGTGGCATTTTATACAGAATCATCCTTGTAAAGAGACATAAACATGTGGCATTTCATACAGAATCATCCTTGTAAAGGGATATAAACATGTGGCATTTTATACAGAATCATCCTTGTAAAGAGACATAAACATGTGGCATTTCATACAGAATCATCCTTGTAAAGGGATATAAACATGTGGCATTTTATACAGAATCATCCTTGTAAAGGGATATAAACATGTGGCATTTCATACAGAATCATCCTTGTAAAGAGATTTAAACATGTGGCATTTCATACAGAATCATCCTTGTAAAGAGATATAAACATGTGGCATTTCATACAGAATCATCCTTGTAAAGAGATATAAACATGTGGCATTTTATACAGAATCATCCTTGTAAAGAGACATAAACATGTGGCATTTCATACAGAATCATCCTTGTAAAGAGATATAAACATGTGGCATTTTATACAGAATCATCCTTGTAAAGAGACATAAACATGTGGCATTTCATACAGAATCATCCTTGTAAAGGGATATAAACATGTGGCATTTTATACAGAATCATCCTTGTAAAGGGATATAAACATGTGGCATTTTATACAGAATCATCACAACAAAATCGGTCCATCCGAAGGGGGGGTTTACTCCGGAGCCAAAGTAGTTATTTGTCAATACCAGCCATAATGTTTGATATATTTCAATGAAACACGTTATTCGTTGCGTTCAACTGAAGAGAAAAATTTGTTGTAAAAATAAACTAAATCGGTTGACTAGAAGGGGGGGTTTACTCCGGACAGAAATTACTAATTTGCTCAGAGCGGTTGTAATTTCTGCTGTATTGTAACGAAACGCGGTATACGTCCTGGGTATCTAATAAGGAAGAAGTGTTGCAAATATGAACTAAATCGGTCTATCGGAAGGGGGGATTTACTTTGTACTATGTTTGAATTGAATTGAAACAGGTGTTATTTATGTTTTTATTTTATTTATCTATATAGGCTATTTTAAGCAAATTATTCAGGAATGCACTCGACACTACCCAATTCTGAGGAAAGTGCTTAGTTATGCAGCTCCTGCGTGACGGACTTTTTTTTTCTTTTTTTTCTTTTTTAAATTTCAGATGAGGAATACATGCAAATGAAAACGTATTTTCACAGAGAACTACTTGACGCATCGAAACCCCGTTTGCAAGGTTTTTCCTTGTTTTGTTAGTACATTTTAAAAATATAATACAAAATATGGGTTAAGAGGAAACCCTTCCCTTCAAAGGCATATTTGAGCCCTTAGAAGTGTTATATTCTCATTTCCGTCCGAGACCGTTTTATAGATCTCGACGAGAACTAAAACTTTGCCCCTTAAAAGAAATTTTGATATCTCATACCGTTTAGTAGTTATTTCAATTGTGGCCCGCTTATCTGGGCCACCCAGACCCAGATATATATATACATATATATATCCAGTAGAACTTGGATAATTCCAACCCCTAGGGACCGACAAAAAAGTTCGAATGATCCAAAATTCGAATTATAAAAGTTATTGAAAATAAAGGGCTAAAACATCGAACTTCATATTTTCACGTTTTTCATGTAAAAAAATACATAAATTTTATTTATACAATAACAAAAATTTCATAATTGATGATTACGTACATATTTAATAAATAATTTATCAAAAAGGTAAAAATAAAAGTCTATTGTTTTGAAAAAAAGTGATTTTCATGAGCAAGAATTTTTTTCTTTATTTTTCAGGTAAGTTGATAAATTGTTAGCTGGAATTCCAAAGTCCTTGGCAATTTCAGAACTATTTTTCTTTATTTCTTTTTCAACTTCATTAATTGCAGCTATTTTCACTGACAACGTTAAAGTTTTATTACTTCAAGAAGTTCAAGGCACAAACAATAAATCAGATCAAGGCACTGACTGACTTATAACTGAATTAGAAATGAAGATGGAAGGGAGTTCTAGGATAAAACGACAGGATGTAACTATAACCCCTGGAAGGGAGGAAGCGCGACCCACCACTTTGCAGAACTCCTAGAGTCCAAGAACTAGACTATGAGACCGCCGGGCTTCTTGCCCAGGAACCCCTACATCCGTATCTTACATCCGTCTTACCGAGGGAAGAATATTTTCACAAGATTTAAGATCGACCGCCTCTCTGTCCACTTCCCATTGGAGGCACAGGCTCGTAAAAAAAATCGAACTATCCAAAATTGTATTCGAATTAACCACGATTTTTTTACATTGTTTATGCCCCAAATTCTAGGGACCGAGAGAAATATTCGAATTAATGACGATTTCGAACTATCGAAGTTCTAATTATCCATGTTCCACTGTATAGGTATATATATATATATATATATATATATATATATATATATATATATATATATATATATATATATACAAATTTGAACCACCGTTATTTTCGAGATGTATAGGTTCTGACGATTTTCTGGCCGGCACTTCGGATTGTGTCATGAGGTCAACCTCATAAGCGGGTTTCCTACCTACGGAGGGAGAGAGGAACCACACTAAACGCCATCATTAAATGCGATGAAATAATTAAGATTTCACAAATGTCACTGTATCATGACTCCATACAACTTTATGTAAGAACTTGCAACAGGCTCTTCAAGCCCAGTAATTGCAGAGAACGGAATGCAATAAAGCACGATCCACAGACAGTTTTATTCCGATTGCACTACAAACTGCGCATGTACCACTGAAGCATTTACTAACCACAAGTGCACTCGACCGTAAGTAATTGTACGTCCAAGTATTCTCTAAGCGGACTCCAGGAAGACAGGAGATCGTAAACCCCAGAGAAAGCTTCCTCTATCATCGATACGCCTCGTGGTTACGGGATGTCCATAAGTGTTTACACACACTCCATAGCTACTGACTTCATCCCATTGAGAGACTGCACCTCAAGTGCTGTGAACATCTCAAAACTCTCTCTTCATTGTCAGTGTCAATGTCATCTCAAGATAGCTTTCCAAACAAACCAAGCGTTTCCTATTCAATGATCTTATCTCTTGAAGGACTTTCTTTACAGCTGTTCATTCATCACTCTTATCACCGGTGTCAAATCTTTATATACACCTTGTCGTAAGGTTGAGCTTCACTTTCCAAAACCTAGGCGTAATGGAACAGGGTTTTAGCACTTTCCTCCGAAGGAAAGTAGCTATTGAGGTTGCACTCATAACGGAATTTTCAAAATTTCTTCAAATCTTTATCGATCCTACCTAGTAGACACGTATGTATCCCGTTCCATTTATTATTCATCAAGAACAATAGATGAAAATGCGAAGTTTTTGTATATTTATTAAGTAGTACCAAGCCTACACAAAACTCAAAAAGGAAATTAATTAAAAAATTAATAATTCAAACAGTTTCTCTTTACAAATGTTAAAGAGCAGAACTATTCACAAACAGAGGAAATTGTCAAAACTATTTTATTTTTCCCGTGAGATAAAGCAGATTTTAATACTGAAATAAGTATGTTTTATGGTCTGTTTACTTGCAATAAAACAAATAAGAAAGTTTATAAAAGCACGGATAAAGCAAAACTGTATCGGAAGTGACATAATGTGACCAGAAATTGATTTGCGCGGGAAAATAAATTTGGCGGGAATTGAGCTGAGTATTACTTATGCATAAGTGCAAAATGTACTATTTGTTGCAAGAATGAATAACTGTTCTTTATTTACTTCCTAAATGACATCTTCATAATCAAAACTATTCCTCTTTAGAGGGAAGATTTTTCATTTTTGTTACTGGTTCAAGATAGCTAATGATATCTTATGACATTTATATCAGGCTGTACCGTATGAAATGTCAGTTTTGGACTTGCCGATTTCCTTCAAATGTCTTGAAACTGTCGTGGCTCCTACTCCGAGTTCTTTGGCATATTCCCTAGTACTTTTTGAGGGACAACCTTCAACCCTTTCTTTCAGGTTGTCATTGTCAAGCTTGGTTTCTGGCCTTCCTCGCTCCTCGTTAAACCGGTAAAGAGTTCGTTCATTCACCGTTCCCTCCCCGAACGCCGTATTAATGTTCATACACGCCTCAGCAGCGCTATGAGCGAGCTTAAATTCATAACGAAAAATAATACGGATTTCCGTTGAAGTCATAATTTAAGTTTTATTTTTTTCTCAGAGGATCGTTCTCACAACACAGTACGCAAGTTACTGATTAAATAATAGGAATAAAAGAGCTTTAATTCTATATGAATAACAATGATGTTTGTAAATAATGAAATAAAAAAGGGAAAGGATTAAATCGCAAAGTAAACAAAACTGACATTTCATACGGTACAGTCTGATACTAATAAATATTGATTGATAAGAGTGATAAACAGTGATGGAGTAACAGTTCCTGTTATCACGGCAAGTATACTGATCAGTGATTGGATCACGGCTATAGAGTGATCCTATCTCTCATGATACCCTTCACTCTCACTGAAGACACTCGTGTCCTAATGGTTTGCATATCCAAGCAGATTCAAGGCGCTATCTATTCAATAAGCTCTTATCTAAAATCGTGGTCACGGAAATTTCGCCACAACCAAGATGGCCTCAGCGTGACAGTCAACCCGACGAATGCCAATTGCTTCATTAAAAAATTAGACCTTTTCTTGAAATTAACTTTTATAAAATTAAGAAATGAGTACGAATATGGTGGCTTTTGAGTCAGGATTGAGTTCCTCCTGTGTGACTTTTTTTTAGCGATGGCTTACTTAAAAAAACGTTCTCGTAAACCAAAGGTTGGTAACATAGAGAGAGAAACCGGGGCTAATGGCCTCCTACAAGCAGACACACACACACACACACACACACACAAAATAATTAAATAAAAATGAGAGAAGAAATTATGAAATCAAGAAATAAATAACTTAAAGTCCGTCACGCAGGAGCTGCATAACTATGCACTTTCCTCAGGATTTTTATAGTGTAGTCTACATTACTGAATAATTTGCTGTAAATAACCTATATAAATAAAATAAAAACGTGAATAGTTCTGCTCATTTACATTTCTTATGAGAACTGTTCAATTATTAATTTTGTAAATAATTTGCTTCCAGAGTTATGTTAATATATGATACTGTACTACTTAATAAATACACAAAAACTTCATTTACCGTCTTTTGATTTGACGCAGGAACAGGATACAGTCCCACTAGTGGGAGATAGCGCTCCTCGCGGTGGCTTTCGGAACCTACGTCTGGCGGGATAATTCTAATGAAACAGAGTTTAAAGTAAACCCTCCTAAATACACCGATTTACTTAATTTTTACAACACTTCTTTCTCATGAAATACCCACGACGTATACCGCGTTTCGTTACAATACAGCAGAAATTACGATCGGTATGAGTATATTAGTACTTCAGGTCTGGAACCCCCCCCCCCCCTCCAAATAACCCGATTTAGTTTATTTTTACAACCCATTTTTCTCTGTTGACGAATTCCGAGTTTCGTTGAAATGTAACAAAAATTACGGCTGGTAGTGGCAAATTGGTAATATGGGTCCGGAGTAAACCCCCCCTCTTGATGAACCGATTTAGTTTATTTTTACAACGTATTTCTCTCTTTAGATAAACATAATGAATACCGAGTTTCGTTGAAATATAACAAAAACTACGGCTGGCGTGGTCAAATAAGTGTTTTGCGTCCGGGGTAAACTCCCCCTCCCGGTGGACCGATTTTGATGGTTAACGAACTCGTTTAATCGTTTGCTAATTGAACGCTATATACAACCTTTCGTGAAGAAAAAACAAAAACTCTGGCCGCTACGTGTTAACAGACACACACACATATATATACATATATATATACATATATATATATATATATATATATATATATATATATATATATATATATATATATATAAATTTTAACTGGGGTCATTTTCGGTGTCTACTAGGTAAGATTGATAAAGATTTGAAGAAATTTTTCAAAAATTCCGTCATGAGTCCAACCTCAATAGCTACTTTCCTTCGGAGGAAAGTGCTAAAAATAAGAACATAATAAATGATTAAAGATACCCTGTGACTTTAGCCCCAGGCAATCCTGCCACTTGCTCTTAGAAGATCAAGTAACCATTTAAAATACAATTTTTGTCACTAACATCACAAATCTGTTACCTATGATTGACTTCCCCCCATCGAAAATTACATCACAACCTGTTTTTGTAGAGAATTTAGTACGTTTTCGAATGGTCATTTTCCACTTACCACGATTTTCCACTTACCACGATTTTCCAACCGGCTTCGAGAGATCTCAGAAAATATACCAAGCTCCAAAACCTTTTTACGTTTCTAAATACATTTAAAAAAAAAAACTTCCTTCACTCCAAACACAACTAAAACTAAAATATCTCAGTTTAGATGAATTTGAACACTTGGAAACATTTCAATTGCATCGAACGATTCAAAACTCAGTTTGAAAAACTCTTTTTATTCCATTTTCTCAAAAACTGTTACAGATATCACCGTAAAAATGGTTTTATTGGTTTTCCTACTTTAGTAAACCTATAAATCGCGTACCTGGAAGCTTATGACCTGGAAAACGTAAGCGTTACGATATTATTCTCGCGAATTTCGCGTCAAAAACAGTGTTCCAGTGGACGAATTCTGCTGGTAAAAGAACATGACCTTCCAAATTAGACGAATTCGGGCCATTTTCGAATGTGTGCGAGAGCGAACAGACAAATACTTATTAGGCTAAGTGTTTATTAATTTTTGAAGCATTGAGTCTAAAACGTAACAATATATGTGCTAGTTTTATTTTTATTTTTTATTTTTATTTTTTTTTTTTTTTACGGCGCATCTACATCTTGGCCATTAGCGCCGGGCTATCTATAGGTTGCCGCCCTTTATATGTGCTAGTTTGAGTATTTTTGTGGGTTTTAGCGCATCCCTTCAATGTTTCATCAGATGCAACTGAAAAAAAAGTCCGACTCGCAGGAACTGCGTCATCTTAGCGCGATTCTGTTCATATCTCTAGTGCTATGAGTAAAGGAATAGTAGCACTTATTGGTGGGTTATGATCTCTTGTAAATAATATAAAACACAATACCGATGAGAAAAGCCGGCACTTCCGGATTGTTTCATGAGGTCAACCTCATATGGGGGTTTCCTGCCTATGGAGGGAGGGAGGAACCGCGCTAAAAATTACTAGAAAATCTTTCACAAATAGTGGAGCAGCTTTCTATGGCCTCGAGAAGTCGATTTTGATCAGTAATCATGACATATCTAAGAAGTGATTCTAAGTGATCGACTAGTCACTGTGTGATTCACGAATCACCGATAATCTATTCGGACCATTTCGAAATAAGGAAGATTCGAAGCAAGGTTAATAGTTCTACTGACATTCCAACACCGAAATCATTGAGTAAGAAAACAAAATCATTCACTTGATTTCCGGTATTGTTTCACCTATTTTCACCGTATAAATCGCTGGTAATATTCAAAAACGATATCAGACTAAAACCTCTCATTTAAATTACAAAGCTTCATTTTCAAAATAAATATGACGACATCAGTCACCACAAGCTAAGTCGGTTCCTTACGGAATCATAACATGTTATCAAATTGACTACCTCAGTATTTTTTTTAAATTGTAAAGATGGTTCTGTATTGTATTTTTGCTGAAATTTAATTTTAAATGAACCACTTACGCCATGTTTTTATTTCGTAATTCGATAAAAGAGAAAATGCGACAGGTATACCAAAAGAGCTTGACTACCAACTCCTGCAGGTTACTGTAGAAGAAAATCCTGTTGTAACAGTCGAAGAGCTAGCAGAAAAACTTGGATCCACACATTCTACAGTCCACCGACATAAACCGCAAGCTTGAAGACGAGCCTCGTACAGGTCTAGCAACAGAGCTTGACGACCAAATCCTGCAGGCTACCATAGAAGAAAATCCTGTTGTAAGAGTAGAAGAGCTCTCAGAAAAACTTGGATCGACACATTCTACAGTCCACCGACATAAACCACAAGCTTGAAGACGAGCCTCGTACAGGTCTAGCAACAGAGCTTGACTACCAACTCCTGCAGGCTACTGTAGAAGAAAATCCTGTTGTAACAGTAGAAGAGCTAGCAGAAAAACTTGGATCCACACATTCTACAGTCCACCGACATAAACCACAAGCTTGAAGACGAGCCTCGTACAGGTCTAGCAACAGAGCTTGACTACCAACTCCTGCAGGCTACTGTAGAAGAAAATCCTGTTGTAACAGTAGAAGAGCTAGCAGAAAAACTTGGATCCACACATTCTACAGTCCACCGACATAAACCACAAGCTTGAAGACGAGCCTCGTACAGGTCTAGCAACAGAGCTTGACTACCAACTCCTGCAGGCTACTGTAGAAGAAAATCCTGTTGTAACAGTAGAAGAGCTAGCAGAAAAACTTGGATCCACACATTCTACAGTCCACCGACATAAACCACAAGCTTGAAGACGAGCCTCCTACAGGTCTAGCAACAGAGCTTGACTACCAACTCCTGCAGGCTACTGTAGAAGAAAATCCTGTTGTAACAGTAGAAGAGCTAGCAGAAAAACTTGGATCCACACATTCTACAGTCCACCGACATAAACCACAAGCTTGAAGACGAGCCTCCTACAGGTCTAGCAACAGAGCTTGACTACCAACTCCTGCAGGCTACTGTAGAAGAAAATCCTGTTGTAACAGTAGAAGAGCTAGCAGAAAAACTTGGATCCACACATTCTACAGTCCACCGACATAAACCACAAGCTTGAAGACGAGCCTCCTACAGGTCTAGCAACAGAGCTTGACTACCAACTCCTGCAGGCTACTGTAGAAGAAAATCCTGTTGTAACAGTAGAAGAGCTAGCAGAAAAACTTGGAACGACACATTCTACAGTCCACCGACATAAACCGCAAGCTTGAAGACGAGCCTCGTACAGGTCTAGCAACAGAGCTTGACTACCAACTCCTGCAGGTTACTGTAGAAGAAAATCCTGTTGTAACAGTAGAAGAGCTAGCAGAAAAACTTGGATCGGCACATTCTACAGTCATAAGCGGACATTAATTACCAAATGACTATATATATATATATATATATATATATATATATATATATATATATATATATATATATATATAGGGAGAGGGATCTAGACCAAATAAATAAATATATACTCGGGGCTGTATGCTATAATTCTACCATGGAATAGACGAGACTCTGTTCCCGTTACTCGTCAACACGGAACGGTTCTCCTGAACGGTTCCATGAGAAGAACTGTTATACAGAGAACGGGTTAACAACCTCAATCCTTTGACTAATTGAAGTAATCTGCCAATGCAATCAGTTCTGGATTAACATTCTCGTTGACCTTTGCTTCGACTTACTCTAGTAGAGAAATCCCCAGGATGTCTGGAAGTTCTTGAGTGCTTTCCAGCTGTTGCGTAAGGCGATTACGCGAGAAAGCGATATGTACCGTTTAATTGTCGCGAGGGAAAAGAAGAAAAAAAAAAAAGGTAATCAGTAACTTATATCTATTTAAATGGTAACAACATTCTCCTTATGGAATGGTTACATAATACCAACTATCCTGTTAACTAAGATGTCTATTTCCTGATAATCTTTAGTTTTTTGTTGTATTTTTTTTTTTTTTTTTTTTTTTGTATTTTTTCAATCCACTGGTGTTCGGAAAGCAGTTCAATTAGACGAGAAGTGCAGACTATGGATTGTACACACAATATTTTAGTATACACGTATATATATATATATATATATATATATATATATATATATATATATATATGAAACAAATTTGGTTTTTCACCCTTATGACTTCCTGAAACAATCCAGAACAACCTAGAAAATTATAGAATTGACTGTAGGTTTTCCCACGATATTTATGACAGACAGACATTCTGTCTAATGTAAGCTGCGAACAATTTCTTTCTGATATATATATTTCTATCACGAGCTATAAGTGTCGACACATCCATACTGTCAGGTGTAAATACTGATTATAAAGAGAAGAATTTAATGTCAGAGATAAACATCTTGGCTACTAGCTATATTGTGGACACTTCTATACAAACAGGTGTAACCGCGCTAAGATGATGCAGTTCCTGCGTGTCGAACTATTTTTTTTTCAAGTCTGAAGCGCGTGGGAATATTATTTGAGATATCGTCGATACAAAAGCACAGTATCGAACGTGGAAAAAGTTATTTTTCATTTGCAATTTTTGTGATTGCCGTAGGACTGACTTACGTTGCTGCAAACCACCGAAAATGTAAGAAAAATAATTATTAATTACAGAAAATCAAACTAACAGACGTGAATTAAGTCCAATTAAA
The DNA here is from genome assembly GCA_946811695.1 of Gonocerus acuteangulatus. NCBI lineage: Eukaryota > Metazoa > Arthropoda > Insecta > Hemiptera > Coreidae > Gonocerus > Gonocerus acuteangulatus. The sequence goes on along the minus strand of OX328130.1, from coordinate 75,900,068 downwards.
ATATATCATAGGATAAAATATATATAAAGTCATCTATAAGGTACCAAGGGGGCAAGGTTAGCTCAGTGGTAGAGCACTGGACTAATAAGCTGGAGGCCTGAGTTCAAATCCCGAGCAAGCACTAAAGATTTTTTCTTCTAGTGTCTTCGTTCACCGGTTGAATTCGGCCTCCCTGACCGTCCCTAGGCCAACCCAGCCTCTAATTAATTTAATAATGGGTACCTTGGTTGGTGCTAATGACTCTAGCAGTCGAAGCAGCCAAGGGGAAAATCAGGCGGCCGGAGCATAGTACTGACCTCACTATCTCCCTAGTGTGCCGTATGGTCATGAATCAGATACCTCTATAGTATCTGCCCCTCAGGGCCCTCGTGGCCTGTTACGGGACTGATTTTTTTTGATAAGGTACCAAACCACTTTTCACATTCGTTACTTTGCATTTGCATCGACGATATGATAAAATGATTTTAAATTTTTCAACTTTATTTATCTATGCATTCATTTTTATATTTTAGAAAATGTTCTTTTAAATTAACTTCTTTTACTTCAATACCGCTTTTATACTTGTTATAGAATATTTCTACGATTTATTTTATGCGTAAAATCACTTTTTTTATGAGCTTTGAACTATGCTTTCTCAGGATCGTTTTCGTCGAATCCGTTGGATTATGAACTTGAAAGAATGCAAAAAAAAAATCATGTTAATGTAGAAAAATACTCAAGAAGTCAATTTGGTGATATCACATAATTTAAGCATCCGGATTAATTTAAAGGTGACAGATTTCCTCATATGTGTGTGTGCGTATATATATATATATATATATATATATATATATATATATATTCTTTTTTATGCTAGGAGGCATGGGGTCATTAAAGCAGTCTTCCTTTATTACACCACTTTATTTATTGGGCCCGACATGTTTCGTGCATCTTTTCTTCGCACCTCTTCAGGGGCACTTCTTGCAAGGAAGTCCTCCCGTTACCAAGTACTCCCTCTGGAGTCCGGCTTAATACTTAATAGTGTATTAAGCCGGACTCCAGAGGGAGTACTTGGGAATGGGAGGACTTTCTTGCAAGAAGTGCCCCTGAAGAGGTGCGAAGAAAAGATGCACGAAACATGTCGGGCCCAATAAATAAAGTGGTGTAATAAAGGAAGACTGCTTTAATGACCCCATGCCTCCTAGGATAAAAAAGAATTTTGATATTTTGGGTCATCTATAAGAATAAATAATATATATATATATATATATATATATATATATATATATATATATATATATATATATATATATATATTAAAGGAAAATTGTGTAATTTAAATAAGAAGTGTTTACCTGATAACATTAATTCTTAAATATGAATCTCATAACTAGTAGCAATAGTACCAATAGAGTATAGGCCCCATTTCATGAAGTATAGGACCCATTTCATGAAGTATAGGACCCATTTCATGGCGTATAGGACCCATTTCATGAAGTAAAGGACCCATTTCATGGAGTATAGGACCCATTTCATGAAGTATAGGACCCATTTCATGAAGTATAGAACCCATTTCATGGAGTATAGGACCCATTTCATGGCGTATAGGACCCATTTCATGAAGTAAAGGACCCATTTCATGGAGTATAGGACCCATTTCATGAAGTATAGGACCCATTTCATGGAGTATAGGACCCATTTCATGAAGTATTAGCAGAGATTTAAAATGTAAAAATAGTTAAATAAAATACCGGACGTAAAGTAACTCCATTCTATATTTAATGATTTTAGTGAAGTCGAATGTCACTAAAACTATTTAACCTTGCTTTGGATCTTCCTTATTTCGAAATGGTCCGAATAGATTATCGGTGATTGGTAAATCACACAATGACTAGTCAATCACTTATTTCGTCTGTCATGGATTTACGTCAAAATTCATTTCTGGAGGCCGAAGAAGGTTACTGAATCTCGGAAGCTGTATAGACATTTCTGGTTGATATTCTATTAATATTATCATAGTCATATTTTCAGTATAAGAGACATTAGTGGGACTATATATATATATATATATATATATATATATATATATATATATATATATATATATACACACATATATGTGTATAAATGCACTCTTAATTTTAAGCTAAATTGCTAAAATAATAAACATCTTGCCAAAGGCCATAGCCACGTTGAGTGCACCGGTTCCCGTTGATCACCGAAGTTAAGCAACGTCTTGGCCAGTATCTGAATGGGTGACCGACGTCACCACGTGCTGTTGAGCGGCAACCTTAATAGGCTGTCGCTGTTATTAGCCCAAGTGTGGGACTATATAATGATAATAATAAATAAAAATAATAAACTTCATTTGTGTAGATAGATTTATTACTGGCCTTGTTTTAAGACATAAGATATTTTTTAAACGTAGATACTTTACATATATATATATATATATATATATATATATATATATATATATATATATATATATACAGACAACGTTCTGAACATTCTCGACCTGGCAGAGCTCTCATTTTCATAAAGAAATAACCACCTCTTCTTTGATGTTATTTTTTTACAACAAATATTATATTTTTCTACAACAACAGCTGCAAATGAAGAACAAATTTTGTGTCTTTTTTACTTCGTTAACCCAAATATAAATTAAATTAAAATGCATTATTAACATGTGAGTCTATTGTCACACAGTGATTACATGATCTTATTATTATTACTCTTGAACAAAGTACTTGTAAACATATTCATGCGCATGGATGTGAAATTGGGAAATTAAGGACTCTCATTTGAAATGTTGATAAACTATTTATTCAAAAATACTTTTAAATTTTAAGGGCCTCCTCACTCATTGTAACCGTTCGCTCACGGGCGTAAGAGCTATGCGTTTCCGCTCAAGAAGATATCAAAACTCTAGTCAACACAACTCGATATAATTAATAGAATTATATTGATTTTAGTGAGTTGGATTGACTAAAGTTTTGATATCTTCTTGAGCGAGCGTAGCGAGTGGAAACGCATAGCAGGTATGCCCGTAAAATATAAAAAATATAAATATAAATTAAAAAGTAGTTCCCAACTATATGTCCTTATACGTTAACTGTTAAAAATATTATAATTGAGAAAATATGTATTTATTGAAAAATGAATTCGCGTTAACGAAGTAAAAAGGACCCTCATTTTAGCACTTTCCTCCGAAGGAATGTAGCTATTGAGGTTGGACTCATGACGGAATTTTTGAAAAATTTCTTCAAATCTTTATTGATCCTACCTAGTAGACACCGAAAATGACCCCCGTTAAAATTTATATATATATATATATATATATATATATATATATATATATATATATATATATGTCTGTTAACACGATAGCGGCCAGAGTTTTTGTTTTTTCGTCACGAAACTTGGAATATAGCATTCAATTAGCAAACGATTGAACGAGTTCGTTAACCACCAAAATCGGTCCACCGGAAGAGGGGGTTTACCCCGAACCCAAAACACTAATTTGACTATGTCAGCCGTAATATTTGTTTTATTTCAACGAAACTTGGTATTCGTAGTGGTAATATAGAGAGAAAAGTGAGATATAAAAATGAACTAAATCGGTTCATTAGAAGGGGGGGTTTAATCCGGACCCACAATACCAATTCGCCACTACCAGCCGTGATTTTTGGTATATTTCGACGAAACTCGGTATTCGTAGTGGTAATCCACGGGTAAATATGTGTTGTAATAATAAACTAAATCGGTTCATTAGGAGGGGGGATTTACTCCGGACCCACAATACCAATTCGCCACTACCAGCCGTGATTTTTGGTATATTCCGACGAAACTCGGTATTCGTAGTGGTAATCCACAGGTATATATGTGTTGTAAAAACAAACTAAATCGGTTCATTAGGAGGGGGGGGGGGTTTACTTCGGACCCACAATACCAATTCGCCACTACCAGCCGTGATTTTTGTTATATTTCGACGAAACTCGGTATTCGTAGTGGTAATCTACAGGTAAATATGTGTTGTAAAAATAAACTAAATCGGTTCATTAGAAGGGGGGGGGGGGGGGTTTACTCCGGACCCAAATTCCTAATATACTCATACCGGTCGTAATTTCTGCTGTATTGTAACGAAACGCGGTATTACGCGGTGAGAAAGAAGTGTTGTAAAAATGAGCTGAATCGGTCAATCGGAAAGCGGGGGTTTAATTTGTAATATATTACAATAGAAAAGCCCGCCAGACGTAGGTTCACAAAGCCACCGCAAGGAGCGCTTTCTACCACTTGAGTGACTGTATCCTATTCCTGCCTTAGATCAAAATACGATAATATGAGTTTTTTTGTATTTATTACGTAGTGTAATAGTTACCATGTGTAAACATAACTCTGGAAGCAAATTAATAATTGATCAGTTACTCATTACAAATTTAAAAGAGAACTATTCATGTTTTTATTTTATTTATGTAGGATATTTTAAGCAAATTGTTCTGGAAAGCAGTCTACACTACCCAAATTCTGAGGAAAGTGCTTAGTTATGCAGCTCCTGCGTGACGGACTTTTTTTATGTAAACTCGTCACACAAACGAGATACGAGCGTTAATTCCCTACACCAAGGTCTGGTATGCTAGCTCTACTGTCGTAGGGGGAACACAAAAATTTTTAATTGTAATAATTCAATAATATTTTCAATTTAATTATAGGATATATATATATATATATATATATATATATATATATAAAGTAAGTAGGTACATGTCTTTATGATTTGTAAAAATGTAACGAGGAGAATGTATTATAAGTTAAGCGCCTCCGCACATGTATGACCTAGATATATAGAACTAACGTGTGACAAGTCATTTTTCAAGAATATGACATTGCGGGAGAGCATATCATTAGAGAAGCAGCAAGCAAAGGACACTAGCTTTATATTTCTTGGTGTCCTTCATCTTTCTTGTAGAGTTCCGAGTTGTCCTTCTCTAGACAATTCTCAGCTGATTTGCTCAAACACAATGACTTCCTTCCTTTTGTTGTCATATTTTCTAACTATTCCTACAAGCTCATCACCAGGGAATTCTTATTCCCAAGGATTCCTCCTTTCGTCCGAACTATTAACCTGTCAAAGAGCAAATTGCTTTTTGACGTATCGTCAAGTATAACACAGAGCATTGCAAGATGAGATCCTAAAACAATGTATATTCTTCCAAGCAAAATGGCGACAAAATGTTTTGGAAAACTTCATAAAAAATATCTGCATTTTAGCGGGCGAGTGCAAATTGTATTACAACTATGGAGGCGTGCGTTACGTATTAGCGTCAAAGCAGGATAAAGAGTCGGGTCTCAGAGAACTGGATCATCACTGGGTCAGAGAGCTGGATCAAGGAGTCAAATCAGTTTTTGCCAATATGGCGACGGGATTATCAACGATTTGGGTTAACTAGAGTTATGATATAACCTTTAGCTAGCGAAAACGCGTAATTGCTATGCGTTTCCGCTTGCTACGCTCGCTCAAGGTTATATCAAAACTCTAGTCAATCCAACTCGTTGATAATATAGATCAAGGATGGTTTTTCGCTGGATAATGGACTGATAAACAATTTAGCATCGCTTTGAAACAGTAGCTTTCATCCTAGCTATTCTCTTGTCGCTAACTCGCACAAAAACTGAAATCGCGTAACAAAAAAAACAACAATTGCGTGGGTAAATAAAGCACAAATGAATTGCGTTAAAAAGACAAAGGGAACAAGATGGCTACTATAAACACAATAGATGATATCTCTGATAGTGATTGACCAATAGAAATGCGTTATTCATGATCCAGATCTCTCAACGAGACCCGCCTCTTTAACCTGCTTTGACGCTAATAGGTAAGTACCGGCGCATGCACTCCGTGCCCAAGCTCGTGGGTTCGATTCCCACTAGGGTAGGTGGCTTTTCTTTAGAAAAAAAGGAAGAGGCGTCAGCCCTATCCTGGCTACAAAAGTGTGGTAAGCTATATATAACCCTCCCTAAAATTCTGAGTTAATTGTAAATGGACGTAAAAATTTAAATAATGTATATTTCACTGTCTTTCAACAATATCTTATGTGACGTTAGAAGCTCTCTTAACGAAGCCAACCTGCTCCAATTTAAAAAAAAAAGTCAGACTCGCAGGAACTGCGTCATCTTAGTGCGTTCCGTTCATATCCCTAGTGTCATTAGTAAAGGAATAGTAGCAGTTATTGGTAGGTTTTGATCTTCCGTGAAAAATATAAAACAAAATCTCGAAGAGAAGGAAGATTGAAGGAGCCAAAACAGGAAACTAATAGTATCCTAAGCGGAAATAACTCTCCCCGCCTTCTCAACGCTCGCTCCAGGAAAATACTATTACCAAAACCTTTCTCATTTTCTCTAAATTTGTATAATATGGTTCAAATAATAGGAATTCCATTGTTCTGTTTTTAAAAACAAATTTGAATAAATTTAATCAATATTTCACTACACGTAATATTATTTCGTTTAGGAAGTCAAATTCAGGAACTTAAATATGCGTTAGGTCCACCCGACAATCTTATGTCATGTACTCATACATACAGTCTTCTTTTTCGTGCATGGCCACTGCGCATGCGCCAACGCCAGCGGACACCTTCTTATGATATTTTTTTGTAACACTAGGTCCACCCGAAAAACCTATGTAATGTACTCATATATACAGTCTTATTTTTCTTACATGGCCACTGCGCATGCGCGAACGCCAGTGGACAATTTTTTGTGACACATACAGTATTGTTTTTCGCACATGGCTACGCCACTGACAAGCGCGAACGCCAGCGGACAGTTCTTTGTGACACATACAGTCTTATTTTTCTTACATGTCCACGGCGCATGCGCGAACGCCAGCGGGCACTTTTTAGTGACACTTTTTTGTAACGTTTCATTCAGAGATGGGCATAATTTTATTTATAAATAAAAATACGAATTTATTCGTACTTCTTATATTTGTGAATACGAATATAAATAAATTCGTACTTCATATATTTGTGAATACGAATATAAATAAATTCGTATTCAGAAGTGTGAATACGAATTTATTTTTATTCACATATATTAAGTATAAAAATACAAATCAAATTTTATTCACAAATTTTTCTGCGGGACAAAAAATAACTTCACAGAAAAAATTGTAAATAATCACAAAAAATGTGAATATTTACAAAAAATCAAGTGATTAAAAAAAATCACATTAAAATATACGAATACAAATTTATTCACATTAAAATTCGCAAATAAATCATGAATTTATTCGTATTAAGATGATATTACGAAAGTTATTGAAGGTGTTTTGTTTTTTTAAGGCGTTTAACGTCTAGGTTATCAGCGCCTAGATTTGGTTTACCCCGAATGCGCCGCGGGACCACCAGCCATGCTGCAGGGACACAGTTTGTCATTTGTACCTACATCAAAAAAAAAAAAAAAAAAAAAAAAATCACCTTCAATAACTTTCGTAATATCATCTTAATACGAATAAATTCATAATTTATTTGCGAATTTTATTGTGAATACATTTTTATTCACAAATTATAATGTGAATAAATTTTTATTGGTATATTTGAATGTGATTTTTTTATTGTAAATATTCACATTTTTCGTGATTATTTACAATTTTTTCTGTGAATTTATTTTTATTCGCAGAAAAATTTGCGAATAAAATTTTATTTGTATTTTTATATTTAATATATGTGAATAAAAATATATTCGTATTCACACTTATGAATACGAATTTATTTATATTCGTATTCACAAATATATGAAGTACGAATTTATCTATATTCTTATTCACAAATATATGAAGTACGAATAAATTCGTATTTTTATTTATAAATAAAATTATGCCCATCTCTGGTTTCGTTTACACCAGAAAGTACCATGATTTTCTCTATCGTTACATAAGTACGGTACGTTTGTGTCGTAAATACGCATTGTGCACGACTGGATTAGAACTCTACGCGGCCGAAATCAAGCAAATTGTGTTCAGCAACAAATATTCAGTTAAACCTGACAGAAAGTCATAAAGAAATGCCATTAAACATTAACGAGCCAACTAATGACATCCCTTTGTGATTTTCCGACATCAATCACGAACCGTCAGCGAAAATCTTCGTGACCGACAATATGACTTTTAGTGCTTGGGGCTTAGGGTGGATTAGCTATGAATCGTGTAGGGATTGCGAAACAAACTCATATGGCGATTATGAGAGCTAAGTATCGCCACCCACGACAGAAATTAGATTCGTCTAGTCGTAACGATTCTACGAGTCATGGCGTTACGCTGCGTTTCATGCGTTTCCGCTTTCCTCTAACGGAGACAATGTTACGCCTCGAATATCCATATTTGTAGGAATATTCTATTCATTGCGCTTACGACCGGCTTACCTTTTATGCTCCTCGTCTTTCCTTAATTCTGTCAATATCGAACCAATTTATATACAATGAAGGAGCAAGAAGTGTAATTATGCAACGACATGCAACCTTCCACAGTTTTGGTTAGCACAATGACTCCCAAAGACGTTTTAGTGCGATTGCATCTAATTACAGCAATTGAGACAAATAATTCAATTTGGATTAACTGTATTTGAATAAAAGTCCGTCACGCAGGAGCTGCATAACTAACCACTTTCATCAGAATTGGGTAATTTCTAGTACATTCCTGAATAATTTGCTTAAAATAACCTATATAGATGAATAAAATAAAAACCTAAATAACTAACCACTTTCATCAGAATTGGGTAGTGTATAGTACATTCCTGAATAATTTGCTTAAAATAACCTATATAGATGAATAAAATAAAAACATAAATAACTAACCACTTTCATCAGAATTGGGTAGTGTCTAGTACATTCCTGAATAATTTGCTTAAAATAACCTATATAGATGAATAAAATAAAAACATAAATAACTAACCACTTTCATCAGAATTGGGTAGTGTCTAGTACATTCCTGAATAATTTGCTTAAAATAACCTATATAGATGAATAAAATAAAAACATAAATAACTAACCACTTTCATCAGAATTGGGTAGTGTCTAGTACATTCCTGAATAATTTGCTTAAAATAACCTATATAGATGAATAAAATAAAAACATAAATAACTAACCACTTTCATCAGAATTGGGTAGTGTCTAGTACATTCCTGAATAATTTGCTTAAAATAACCTATATAGATGAATAAAATAAAAACCTAAATAACTAACCACTTTCATCAGAATTGGGTAGTGTCTAGTACATTCCTGAATAATTTGCTTAAAATAACCTATATAGATGAATAAAATAAAAACATAAATAACTAACCACTTTCATCAGAATTGGGTAGTGCCTAGTACATTCCTGAATAATTTGCTTAAAATAACCTATATAGATGAATAAAATAAAAACATAAATAACTAACCACTTTCATCAGAATTGGGTAGTGTCTAGTACATTCCTGAATAATTTGCTTAAAATAACCTATATAGATAAATAAAATAAAAACATAAATAACTAACCACTTTCATCAGAATTGGGTAGTGTCTAGTACATTCCTGAATAATTTGCTTAAAATAACCTACATAGATGAATAAAATAAAAACATAAATAACTAACCACTTTCATCATAATTGGGTAGTGTCGAGTGCATTCCTGAATAATTTGCTTAAAATAACCTATATAGATGAATAAAATAAAAACATAAATAACACCTGTTTCAATTCAATCCAAACATAGTACAAAGTAAATCCCCCCCCCCTTTCCGATAGACCGATTTAGTTCATTTTTACAACACTTCTTCCTTATTAGATACCCAGGACGTGTACCGCGTTTCGTTACAATACAGCAGAAATTACGACCGGTATGAGCAAATTAGTAATTTCTGTCCGGACTAAACTTCCCCTTCTAGTCAACCGTTTTAGTTTGACAAGTTTAGTTGGGAGTAAACCCCCTCCGGATGGACTGATTTTGTTGGTTAACGAACTCGTTCAATCGATGGGAGAATACTACATACCAAGTTTCGTGGCGAAGAAACAAAAAAGTCCGACTCGCAGGAACTGCCTCATCTTAGCGCGGTTCCGTTCTTATCCCTAGTCTAATTTCGAAAGATTAAAATAGAAGCAGTTATTATTTTGTTGAGAGGAGATCGTTGACCGTTGGTGATGCAAGGTAGGGATTGTCGGGGTTCGGTCACTGCTACTTAATAATATATACCCCATATGTGTATGTATGTGGGCATATATATGTACATATGTGTGCGTGTATATGTGTATGTGTATATGCTTATATATAAATATATGTATATATATATATATATATATATATATATATATATATATATATATATATATGTTAGGTATATTTACATAGATATGTGCATATATTAGTGTTAAATATGTCCTACTTGTATTTACAGCCCTGATGAAGGCTTGAAGTTCAAGCCGAAACGTCGGCACAATAATAAAACCATTTTTACGATAAAATGTAGTTTTATTAAGTAGCAGTGACCGAACCCCGACAGTTATTATTTTGGTTCCACCAGGCTTGAAAGGTAGGATTTACAATCTTACCTGGAAGGGTCAGCAACACTTGAAACGGTCCCGCTAGTTACAAGGTCTTGGAATCTTGGAACTCTATGTTTCTAACAATAAATTGTTTTTGTTACATTACCCAACAATAAGCAATTAAAAAATAACAAGGAATAAAAAAACAGACAAAAAGAACAGTTCGAATAAACGAAATCAATTACTTTAAAGCTTTAAGCTCTTATTTCTCCGATTGACATCGCCTAATCAAAACTTTCATTAGAACCTTTTATGTAGAGAATTCAATAAGCTTTCTAATGGTATCCTTCCGTTTACCAAGATTTTCAACCGTTTTCGAGATATTAATGAAAGTTTCCAAAATTTACATTATTTCTAGCAACAGAAAATTGGTCTCATTTTTCATATCCTGTTTTACACACAAACTTTTCCCAACATAAGAAATTAAAAAAATAAAAAGCAATAAAAAACCAAGGGAAAGAGACAAAAATTACAAAAAGAACGACAAAAACCTGTTCATAAGAACAAAACAGACGTATTTGAAGTTTTAAGCACTTATTTCTCCGATTGACATAACCTAATCAAAAATAGTTTTAGAATCATTGTTGTAGAGAATTTAGTAAGCTTTCAAATAGTTTCTGTCCACCTACCACGATTTCCCAACCGTGTTCGAGATATTAATGAAAGTATACGAAGTTCCCAAAACTTTTCATGTCTGTTCATAAAATATTTTATTCTAACCCTTCCTTAACTGAAAACGGTTAAAGCTATCGCTTTGAAAATGGTCTCATTCGTTTTCCTAGCCCAAGAAGCCTATAAAAAGAGTACTTACACGCTTATGAACTCAAAAACGTAAGCGTTACGATTTTTTCTGCGCGAATTTCGCCCCAAACGCCATCTTCCAGTGGGCGGATTTTGCTGGTTAACGAACTTGACCTTTCAAATTGGACGAGGGATTTTTGTACCAAATTTCATCAAAATCGGACCATCAGGGAAGCCAGAAATGAGCGAACAGACAAATATATATATATATATATATATATATATATATATATATATATATATATAAATAAATATATACATATATATATATATATATATATATATATACAAATTTGAACCACCGTTATTTTCGGTCTCTAGGGGTTCTGAAACGCGAAATTTTCTTGTCGGCACTTCCGGATTGTTTCATTGTATCAACCTTATAAGCGGGGTTCCTCCCTATGGGGGAGGGAGGAACCGCGCTAAAACTCTGGCTTGTATCGTGTTAACGGACACATATATAACTATATATATATATTTTTATATATATATATATATATATATATATATATAAATTATATATATATATATATATATATATATATATATTAATTCTTGTGAAAGATGACCCGATATATATTTTCCACTTTTTCTTGTTTGTTTTTCTGGCAGGGGGTCGATAAAGCAGTACACTCTTTGTTCACATTAACTGCTTTATTTGTTATGTTTCGCCCGACATGTTTCGTGCCTTTTCGCACCTCTTCAGGGGCTTTCCTATGTTACATAGGAAAGCCCCTGAAGAGGTGCGAAAAGGCACGAAACATGTCGGGCGAAAATAAAGCAGTTAATGTGAACAAAGAGTGTACTGCTTTATCGACCCCCTGCCAGAAAAACAAACAAGAAAAAGTGGAATATATATATAAATATATATATATAAATTTTAACTGGGGTCATTTTCGGTCTCTACTAGGTAGGATCGATAAAGATTCGAGGAAATTTTTCAAAAATTCCATCATGAGTGCAACCTCAATAGCTAATTTCCTTCGGAGGAAAGTGCTAAAATGTGTTTATTTATATATACATTTGTGAGGACGCGACTATGGCAATACAAAAAACTAATATATAAATACAATATTGTAAATTCCTGACAATAATGGTATAAACTACAAAGAGGCATGGTACTAAACTCTACGAAAATGGTCAAATATGTGTAAGATTAAAATTGTCATGAAATTTAATGATTTTGTATTATAAGGTGATTTACAAAAGAAATTTTTATTAATTAATTAAATTAGGCGATAATGCACAGTACGTTTTATAAATCAAATTAATGGGATTTTAATTATCACTTATATGTTTTTATTGTAATTGAAAAGGCTGACAACATCAATTACAGGGGCTAATGACCCTAGGAGTCGAAGCACCCAAAAAACAAAAAAACAAAAAAAATCAAAGGACAACGATCAAAAATCAATAACAAATGTTCCTTATTATAAATTTAATGTAGATTCTTAAAATGTGGTCGTCATTTACGATAAGTTTACCAGAAATTGGGAAACACAGTTTTTCATCAAAAATACCAATTATTTATAAAACAGACAAAAGTTTGAGTAGCTCTGCTTCATGTTGAGATAGAACGCTCATTTCTGTATCCCTGAACTCAAAATGACGTGCAGAATAAACCCCTAAAGTAATGAAATCTCAATGCGGTACACCCTGTATAATGAGGGAGCGAGATTGATTCTGTGTCGTTGTTTGTAGGTTGGATTCGGGGGTCCAAACCACCTGAGGTCCCTTGACTCACCATGCAATTAATTAATTTTGATACCTGGAAAAGTAAAAATTAGTCCTGACCACAGTATCTCCCTTCCGTGGAGTGTCCAATACGTATACCAGACATTACTACTTCATACTCAATGCTAAGGTTTGTATTACTTCATTGTTACATAATGCATTGTAATATTGTAGATATTCACTGTCCGATCTTCCAGAATGCTTCATTCTCTCGGTGTCAATATTATCCAAATAGATTGCCTTCTATACTCACACATGTTGCGTACAATCCACAATCAGCTGTTTATTGAATGCCTGTGATTGACCGTTGTTGACCAATGGTTGTTTGACAACACCGAATTGGAAATGTGAATATATTTGAAATAACGCTTGTACATCCCCTTTCATCCAGGGTAATAATAGCAACTACTACAAAGGATCAGACAGACTGCCTACAAGATTTAACACACAGGTTCCCTATCTGTGCAACGCCGAGTGTGGTTACTACCTGGATGGGTGACCGCTTTAGAATATCACGAGCATTATAAATGAGTTTCAATCTGTAAATAGTGCAGTAAAAATAAATTAAAATCAAAACACCGTAAAAAACCTAAAAACAGTTAAACGAATCCAATTTTTCTTAAACGTCTACCACTGGGGTTATTACTGCTTGAAGTGAACCCGCTACCGACAGATGACTTGGCAAAGCTATTATATCTGGTACCATAAGCGCTTCTAGTCTTGCGGAACCATTATGGACTCATGAAATATCGGTTGGGTTTTAGGGAAGTGAATAGAGGATATGAATTTGAGGAGTTTAAGATAATTTTTTTTTCCCACTAAGTGGAAAACCTAAAAGGCACTTAGAAGATGTGCCTTGTGCCCCAGATTGTGGGGCTTTCAACCACCAAAAAACTTTTTTTTCTGTTATGATTCCCTCTTGGAACAGCAGCTGGATGTGGCTTTTGAATGAACGGATGTAGTCTAGACTAAAGGAATTGGGGGAAAAAAGACAAGAAGAAGTTAAACTGAACAGATTTAGAATTGGGCAAATAACTCGGCAATAACTTAATGAAAATATAGTGAATATAGTAAGCTTTCTTATGGTCACCTTACACTTACCATGATTTCTCAACCGTTTTCCAGATATTTAAGAAAAATATCTAAAGATCCCAAAATTATTCATGAATATGTAAATGATTTTTTATTTCTACTACATACAAACGCAACCAAAATATAAGTATGATTCTAAGAAGCCGAACGAATATGGTTTCTTTCGTTTCCCTACGTAAGAGAACCAATAAAAAGAGTACGTTCAAGCAAATTAACTGGAAAACGTACTTGCAACGATTTTTTTCGTGCTAATTGCACCTAGGCTGGTAGGCGGATTCTGCTGGTTAACGAGGCTGACTTTTTAAATTATACAAAGTATTTTTGTACAAATTTCACCAAAATCGGTCCATTTTTGAGCTTGTTAGAGAGCGAAGAGACAAATATATTTACGTTCAAATTTAAAGCAGCGTTATCTATAGGTTCTGAAACGAGAAATTTTGTAGTCGGCACTTCCGGATCGCGTCATGAAGTAAACCTCATAAGGAGGTTTCCTCGCTATGGAGGGATGGAGGAACCGCGCTAAAATCAGAGAGCTCTGTGGCATTGTGGAGACCTTGGAAGAGTGAGGACGAAACACGAATTCCGGATGTTGGGAAATCCAAGTCAAAGTTCTAGAAGTGCTTGAGGATAGGAAAGGCGAATGTTTATTCTATGGAATGCTGATTCATAAATCTGATTGAAAAAATATCCAATTGAAATTCGAAGTTTTAATTACAATATTTGCGACTGATTTATGGGTAACAAAATGTTAGGAGGGGAGTTCCAGACGCGGGATTCGCCCTTGAAATAGGACATCGAATGTTTCATAGATGATGGTGCTATTCACTTTAACTTGAAACTTCGAGAGAACTAAAGGCAAACCAGAGAATCAAGGCGAAGCGTCATGTTGCTTAGATCTTTCTGAATCAGAAAAAAAAAAAAAAATTATTTCGTTTAGAGCCTTCTGCTCAAGTTCAGGTACAAAAATATACTTTAGGTCCACGCGACAAACATATGTACGAACATATAACATACAGTCATACGCTAGCGGACACTTTTTTGTGACACATACGGATTTTTTTTTCGTACATGGCCACTGCGCATGCGCAAACGCCAGCGGACACTTTTTTGTGACGCATACAGTCTTCTTTTTCTTACATGGCCACGCCACTGCGCATGCGCGAACGCAAGCGGACACTTTTTTGTGACACATAAGGTCTTCATTTTCGTACATGGACACTGCGCAATTTGTGACACTTTTTTGTAAGTTTTTTTCTTTTCAGTTTAGTCACCGCTAAAGCATATATATATGCAGTGTTGGGCAAAACTAACGTTAGTTTACTAAACTAACGTTAGTTTTCTCTAACTAAAACTAAACTAATGATGTATTTTTAGTTTTAGATTTGTATAATTATTAATCATATGGACTCCGTTTTTAGTATGGTAATTAGTTTAGTTTAGTAAAAGAGACCTAAATTTGTGATTTTAGTTTAGTTTTAGTTTTTAGTTTATCAAAGAACATATGTTTGCAAATTACGAGAAAAAGCCACAATTTCTTATTCTTAAACATGTTCTGTTAGTTTTAATAATTTATTTAATTATCGAAATAACATATGATTTATATTAATTCATGTTATTTTGGTAAAACTAAACTAAACTAAAGCTTTAATTTAGTTTTTAGTAAATTCCCATAGTTTTAGTTTAGTTAAAATACATTAATTAGTATAATTTTAGTATTAGTTTTGTTTTAGGTTGCAATTTTTAGTTTAGTTTTAGTTTATTCGAAAAAGTGAATATAGTTTTAATTTTAGTTTTTCCCAACATAGTATATATGCTAAAAAAAATATATTTTACTGATTGGCCCTTACTTTTCCAAGTTCCTGATATTATCCCACGGGCCTGAAGACCCTCCCGTCATAGGTAATAACACCCCTGTACCTCTAGATTGATAGGCCTTTCTCTTGACCTAGGACGATCGGTCATGGAGCGAAGAAATCCCGCGGTAATCCCGAAACCAAGAATTAGCCGCAAACCTCCAATACACCTTCTAATGAGGGAAACAATGAGGAGATAAATCACACTGCGCAGGCGCGTCCTTCAGAATAGGAAAGTACCTTAGAAGGGCCGTTCGTATCAAGCGGAATTGATTTGTGGGTTCTTTACTCTCATTTCTACTTTCTACTCGTACAGACCTTGAATCCTGCTCTGATTGCAGTATAAAGCAGCTCGACACGGAAAGGCTAAGGTTACATCTTTCTCAGCAGTAAATACATTCCGCGCATGTCTAGCACTAAAGTCCAGTCTACATCTTAGGATGTTTGTTTTTTTTTTGTTTTTTTTAATTTATATTACAAATTTACTTCAAAGCAAAGATTAGCAGTTAAACAGGAATGTCTGATATCTCGGTTTAATATTGAGAAATACGGAAATGAAACGTCCGTCACGCAGGATATGCATAACAAAGCACATTTTTAGCAAGCTGGGTAGTGTAGCATGCATTCCTAAATAATTTACTTAAAATAACTTACATAAACATTAATAGGTGTACAAAATAAACAGTAATACTTTTGATCTTTTATATTTTAAATTAACAGCACCTACAACTTCCATTTGATCGATTTAGTTTCTATTTATATCACATTTTTTGCATTACTTGTGTTTCGTAGAAGGAAGTAAAAATAGTGGCTATTAGAGGGAAATTAATAATTTTGGTTTTGGAGCAAACACCTAATCCGTAATGGACATATTTACTTAATCTTTTCAAGATTTTTTTTTTAAATATCCACGACATATCATTAATTTTTGTCCGGAGTGAATCCCCCCCCCCTTTTACAATGGGAACGCTTTAAATCAAGCTTCTTAGCGAAGATATACATAAATGTGAAGGACGTGTTGATAGTTAGCCATCGAGGTGATAAGCAATCAGGGAAATATTGGGATTCAGCTGAGAACACATTAATAGAATCTTTGTAAAAATCTGTCTCTTGGCTGCTTCGGCTTCTCTTTTGTAGCCTTCGTCAGCAATGATTGCCGCCTTTGGAGGAAAACCAATGTTACCAGTTAAGTGACCATGATAAAAATGAGAATTTTTCATAAAACCGGCACAAAAAAAAAAAAAAAAAAAAAAAAAAAAAAAAAAAAAAAAAAAAAAAAAAGGTAATCTCCAAAGACACAGATCACGTCAGGGTTTGAAGGTCAAATTTCGTGTAAAGTCGTTTAAGAAGAAATAACTAGAGGTTCCATGGTTTTTAGGGTCGCTGAATTCGAATCCGGGGTCTGTCAGCGAAAAACCAAGGAAAAATATTTTTATTTTGCACAAAATGAATTTTTGACTGGAGATTCTGAAAGAACAACAAATTTACAGTCCAGATATGTGTTTTATTTTTATTTCTATTATAGTCCTGAAGGTCATTTCAATGACACTTTATGTTCCAATAAAAAATGCAAAAATACGAAATGTGGCTTCATAGATCTAGACTACTATGGTAATAATTTCTGGGGGTCGCTGAGTTTGAATTCGGGATCAGGTTGAAGGTCATTTCAATGTCAAATGTGTTTGTTTACGAAAAATGAATTTTTGAGTGCCGATCCTGAATAAACGAAAAATATGTATTTGGTGTTTACTTTTTATCGACACTTCAAATGTCACTTCAAAATCACTTTATGTTGTTTTATAATATGTGATACATTGTAACTTGAGTATTTCTCCACCCCCCCCCCCGCCATTCATTGCTGACGAAGGCTACCAAAAAGTAACCGAAACGTCCTGAATATAGATTTTTACAAAATCCTACTGATGTTTTCCTAGCCGAATCTCAACTATCCCCTGACTGCTTATAAATTTTAAGGTAAGAAAAATTAAGATTTGAAGATTTTTTTTTAACTTTTAATTTAGAGTTAACAATCAACTATATATTTGTCAAATACCACTCACTCACTCATCTATCAACGCCCAGCCCGAACCGCTCGACAGAAAAATTTGAAATTTTGCATGGACACTCCCTATATAACGTAGGCGCTCGCTAAGAAAGGATTTTTTGATATTCGTATTTTTAAGCATTTTTAGGGGGGTTTAAAGTTTGAGTTGGTTATAGAAGGCAAGCCTAGGCAGCCTGCGTTGCTAGGACGATAAAGAACAGCTGTTACCTTACATTATCTATCTCATAGTTTTATTTCTAATTGAGGTTAATTTCAACTATGATGGCAGACCTTGAATTACTAGAAATTAACTGTTCCTCATAGAGTTTTAATTGCGTTTCTTTTCTGCCTGTCCCCGTCAGATAGGCTTGCCATATTTTTGGAGAGTTAAACCGAGACACATTAATATGGGATGGGCATACAAGGGGGGGGATAAAAAGAGTACAAATTATAAGCACAATGGTTGGTGAGTTTTAAGCCTAGCAACTAACGGGAAGGGGGAATCCTAAACTGTTAGTCTACCCAAACCTTAAAAATAAGAACGGAACTTTTTTTGCTACTTGATTTTCTTAAAACAATCTCTCAGCCAAATAGTAGTGTCTGGCAGCTGGCAGCGCTGTGCAGGTAGTTCCAGCGTTTTACAGTTAGATTACTTCTCATTTCTTTGACACTGTGAGCAGTAGTAAAAATGTTAATTGTAGAAAAGTAACCGATTTAAAAAAGATTCTTATAAACATGAATTCATTACTTTTTATATCTTACAGCCTTTTCCGGGACATTGATAAAACTGGGCGGGACACCGAAACAATTACAAAATACCGGGACAGTCCCGGTCAAACCGTGATGTATGGCATATCCTTAGGTTTTCCAGGCGAGGTAATAATATCCGGAACCCTTGCACAGCCTCCTCGCCTATAACCTTGGCAATACTCGTAAATATATTGGGTGTTACTTCTTGGAAACATAAACTTTTAAATTTTAACGCCCATCGAATAAAATATAGTATGACGGGAACCGTGCTGTAATAAACTGCACAGAATAGTAACGTAATTTTAATGAAACATTATTTAACGCAATAAAATAACTACTTATCTGCCGTGACGAAGCACGGGTATTCAGCTAGTAACTACATAAGTACGGATTTTGCTGATAAATTTAATAATTAAATAAAAATATTGATGATGGACCATGTATAGGGTTGGCAAATAAGTCCTTTCGGTTTTTTAAGTTGAAAGAAAACTATTGTATAATTTGAACATAATTTTTATTTTAATCTACAATGTAATGTCCATTATTTTCTATTACTTTACCCCATCTCTCCATCAGCTGAATAATCCCATGCTCATAGAATGTCTGTGGTTTATTAGCGAAAAAATGATCAAGGTGCTCCCTGACACCCTGTTCGTTTTCAAACCGTTTTCCACCTAAGGAATTTTGTAGCGACCGGAATAAGTGGTAGTCACTAGGAGCAAGGTCCGGTGAATAGGGAGGGTGGGGCAAAAGATCCCATCCAAGGGCTAACAATTTGTTGCGGGTGACTAACGAAGTGTGGGGCCTGGCATTATCATGATGGAAGACGACACCCTTTCGATTTGCCAGTTCTGGGCGTTTTCGTCGAATTGATTCATTCAATTTTGTTAATTGTGAGCAGTATAGAGTGGAATCGATTGATTTACCTTGTGGCAGCAGGTCATAAAAAATCAAACCCTTGAAATCCCACCATACAGAAAGCATTATCTTCTTTGGGTGCAATCCCGCTTTAGATGTGGTTCCAGGTGGTTCGTTGCTAGGTCTCCAAGATTTTTTTCGCACCACATTATCGTAGACAATCCACTTTTCATCCCCTGTCACAAGTCTTTTAAGAAATGGATCGTTTTCTTGACGTTTTCGCAGGGAATCGCAAATGGAAATGCGTTTTGCCAAGTTGGCTTCGGTCAGAGAGTGGGGGACCCAAACATCCAGCCTAGAAACGTAGCCGAGCTTCCGCAAATATTTTCTACGCTTGCATGTGATATATCTAGGGCCTCAGCAATGTCTCGCACTGATTGGGAAGGATTTTGATCGACTATAGCCTTAACATCAATGCTTTCAATTTCTTGTGGACGACCAGGTCGTGGTGCGTCGTTTATGTCAAAATTCCCTGCCCTAAACTTGGCAAACCAATTTTGGCACGTGCGCTCTGTTAAGGCTTTATCCCCATAGACCCCGCATATTTTTTTATGAGCCTCTGCAGCTCGCTTTCCTTTTTTGAAATAATACAGCAAAATATGCCTATAATGCAATAAATTACCGTCAATCTTCTCAGCTGGATCACAAACGCAATACTGACCTAATCTTAACAAGTGTCGACAGACATAACTGTTTACATATTACAAATAGGATAAACAATCCTCTGTTGGGATTAATTGCATCAGATAAATGTGACATATTGTAAACAAAACATGAATACAAAAACCGAAAGGACTTATTTGCCAACCCTATACATTTTATCGTTGTTGGCAACCGTTTTAAATTAAATGCAAGAATCACGGGTTCATTACAAGTGTTACATTGATTCCACTAGGACAGGTATCACGGAAATTATTGTACAGGCTGAATCAGGGACGATTGATGATTGTAAAGTGGCTTGGCTGTATAAATTAAAAACGTTTCGAGGGGTAAGGTCTTACCCGTACGTCCAACTGATACGTCGTACTGTCCGAAACGTCTGACTAAACATCTCTACACGAGCAGAAACCTGTTCCTGTGTTTGGTCCGAAAGAATACACCCGAACATACAAAAGGTTGAGGACAGCTGGTGTTCGGCGTGGTAACCTTTAAGCCTGGTATTCTCCCAAGAACGGCCTTGAAGTTGTCCCGACAAGGACGCGAAGCATCTTCAGGGCGTAGGATGGATACGCCTACAGCTTCCTACGGCGGGGTATTGTGTGTTAATTTGGCGTTGCGGATTAGCTAGTACATGAATTTATTGGCGTATTTTTAATAGTTCGGTATTGATTTGCATATAAAGGTGGTCGTGTCCTTTAAGATGGAATTTCTTAATTAATTGTGAATTAGAAAGGCATGTAAAGGTCTAATTTGCAGGACATGAATCAGAATATTGCGTTTAGAGCCTTCGGCTCAAATTCAAGAACATAAATATGCTTTCGGTCCACCCAAAGAACACATATTATATACTCTTCTTTTTCGTACATAGCCACCGCGAATGAGCGAACGCCAGCGGACACAGTTTTGTAACGCTTAAGTCCACCCGACAAACCTATGTAATGTACTCTGTAAAATGCAGTCTTCTTTTTTCGTACTTGGCCACTGCGCATGCGCGAACGCTAGCAGACACCTTTATGTGACACATACAGTCTTCTTTTTCGTACATGGCCACGCCACTGCGCATGCGCGAACGTCAGCGGACACTTTTTTGAGACACATACAGTTTTATTTTTAGTACATGGCTTTTGCGCATGCGCGAACGCCAGCGGACACTTTTTTGTAACGGCTTTTTCCAGTTTAGTCACCACTAAAGCATATTTATGCTAAAAAATAAATAAAAAGAATCATTTCTCTAAAAGAGCAAAAGAGCCTAAAGTCGTCCATACAGTAGAACTATGAGACTACGGCACACTAGGGAGAAGGTGTGGTCAGTACTAAGTTCTGATCACCTAATTTTCCCCTTTGCAGGAATCCGTCGAAGGCTGAGTGGGTCAGGGGCCGATCTAATTCCCCAAAAATGCTCAATGTTATGGGATTATGTATTTATCATTGTGTAAAATCATTGTACAATTTGAGTCTGTAAAAATTCCTGTTTAAGCCTTTAATTAACTCTATAAACTTTATTTATTTTTGCGTGCCCAATTATATTACAGAGCTTAAAAGCACACTACCCCAGTGGGAATTGAACCCACGACCTATGACATGGACTGCACACGCCTTAACTCTCACGGTCAGCTGGCCTCCGACAATTTTCTTTCTTCAATAAAAAATTTGAAATTTAATCACTTACGGCCTACAACGCACAGTGGGGCAAATGACCGATTTAGGAGAGCAAAAGTCAAAAAATAAATGTCCCATTTGGAGATGAATACTATTAGCAATGTAAACACAACTGTCTTGGGGTTCAAAAACAAGCAAAGAGCTCAGAGTACACATTTTTCGCAATAAAGAAGTCTAGTTTATTAATAAGCTTCTAAACAGGTGTTTATGTCTCTATGAGTCTTAGTGACAAGTGACAAGTACTCGTTCAAACGTTGGTGGACAAGTCCGTTCATTACGGTCCGTCTGTACACACGTACTGGGCAAGTGCACGGTCCGCCAGTAACTAACTTGTTACTAAACACTTGTTGCGTTTTTTTACAAGATTTGACAAGGGACAACTGATTAGTAGAATGATCGTTACTTGTCGCTTAGTAAATAGAATCCATTCATATTGACATGTGCTTACAGTGTTTACTAATACTTGTCACTTGCCACTAAGCACACGTCTTTACACGTAGGTAAGTACTATACTCCTGAGAACTCGGCATTATAGAGTGGCTTAATAAATCAAAAGAAGAAGTCCCCATTATTTCAGGGTTGTATGAATGGAAATAATACGAGAAATTATCCATTTTGCACACACTTAGACCTTTGAACCGACGACTCAGCTACCTTGGACTAGCTTCGTGATGCCATCTGAATCTTAAACAGCTGTTTTACATCCTCAGCTAAATAAGCAAATTATCATTGTTCCTATTTGAATAATTTGAAGGCTGCATTTTTTTAAACATAACTACTAACGTGTTAATATATCTAGAATTGACTTTCTTCTTATTCTTTTCAAGGGGTCAATAAAACAGCGCGCCGCACAGTGTGGCCATACGACATTTCGGGGGTCAATATAGGCTACACCCTCTAAACCGATTTCAATGCATATTTTTGTAAATGGAAGCTAAAATACATTCGTTGTTTCCCCCCCCCCCCTGTTTATTAAATTACGTGTAAATGTTCCACTCCAAATTGCCCAACCATCCTAATCCTGAAGGTCTATCCTTATCTCCCAATCCCATCCAGACAATCCCCCCAGGCGGCTTAACCCTTCCAACGGAGCATCCGTCTCCCAGACGGGTATAGTTTAAAGAAGTAACCATACGTATGGTTGTATGGTGTTAAGGCTGGCGTGGCTTTAAGTTTGCTAAGTTTACACCTTTCCCTCTACGGACATCGCGGTAGTTTAGCCAAGATCTGTCTCTCGAGTCAGTAAGAGCGCTTTATCTCAATGACAGTCCGTCTATAAGAAGGATGTTCCTACTAGCGTACGTTCCGAGTAGCCGTCGGCTACACGGGTGTTCCGATTAATGTACTCATTGTAACGCACACTTACGCAGAACTTCAAGCAATGCGTACTAAAATAAAAGATTAGGATCAGTAGCGTACAAAAACACATTCTTTTTTTTTACTAATTATAATTTTTCGTAACTTTTTATTAGTCTACATTTTTGTAACTTTTTACTAGTCTATTACTTTTGTACTTTTTTTTCTAGTTTAATTCTTCGAGTTTTGACTTTTTCTATTTTTTCTCATGGTAACTTTTTAAGAGTTTACATTTTCGTAACTTTTTATTAATCTACATTTTTGTAACTTTTTACTAGTCTATTACTTTTGTACTTTTTTTTCTAGTCTAATTCTTCGAGTTTTGACTTTTTCTATTTTTTCTCATGGTAACTTTTTACGAGTTTACATTTTCGTAACTTTTTATTAGTCTACATTTTCAAAAATATTTACTACTCTATTATTTTTCATTTTGTAACTTTTTTCTCGTTGTAATTTTTTACTGTAAATTTGACTGAAATTAATGTAATAAAAGTCAAGAAAAGAAAAAAGGACTGCATAGGCGGAAATAATTTGGGTTTCCTAAACAAACATTTCATAATTTTAACGAAATTCAGAAATAAATATTTTTCTTTTGTAGCATTTACTTTTCCTTTAACAAACAAAACTATGTACCAATTATTAGATAAATGATAAGTGACTTAAAAATATATAATTAGGGTGTTGACAATGTGGAAATCAAGGTACCCGTCTCAGAGACTGATGTTCCTACTAATAGAAGAAAAGATGTTCCGCTCGAAGGCTTAAGAGGCAGTGGCCCCGAGATTAACTAACATAGCTGATCCCATTGTGATCATTAATACATTTGTTTACCCGCCTCAGTGTTGGGCATTATTCGAATAAATTATTATTCGAATGATCATTCGAATAAATTTTTAGTGAATGATGAATAATTCACTGAATTATCTTATTCACACAGTGCATCATGAATTATTCAAAGAATTATTCGTTATTCATTATTCGTTATTCATCATTCATTATTCATCATTCGTTATTATTTATTTCTAGTTGGTCTACTGAATAATCCTACTCAAACACACATATATATACGTATTTCTGGCTGCCAACATTACAATAAATCTATCGTTATTCACTAAAACATGTTTATTCTGAATGATCATTCGAATAATTTGTGAATAAAACATAAACTTCATTCACAGAATAACGAATAATGAATAAAAGCACTTATTCTTCATTCATGAATGAAATAATACATTTATTCATTAATCTTTATTCATCATTCTGAATAATTTTTGCCCAACACTGACCCGCCTCTAGAAGTACCAACAATGGTTGGCTTCTTCCAAATACTTCATTATTTTTATTTTGTTTTAATTTTATTGTTTTAATCAACTTTTATATATTATCTGTGTCAACAATCTCTACGATTGTAATAAATGATTTATGTAAAGATTTCTAATAAACAAATAAAAAGAAACCAAAAAAAACCGTGTATATAATTCAAGAACTATTACAATTGAACATAAAATAATGTTTTATTTTTCATCTAACCTAAAATCAGCACTGATATCGATCAAAATTAACATTCAAATCCTGATTAGATTGGGGAAAAATCAAAATTTATTTTCAAATCATTTAAAAATCATATTATTTCAATTTATATCGTTGTTGAATTAAGATAAATTTACGTTTTGAAGATTTGTCATTGTTCACCAGGTTTTGAATGTTTAATTTCAACGGTATTTGTGCTGATATTAAGGTAGATGAGATATAAAATATTATTTTATGTTCAATAGTAAAAGTTCATGAATTATTTACACGTAATTTAGTAAACAGAGGAAAGAAATAACAACAACCTGGTAAAGCCATATTGTTGTTATTGTGTGTGTTTGTATACAGAAAATGTGGTTTAAAAACCGCGTTATTCTGACATTCCACGATATAATAATTATCGAGAAACACTAAACACTCTCATAATAAATGAAAAATTAGTTTAATTACTTGGAAAACTATAATATTTCATTAAAAACATTCATGTTTTCAATTATAGTAAATGTCCTCGGAAATTATAGAGCAATCATTCTAATAGAAAAATAGTAATACCACTGCAACACATTCATTGTAATTATGCTCAACATTCAAGTTATAATTTCTTCTTGATTTTAGTTTATTAAATAATTTACGTTATGGTTTTTAGTGATAGTTATTTTAAAAACGTTAAAGAAATTTTAATCTCTACTTACAAATATTTTATTCAACTCCGTTCGTAGATTATTTGGACTTCTTCTTACCTGAAAAAAATAAAAGATATCAAAAATTACAATTATATACAATCGAAGTGTACTACGCATGAGCTGCGCTAATAAAGATATTCCTTTCCAAAGGTAAAGTGCCAAAAAACATATAGTATTTCGCAAAAAATGTCGACTCAATATGCCAGGTGTTTTATTATACTATTTATTACTTTAAACATACAATTGGAGGGATCAGTGCTAAAGGTGACAAACCCACAATTAGAAATAACTGAGAAAGTTAAAGTTGAGAACAATCTGAAAACAATTAGTATTGATGACACAAATTATTATAATTGGACCAATCAAAATCATTTCTGTCGCCTAATGACTAATATACTAATTTTCTTCAGATTCTTCTTAAATTTAACTCCAATTTTCTTCCAATTATAAATGATATAATTTAATATAATTAAAACGTGATATAATTTTTGGACGTTTCGGCTCCATTTAGGCTTCTTGAGCTGCCGAAACGCCCAATACAGATTTTTGTTTAATGATCTGACGTTTTTTTTCTCCAAGCCAAATCCCAACCATCCCTTGACTGTATTTATATGTATTTCGTATGTTTATAGGTTATTTTAATCAGATTTCTAAGCTATGTGAACTAAATCACCCCCCTTTCTCAGAAATGCTCATGGGTATGCAGCTCCTTTGGAACGGACTTTAGATAAATAATTTACAAGATTATGATGATATTCCAACGATTATGATTAATCAATTATTCGCTATTCATGATCATTACATTCATCGCTGGCCTCTGAGAAGTTTTTTCTTCCATAAAAATTGGACTTGGCCTCAATAAGGCTTCTACGAGTCTAAAGTGACATTTAAATGGCATTTCTTTTAAGGCAATCGAGGAGAAGTGATTTTAAAATTATGCTCAAAGGATAATAGTAATATTCACCTTCGACATTTTAAATGAGATTGGCGAATTCCTTAGTTATAGGTGTATGTCCTTGATGTATTTTAGGAAAATTTCTAGTTTAAGAATAAAATTGTGGTACCCGCTTTGGATGTATTTATATCTAATATATAAAATTCTCATATCACAATTTTAGTGTTTATACTCCTCCGAAACAGTATAACCGATTTTGATAAAATGTAATAGGTGTATTCAGTAGGTCTGAGAATAGGGTTACAAGTAATTTTAATAACACGCTTAAATGTTAAGCGTGGCCCACCCAAAAAAAATATTTTTTCATTTTTTAGACTAAATATTTTATTTAAATTTGTTTATGATTTGGTATTAAAATACATAAAACCCTAAATTTTCAACCTTCTACAACCAATCCCCATTTTATAATAACGATATAAACCTTAATTTTTACAAAACTTTATGGGAGGTGAGGACTCCGAAATAGCACTCGCCAATCGCGTGGATGCACGTTGGGACTACATTAACCTCAATTCGCGGTTTGCCAGGCGCATCGTCAGTACACGGAGAAAAAAAACAGGCTGCCGGCAG
The DNA here is from genome assembly GCA_946811695.1 of Gonocerus acuteangulatus. Taxonomy (NCBI): domain Eukaryota; kingdom Metazoa; phylum Arthropoda; class Insecta; order Hemiptera; family Coreidae; genus Gonocerus; species Gonocerus acuteangulatus. The sequence continues at coordinate 75,872,908 of OX328130.1, read as the reverse complement.
CCTGAAAACTGTGACTCAGTGCCAGCATTTTGAAATAGGATTCCACATATTTAGCCTAAAATAGGATTCTACTTGTTAGAGTGTATCTAGTGGAATCCTATTTTAGGCTGAAATATGTGGAATCCTATTTCAAAATACTGGCACTGAGTCACAGTTTTCAGGCTGCCGGCAGCCTGTTTTTAGCACTTTCCTCCGAAGGAAAGTGGCTATTGAGGTTGGACTCATGACGGAATTTTTGAAAAATTTCTTCAAATCTTTATCGATCCTACCTAGTAGACACCGAAAATGACCCCCGTTAAAATTTATATATATATATATATATATATATATATATATATATATATATATATATATATATGTATATATATATATATATATATATATATATATATATATATATATATGTGTGTCTGTTAACACGATAGCGGCCAGAGTTTTTGTTTTTTCGTCACGAAACTTGGTATATAGCATTCAATTAGCAAACGATTGAACGAGTTCGTTAACCACCAAAGTCGGTCCACCGGAAGGGGGGGTTTACCCCGAACCCAAAACACTTATTTGACTATGTCAGCCGTAAAATTTGTTATATTTCAACGAAACTTGGTATTCGTAGTGTTAATATAGAGGGAAAAGTGAGATATAAAAATGAACTAAATCGGTTCATTAGAAGGGGGGGTTTACTCCGGACCCACAATACCAATTCGCCACTACCAGCCGTGATTTTTGGTATATTTCGACGAAACTCGGTATTCGTAGTGCTAATCCACAGGTAAATATGTGTTGTAAAAATAAACGAAATCGGTTCATTAGGAGGGGGGGGTTTACTCCGGACCCACAATACCAATTCGCCACTACCAGCCGTGATTTTTGGTATATTTCGACGAAACTCGGTATTCGTAGTGGTAATCTACAGGTAAATATGTGTTGTAAAAAGAAACTAAATCGGTTCATTAGAAGGGGGGGTTTACTCCGGACCCAAATTCCTAATATACTCATACCGGTCGTAATTTCTGCTGTATTGTAACGAAACACTGTATACGTCGTGGGTAACTCGTGAGAAAGAAGTGTTGTAAAAATGAGCTGAATCGGTCAATTGGAAAGCGGGGGTTTAATTTGTAATATATTTGAATAGAAAAGCCGGCAGACGTAGGTTCACAAAGACGCCGCAAGGAGCGCTTTCTACCAATAGAGTGACTGTATCCTGTTCCTGCGTTAGATCAAAATACGATAATATGAGGATTTTTGTATTTATTACGTAGTGTAGTAGGTACCATGTGTAAACATAACTCTGGATGCAAATTAATAATTGATCAGTTACTCATTACAAAATGAGAACTATTCACGTTTTTATTTTATTTATGTAGGATATTTTAAGCAAATTGTTCTGGAAAGCAGTCTACACTACCCAAATTCTGAGGAAAGTGCTTAGTTATGCAGCTCCTGCGTGACGGACTTTTTTTTCTCCGTGTAAGCTGGACCATCTATTGAATGAGCAGAATGAATTGTTGATATTATTTAAATCACACATGCACAAATTACATAGTGATTATCACGCTATTGTCGTCAATCCTGATAAAGAACCATCTGGAGAGTGCATTCAATTCACCTGTTGCTGATGACGTTGCTGGAATCGTGGTTGGCGACCGTGCAGCTACGCTAGAAATCCTGATTCGAAGAAGAAATAATAATCTTGAATCCATTGCTGATACACACCATTCATACGACCCTATCCAATATCCGCTAATGTTCTGGAAGGGACAAGACGGATCTTGCATAAATATTAAACAACGATATTTCGCAACAGGTACGGGATTATTATATCACTACCTAAATATTCACTTGAAATAATGAATATGGTAAAACAAGTTTACCGGGTCAGCTAGTTAGTTTATATATGTTTCTTCACTGAGAAAAGGCTTATAGTCAAGGGTTGGCTAAGGGAAATAGGCGGCGACGCCCAGGAAGGCGTCGGAACGTGAAATAAGCGAATTCTTGGCCGATTTTCTCAGGGTAGATGAATCTGGATCAGGATTTCTGGACGGAATTCTGACAGGTATGTAGCGACAGAGGGTGAAGTAGAAGAAAACCCTTGTTCCGGCTTTTGACCCTCCCGGTCCTTACTTCTTTGAGCCTAGAGCAAAAACTCATGAAATATGAAACATGCTTTAACCGCTCATTTTTATCTGTTTCGGTTTTCTGTTTTTTTTTTTTTTTGTTTTTTTTTGGCATGGATATCTAAAGCATATTTCACGAAAAAACATCCGAAGTGACGATACCGCTCACTTCCTGTTCACTCCCAGCTGACTGGAAGTTTGCAAGAACTGAACAGAATGTAAGGAGTAGGCGAGAAGAACGTGTGAACAACGATGTGCCGAGAGCGATTCGGAACTGAACAATATGTATAATAAATAAATTAAAATTATCTATGGAGGCCCGATGGCCGTGCCTAAGGTCTTGGGTTCGATTCCCACTAGGGGTGGTGGCTTTTTTTTAGAAAAAAGAAAAGGCATCAGCCCTATCCTGCCTAGAAAAGGGTGGTAACTTATAGATAACTCGTCCTAAAATTCTTAGTTAATAATAAATGGACGATAAAATTTAAATAATAATAATTTATCTATAACATATAGATAAACATATACTTAACAAAAATAAAATATCAAACAAATACTTTTTACAAACTAATGATCATATAATTTAACGTTTTCGCTATTTACTTTAACTAATATTAAAACGGCAGTAGCGGAGACAATGAAACTGTTAAATTTTACTACGGATTAGAAATAAATAAAATAAAAATATATATTATAAATTAAAAAGTTGTAAAAATAAAAGTTATATATATATGTTTGTATATATTTATATATATAAATTGTCTTCCCAAGAACACAGTGTGTCTGCCTCCCGCTTAAAAAAATCATGAATGATGACTGAAAACCTGTAATCTAAGAACAGCTGATTTTCCTTGATAGATTGATGACGTTAAAAAGATGAATGTAACAGCTGATGAAGGGGAATCCATCTTGCTAGTTACCATCGTTTCATCTACTTTACATCACATCTCGTCCATCACACGGCAATCTATGGCTTTGATGAGTCCCTCCTATAAGGAAATACTCATCACCCAGTTCCTTTCTCTGGGGATTTGATGAACGCACTAAAACATTGAATCAACAGGTTGGAGGCCGATGTGAGATTATTTTCGCTGGGATGATTTATAGTCGACACCGAAGAAAATTCTGTTTACGATTTCGTATTTCTTTGTGCATTTTAAGGACCATTTCATACGAAGAAGGCAATAAGATGAAATAAGACATTGGTTTTATGGTTTTAACATTGAGTGTGTTTTACGCTTGCCTTTCTCGTGTTGGTTTTTTTTTTTATCATTCTCTTCTGCTAATGACAATCTTTCAAGCATTCCCTTTATACTCCAAGAGCTGGTAACGTACATTTCATGAAGTGTTTTATGCACCTTGAAATATGCTACAATGTACCTCTTGGGTAGATAAGAAGGTAAATATGTGTTGGCTAGACTTACCGTGGAACACCAGGTACTGCGCATAGGGGAAAGGTGCAAAAAAAATATTTCTAAAAAATAGAGTTTTATTCAGAAGCCAACTATCTTTAATGTAAAATTAAGACAATTTTACAATGAATAATAAATAAGGCAGACACTTTTAATGGGGATGACATGTAAAAAAGAAACCAAAAAAAAAAAGAAAAAGGAAAACCTAAATTGTTTTTATTCTCATATTAAATGAGAGTTTTATTCACGCTACCATTTCAACTGGAACAGCTGTACAAGATCATGTGAGCAAGAACCAATGAGAGCACAGAGAACAACCACAACTGCCCAGATGATCGGTGCTCTCCCTCACTCTTACGCAGTGTATTGCCATTATAGGCAACATTTATTTTCAAGTGTCTTGATAATTAAACCCCACACTTTTTTTTTTTTTTTTTTTTTTTTTTTTTTTTTTATTATACAGCCTCTACCCTGCTGGGTCATTAGCAGTGCGGTCAGTTAAAAGTCAAATGTCCCCACACAATTGTCTGTCCTTTAGTAATTATGTTTATTGATGGCTCTGTTTAAATCGCAGTGTGAATAAAGCACTTCATTTATTATTAAAAAAAAATCAAGGTAATTCGGGATTTTTTTTTTACAATCTTATAGATGTTTGCTTTATCTACTGTATATTTGTCAAATACCACTCACTCACTGACTCACTGACCTATCATCGCCCAGCCCAAAGCACTCGACAGAAAAATTTGAAATTTTGCATGGACACTCCTCATATAACATAGACACTCGCTAAGAAAGCATTTTTTGATATTCGAATTTTTAAGTATTTTTAGAGGGGTTTAAAGTTTGAGTTGGATAGAGCAGGCAAGCCTAGGCAGCATGCGTTGCTAGGATGACAAAAGAACAGCTGTTACCGTACATTATCTATTTCATAGTATTATTTTTAATTGAGGTTAATTTCAACTACCCAAACGTTGAATTTTTAGAAATGGACTGTGATTTTGTCCCTCATACAGCTTACGCTATACCTGGTGATGATCCATCCGTGGTAATAATATCCCGAACCCTTACACAGCCTCCTCACACATCAGCATCCCCAGTCGGAATACTTCTTAGGCTGGGCAATGCTCGCAAATATAATGGGTGTTTCAAAATGACATCTTAGAAACATAAATTTTAGCGCCCATTTATTATTGACAACGAATTTCTACCGGTACGGGTTAAACTTCTATTGCTGGTAACCTACAGATAACTGGGTATCTCTAGGTCATCTCTTCGTTGACACTGGTCCAAAGCGCCCCAGTGTCAAGAAACATTATACTTTGATTACTTATCAATTGATGAATAGCAAATAGTATGACGGGAACCGTGCTATAATAAACTACACAAAATTAAAGAGTAGCGTTCATTTTGATGATACATTATTTAACGCAATCAAATAACGACTTATCTGCCGTGACGAAGCAAGGGCATTCAGCTAGTTTATTATAAAATTGCCTTAACTTGCATTTTTTTTTTTTTACATTTATGATAGTTCACTTCTGAATAAAACACTATTTGTGGGCAATAATCTTTACACCTTTCCCCTATGCTTAGTACCTGGTGTTCCACGGTAAGTCTAGCCAACACATATTTACCTTCTTATCTACCCATGAGGGACATTATAAAAAATTTTCAAGGTGCATAAATCACTTGATGCAAAGTGCGTTACCAGCTCACCGACTATTATTTATTTGATTTCAGAGCCCGCAACAGGGCGATTTGCTCTATAAACACCTAGGGTGCAAACAAATTAAAAGATCTAAAAATCCAAATTTAGAATCATTAAAAAGAATGGCAAAAAGAATATATATATATATATATATATATATATATATATATATATATATATATATATATATATATGTACGTGTGTAAAACATAAAACGTCAGCTATAAATTTATAAACAAAAAGGTGGTAAATTTAATAAATTATTTTCAATAAACTAAAATTCGATCTTTTCGGTCTATTTTGTACAAATAAAATTTAATACATGGTGAAACATATTAGTATAAGGTTTTCTAAATTTGCTCGTACATGTTTATCTGTTTTAAAAAATGTAAAATAATGGATATGTGTGGGCTACCATCTGTCAAAAGTTCGTACATATCATGTGGCATGTTGATGTTTTCACGTTTCCTGCAGTCTGTTAGTAAGTGTTTTACTGTTAATGTCTTATTGCATTCTGTACATAGTGGTATGTCTTGTTTTGTCACCGACTATTAACTTAATTGTTAGAAATTAGAGGATTACAATATTAATTTTCATAGGATTATGTTATGAATATTATTGTGAGAATAGCTTGACTAGGACAAGACAACAATAATATATTTATTTTTGTAAAAATTTCAAAAATAAATAAAGTATTGTTTTATTGTTCTAGTAAAACTCACAAATTACAAAAAGGAGTGGAATTTAATTACAGGACATTTATCCTAATGAGATGAATCTATGCAAAATTAGAAGAATAAGAATTATGATAGTGAATAACTATTAAACTTGTAAGATAGGTAATGCATAATAAATAAATGTATTGATACTGTCTATTAAAAATAATTTAATTTTAATACATTCTCAAGTACTATTGTAATCATTATATAAACAGCATTTAAATATAACGAAAAAAGTGATAGACAACATAATTGTTTGGGCACTTATTTACTAATTCTGAAGTGTTTCGGATGACACTAGTGTGTGTTTCACTTGAAATATATATTTCTGTTCCCTTCTGAAAAATGGGCGGGGGGGGGGGGGGTAGAAAATGTTGCTAAGATCCAAAAGATAAATATTTTATATTTTTTTTCAAAATGTTTCCTATTTCATTTATATTATGGGGCAAGTCTGGCTGAGTGATGGATCACTAGACTTACGTTTTGAAGGACAAGAGTTCGAAACTCGGACGAACATTAAAGATTTCATTTTCCAGTTTCGTCGTTTGTGGATCGGTTTCCCAGACCGTCGGTATCCCAGATCGTCCTTAGGCTCACCCAGCTTTTATTGGTTATCTGCAAAGTGTAAAAACAGATAACTGGAGCATAGTTCTGACCACACTACCTCCTACTATGAAGTAGAATGTACCCGCACCTAGTATGTATGTATGAATAACCATTTTTTTTTTTTTAGATGGAGATTTTTTTTATCTGAGAGAAACTGAAATAAAGAATTATTTATTAGAAATTCCTGAACTTTTCCGGAAATTCTTTCATAGGCACATTCTCGATTTTTCCGAAAATTACTTTTATTTAGAAATTCTTCATTGGCATCTACTCAAGTTTTCCGCAAATACCTTCATGGGCACTTATTAATTTTTTTCATTGTCACGTCCTCAATTTCATTTTCTGGTAATTCCCATCATTGGGACGTCATGAAGTGATTTTCTGGGAATTCCCATCATTAGGACGTCATGAAGTGATTTTCTGGGAATTCCCATCATTGGGACGTCATGAAGTGATTTTCTGGGAATTCCCATCATTGGGACGTCATGAAGTGATTTTCTGGTAATTCCCATCATTGGGACGTCATGAAGTGATTTTCTGGTAATTCCCATCATTGGGACGTCATGAAGTGATTTTCTGGGAATTCCCATCATTGGGACGTCATGAAGTGATTTTCTGGGAATTCCCATCATTGGGACGTCATGAAGTGATTTTCTGGGAATTCCCATCATTAGGACGTCATGAAGTGATTTTCCAGAATTTCATCATAGGAACGTCCTCAAGATATTCAGAAATTTGTTTATTGGCAAGCCCTCAAGTTCTTTGAAAATTCTTTCATGGGTAAGGCCTCAAGTTTATATTGGGGGGGGGGAGGGAGGAGGATTTCTTCGTTCGCAAGTGCTCAAGTTTTTCAGAAATTCCTTCATGGACACGTGTTAATTTTTTTCGGAAGTTCGATCACTGTTTTTCGGAAGTTTAAGAAGGTTAAAACGCTCAGAAAGTGATAAATCCACATGAATACTGAACAAGGTTGTTTCCTGACATAGATATTTCGATGGAGGTATATTTTTGTTGTAACTGGCAAGACTGTAATTAACCTGGATAATTATATGGTCAGGAATAAGTAGTAACTTAATTGCATAATTACAATTTTTTAGACGGTTGTAATTTATAAAATTGAGGATTTAGCCTTAATTGGGTCAGTTCAGACAAAATATCTGGCACTCATCTTTCTATAATGAATTGATGGGCTCAGTGCCAAAGGTGACTAACCCTCAATTAGAACAAACTGAGAAAATTAAGGTTCAAGTTTAGAAGACTTTGGAAAAAATTGGTGTTGGTGACAGAAACGATTTTAATTGGTGTTGGTGACAGAAACCATTTTAATTGGTGTTGGTGACAGAAACGATTTTAATTGGTGTTGGTGACAGAAACGATTTTAATTGGTGTTGGTGACAGAAACCATTTTAATTGGTGTTGGTGACAGAAACGATTTTAATTGGTGTTGGTGACAGAAACCATTTTAATTGGTGTTGGTGACAGAAACCATTTTAATTGGTGTTGGTGACAGAAACCATTTTAATTGGTGTTGGTGACAGAAACCATTTTAATTGGTGTTGGTGACAGAAACCATTTTAATTGGTGTTGGTGACAGAAACCATTTTAATTGGTGTTGGTGACAGAAACCATTTTAATTGGTGTTGGTGACAGAAACCATTTTAATTGGTGTTGGTGACAGAAACCATTTTAATTGGTGTTGGTGACAGAAACCATTTTAATTGGTGTTGGTGACAGAAACCATTTTAATTGGTGTTGGTGACAGAAACCATTTTAATTGGTGTTGGTGACAGAAACCATTTTAATTGGTGTTGGTGACAGAAACCATTTTAATTGGTGTTGGTGACAGAAACCATTTTAATTGGTGTTGGTGACAGAAACCATTTTAATTGGTCTTTATTCAATAGATACACAAAATTCTTATGAATATACCATAATAAGAAAATGTTTATAGTTAGACATGATAATGGAAAACCAAAAGTATAGTCATGTTTGGCTCTTACATAAATAAAAAATAACGAACATATCCGGAATATCCGGAGATTAATAATTAATGAAAAATTATTTTTGTTTAGATTTCTATGATTATGTATCAATAATTTAACAAAACAATGATTTCCAGATTAGGTGAGTTCTGTAGTATGTGGGACAGGAACAGTGCAATCTTAATTTACGGTTTTGTCCTCCACAAGCGTGCTTCATGAACATTCCTTGATGGTTCATAGACAGGCATGGGCGTATATAGAAAATAATTTCGGGAGGGAAATAGTTCAAATATGATAGTAAAAATATGACGATCTGGTGGGAATATAGGAACTACACTTTTGGGGAATTCTGAAAATAGTAAAAACTAAAAATAGTCGACTTATGAGATATGGCCTTGTTGAAAATAGTGGGCAATATACAAAAGAATGGAAATCCTCCACATGAAGCAGTTCCAATTAGTAATACATTATTATCACTAATTGATGAAACGTTTCATTAGGAAATATTTACTCCGTGTCGTAAAACCTCGAGAAGTATTTGCGCAACTCATGATGGTTCTATAGAGACGATTATTTTCCAGGATTTCCTGTTTATCTGCATACAAGGTCTATTCCTCGGAGAAATAGAACTCTATAAAATAGATTTACAGTTTATCTGCTCTATTTTCTCGTCGGGACTATTTCCTCTGGCCTCGTCAGAAGCTAATCATGGCAAATCCGGGCTGCGGGAATTTTCTTCGTCCCGTTTTGGAAAAACTACGGAAAAAAATGCGGTCTGATATTTCAATAAAACGTTAACAGAATAATTAATTACTTGTTTTGTTTTATCTTTTAAATGTCGTCTCAAGAGCTGCGTATATTAAGCACATTCTTCAAGAGATATAGGCATCAACAAAAAGCCATCCATCCGAGTACTGGCTGGCCACGCCCGACTTTCCGTAACTTCGGTCATCAGCAAGAAAACATGTTATAAATCAAATTATGCAAAATATTACATCTATAGATATAAAAATCACCTGTCCGTCTGTTTGTTTGTCAGTCTGTTTTTCTGTTTGTTCCTTATACAAATCCACACCGTTTGACCGATGTTTACCAAATTTGGCTCACAGGTAGGTCTTGATATGGGGAATCTCCAAGGCTAGGTCAAAATAGTCAATTTCAAAATTTAGTCAAAAGATTTGTTTTCTCTGACAAGAGCTATCTTACTTGGTGTCTGTGGTGCTGGCCTCTGTTGGGTGCTTCACGAGTTACTTCGGCCATTTTGAATAATGTCTAATAATAATTGTCTAACTAAGGAGTGCTGGCCTTTCTTTGATAAGAGCTGTGGTGCTGGCCTCTGTTGGCTGCTTTATGAATTACTTTCAATTCACACCGTTTGACCGATTTTGACGTAACTTGGTATACAGGTAGATCTTGATACGGTGAGTGTCATAGGCAGAAAGTAAGAGCAGCATGGCATGCCGGTGAGAACAGCTAGTTGTAAATAACATGAAATACAGAAACATTTATTAAATAACATAATTATTAAGATTAAACATATAAAATATATTTTTGTTTTGCTTAAGTAAGGAGTTGAATTTCTATTTAGCTCAACAGAGTCAGCAATTCCATTACAATTCTGCTATTGTTCTCCAAAGCCATTGTGTCGTTTGCTCTGTATTTCCTGCTATTAAAATGAATTACATTCAGTACCTATGTTACAAAAAAAAATGTGATTTAAACAATTTTCATGTTTCCTTTTATATTGGCATTCACAGCGCAGAAGCATTCGGCCGAGGACTCTAGGCGAGGAGTTTATCTAGAGATAAAATGGTTCTGTCAAGAGTTAGAATTGGGCGCCAAATTAAAAGATAATTTGAAAATCTCTCTATTAATCATATTTAACAGAATACAGAGTCTGTTCCATTTGGCGCCAAAACTCATGAAGAAATAGATTATGATAGGGTAATTTACAGGTTTGGAGAATTGGGATGATCCCTTATAGAACGTCCGCCAGTTTTTGGCCCTAAAAAAGTCCTACATGACTTTTAAGGTCTAAAAAAATGGCACCGTAGGCATCAAAGAAATGAAATAAAAATCAAAATGTTTCTAATAGATGAATCAGCTCATTGCAAAAAAAATAAATAGTAAAAACACTGATTTTTCGAAATCGCAATGTTTCAGACCCGACACTTTTCTCAGAGAGCTTCATCACCCAAACCAGTACATATTTAATCTCTATGGATGTACACTAATCGCTCAAAGACAAAATCATGAAAATAAAAAAAAAATAAAAAATTGGGAACTTTTTTAAGCCCTCGAATATTTGGTAAATGTGAGCCAATTATTATTATCAATAAACATATTTTCTGTGTTTGTGCTCAATTAGTCCTCGTAAGAACACTAGAATAACCACCAACACAACATCCCATTACTCTGATGGTCAGATTTTGGGAAAAATCTGCGTAAGAAAAGAACTAATTTCATCGCATTTTCATAATAAAATAAATCACCAAAGGACGTATTCCGATTATATCAGTGATCGGCTTTGCAAATACTGTTTAAATGACCCAAATAATGAGAAAAAAAGTATTTTTAAGAAAATTCACAAACTTCAATATTTGTGACGGTATCAGTCGCAATGGTACGGCGACGCTGTATCCACTTCCCTATCGATCTGACAGGGAATTAAATTGGGTTGCCTTGTAGACGGGACCGGCCTAGGAAGGTACTGGGGGGAGGTGTACCTTGTTTTGAGGGACAGGACGGAGGTACCATAAAAACCACCCACCTGTACCAATAGACCCAATGCACCCGACGGAGGGTTAATACTCATGCATTAAAATCCATAGGACCTCCATGGGAAATACTGAAAGAAAATCCTCTGTGAAGTATCTCGAAGACCGAAGACTAAGAAGATAGAATGCTTGGGAGTAAAGCAAGAACCGTAAAAACCCTTCGTAAAGTTTACGATCGCCGGGCACGATACGTCAAGAATGGGATGTGATCCTTTTACTGCACCTCGTAAACAGCACAAGACTGCAATCTTACACTCCAACATTCTTCTTGCAAACGTTGCTAAGCAAAAACCGTGGAGAGCTTGCCAACAGCACAAGACTGCAATCTTACACTCCAACATTCTTCTTGCAAACGTTGCTAAGCAAAAACCGTGGAGAGCTTGCCAACAGCACAAGACTGCAATCTTACACTCCAACATTCTTCTTGCAAACGTTGCTAAGCAAAAACCGTGGAGAGCTTGCCAACAGCACAAGACTGCAATCTTACACTCCAACATTCTTCTTGCAAACGTTGCTAAGCAAAAAGCGTGGAGAGCTTGCCAACAGCACAAGACTGCAATCTTACACTCCAACATTCTTCTTGCAAACGTTGCTAAGCAAAAAGCGTGGAGAGCTTGCCAACAGCTATACTGAAGCAACCGCTTCGTCCAACTAGCAGGAACTGCATCATCTTAGCGCGATTCGTTCGTGCTCATCCCTTGTGACAATTGGATAACTTGAAATGGAAAAAGATAATATTTTGATTTGAATATTTTTAAGAAAAGTTTTTTTAGTGTAATTTTTCAACATAGAAAATAAAAGTTTTAAGATTTTTTTATTAAAGCACTTAATAGGAAAAACCTACCGACCTCCCACCACCTAGCCTTTGATCCCTACCGACCTCCCACCACCTAGCCTTTGATCCCTACCGACCTCCCACCACCTAGCCTTTGATCCCTACCGACCTCCCACCACCTAGCCTTTGATCTCTACCGACCTCCCACCACCTGGTTTGTTTCCGTTTCATTTACCCTAGTAGATTCCTTTTTTCTTAGACACTTCCACAATGGTTACGTAACTGTCAATATTGGTCTTCCTCTGCCTCCAGGCATTTCCATAGGTATGTAGTATCTTATCTGTTTGTTACTATTAGCGCCTATATACTTATATAAACTTCAATATAATAGCCTTTTTTCTCCTTTTTTTTTTGTTATGTTTCTTCTGATTTTCATTGTACTCATTCTAAGAATTTTAGACCAAATTGTTCTTTTATAATAAGTTAATTAATTGTATTTATAGTTCTGTTACTTATCTCAATTATAAACTTTTTTTTTTGTATTAATTTCTGTTTTTCTTGTCATTTTACCTGACGAAGGCTACCAATGAGTAGCCGAAACGTCCAAAATATAGATTTTTTTAAACAAAAATCATATTGAGGTTTCTTTAGCCGAATCCCAACCATTCCAGCTTTACTTAATAGGAAAAAGTTTGAAGGAGTAAATTAAAGCTACTAATGTTTATTTTTTGTTTTCTATCAACAAATATATTCCAGTAAATAAACAAAAATAAATTTTTAAACAAAGAACATTTCACTTATTTTCAAGAATTAATTCAATTTCTAAAATAATTTATCCTGTAAGTTTGTAGAATTTATATTATATCTACAATCATGTAATATATACTTTAGGGTTGAAAAGGCTCTTTCAACACTTACTTGAGTGGCTGGGCTGGGGGTGTAGGATAATTCCTAGTTAATATAGCTATGGGAGTGTGGATTTTCATTCTTGTCAGTATTACAGGTATTGAAAACCTACGAAGCGCTAACATTCTTGATTAAAATACTTAAAATTTTTATCTCACATTGAAAAAAATATAAGTATTACTTTAACTTTTATTTTCCTGTATCTAATTTTAGAAGTTTCTAAATAACTTTTACTCTTATAAATTTGAAGTACAATTTTTTTTAACAGTTAAATTTTAACTTTTTAGATCATTTTTTTTTTTTACGGCGCATCGACATCTTGGCCATTAGAGCCGATAAATAACTGTTTCGATAAAAAAAAGTAACTGTATCGATCCCTGCCTACTCCAATAATATTTTGAAGATCAGCGACATTTTGGTGCACCGAAATTTTTTAACGGCGTATCAACAATTGGGCTATTAACGCCGGGCAATCTACAGGTTGCCACCTTTCTATAACGCCAACGGCACGTAATCGGTCACCCATTCAGGTACTGTCCACGCCCGACGTTGCTTAACTATGGTGATCAACGGAAACCGGTGCAATCAACGTGGCTATGGCCGTTGGCTTTAGTCACTAATAGGCACAGTAAGCTTGCTGTAGTTACTGTTAAATTATCCCGAATGAGAAAAACATGCTCCACGCTGAAAAATATGTTTTATGTGGTTGAGACAAAACTTCCCATAATACAACATCGCCTCATCCTCCCTCCCCCCATATACACGTGCACTTCCCACGTGTACGCCTCAGGAGTCCTTTGTAAGACTCGTCGCGGTCCTTTGTACCGGACATAAAGGCCAGCGTTCATCGGGGTTTCGTCATAGTAACCCTTTCTACATGACCTTTCCACGTCGGCTACGCATCATTTGTCACGCGTGTGACGTCGCTCACGTCCGAGAATTTTTACTTCTTTTAGTGAACTCTTCTTATTTGAAAGAATTAAAAATGTATTTGTAATAGCATATGAAAATGAGTCTTCATACGGCCCAATAGCGTAGCACGCTGGAATCGCAGGTGGGAGATGCGGTTTAAAATATGGGCTCCGTGAAAACATTTCTTTGCTGCGTTTTGGGTGATCATTGACTTCTCACAACATGATTGACCTTAGGAAAACAATCAAAATTGCGAATTTTCAATTTTATTTCAAACAAGAAAGGCTTATTACAAAAATTATGGATTTCAATTCGGTAAAAATAATATATATATATATATATATATATATATATATATATATATATATACAGGGTGCCCCAGGTAAGCAGGCCAAGAGAGAAATAACTACTAAACGGTTTGAGATATCAACATTTTTCAAAGGGGAAAAGTTGTAGTTCCCGTCGAGATCTATAAAATGGTGGAAATGAGAAAATAACACTTCTAAGGGCTCAAATATGCCTTTGAAGGGAAGGGTTTCCTCTTTACCCATATTTTGCATTATATTTTTAAAATTTACTAACAAAACAAGGAAGAACCGTACGAACGGGGTTTCGATGCGTCAAGTAGTTCTCTGTAAAGATACGTTTTCATTTGCATGTATTCCTCATCTGAAATTTAAAAAAAAAAGACACTTGAGTTTATTTAAATATACTTTTTGTTAAGAAAGGGCGAATTCAGCTTAGGTGAATGTGCTCAGCATTAAAAATTGTATTTATTGGAAAACAAATAAAAAAAAAAAAAAAATATTCATTATTTGTGATATGTAATTTTGGCCTAAAGCTCCAACTTTTATGTATTTTCTTTTTTAGTTTACACTAATGGGAATCGTTTTGTTGAGTGCTGAACACATTCTCCTATGCTGAATTGCCCCTCCCTTAGCAAAAATACTATTTAAATAAATTCAAATGCCTTTTTTTTAATTTCAGATGAGGAATACATGAAAATGATAAGGTATCTTTACAGAGAACTACTAGACGCATCGAAACCCCGTTTGCACGGTTCTTACTTGTTTTACTACAACTTTGCCCCTATGTAAAATGTTGATATCCCAAACCGTTTAGTAGTTATTTCTCAAGTGGCCTGCTTATCTGGACGACGCTTCTATTCCTCACTAATAGAAAGAACTCATAAATAATAAAATAATTTATTTTATTACTTTATTAGTGCAGCGGCCGACGTGAGTGCCTACATTGGTCCCGACCTGATCCGATCCGATTTAGTCAGAGCTCGTCAGTAATGAAGTGAATATGAGTGATTAATTTAAGAAATACCACCTAATAAGCATAGAAACCTTCGATTAGGTTGAATGTTAGAGGTATGAAGGAGGAGTTGAGAGGCCATATTTTAATATTATTTATAAGAGAAGTAGCTGGAAGGTTATAAGCATTGGAAGATTATAAGCATTGGAAAAAATAGAATAAAATAAAAATGTAAACTGACAAAGTTGTTCTAAATTTTATTAGCTTTCATTAAAAAAAAAAAAAAAAAAAAATTATTGAAAAAGGTTAAGATGTAGAAGCTGTAGACCTTTTTGAAACACATTATGTGGGTTGGCGCCATTTTGCTTCGTCGGTCCGAAATCGGTCTAGAAACAAACGGGTTTGATCGGCCTTCAGATCGGGTCGGGACCAATGTAGGCACCTCCATTGAGATGCATGTGTTTGTTTTTCTTCCGACAGTCTTCTTCTCAACCAGAGAAAAAAAAACAACTTGGTAACATCGAGAGAAATTAAACAGATAGTATTTGGTTAAGGTGTAAAACTACCTTTTAATTTTTTTCCTAATCTCTTTTTTTAACATTTAAATTCGTCATTTATTTTCCATCGTTTTGAACGTTTAAATTCCGATTTTTAGGAGTCTAGAAACATTTTTGACCTGGTTTTTGGGAATATGTATTGCAGTCAAGGACCAATACATTCCTTCCAACAATTGTCCATATGTTTTCTCTGATAGGACAATCGATCTTTCCTTCACCTATCGATACAATATGTAAATCTGACTATAGAATCGACCTTGTAGACAAGGAGCTGCAATAGACTGCACGCTTCGCCGTAACCAGTCGATTAGAGCAATGCAATAATGCAAGCAGGCGCGTGGTAAAAATGCACTTCTATTTTTAGAACTCAGACAATCCCGCTCAAGAAGTACTTCTGAAAACAATACTCGTGGTTGAATATATCAAATGGCGCTAGTATTTCAAAAGAGACATTTCAAAATAAAACTCAACTGAAAATGTGCCACTCTCGCCTTAGCATTAAGACAGGAAGAGTGACACAAGTTCCCTCTGGTGTAGAAGCTCTGAAGCTAGGTACATACACACAGCTAGGTACATACAGTTTTGATGGTTGATAAAGATATATTTACCATGTCTTTCACAGTCATAACTATGACAGTGTGAATAAAACCGATTTTTGAATTGTGTCACTTTAGAAATACTAGTGCGTTATTTCTAATCAAACCTTTCCAAATGATCCCAAGGATAATATCGTTATGAAAACGTCAAAAAGATGATGCAGTTCCTGCGAGTTGGACTACCTCCAACGTTAAAGAAATATCATTGTATTTTAACCAGGGATCAAATCAGTTATTTTTTTTTATCTAAACAGTTAGAATTTAACAGTTAAAAAAACTTTTATTTAAAAGTTTTAAGAGTAAAAGTTATTTCAGAACTCCTAAAATTAAATACAAGGAAATAAAAGTTAATTTAATCCTTTTATTTTTTTCAATATGAAATATAAGTTTTCAATATTTTAATCAAAAATTTTAGGTTTTCTTCAGTAACAAAAATTTGTTTTACAGCTAGAGCTGACCTTTCATAACTCAAACTTACAAAGTTTGGTCAAAAAATGATGTCGAAAAGGTTGGGTTAGTAATTTCGGCTACAGTAAGCTTTATCTTTATATTAGTGACTAAAGACAAGAGCCATAGCCACGTTGATGCACCGGTAAGGAAGTTAATCAACTTCAGGCATATACAGAACTTGAATGGGTGACCGACCACGTGCCGTTGGCATTATTAAAGGGTGGCAACCTGTAGATAGCCCGGAGTTATTAGCCCAATTGTTGTAACGCCGTTAAAAAATAAAAAATAAATTAACTAAAATGTCGCTTATCTTCAAAAGATTATTGGAGTATGCAGGGATCGAAACAGTTATTTTTTTTTATCTAAAAAGTTAAAATGTAACTGTTAAACAAACTGTTACTTAAAAGTTTTAAGAGTAAAAGTTATATAAGAACTTCTAAAATTAAATGAAGGAAAATAAAAGTTGAAGTAATAATTTTATTTTGTTCAATGTGAAATAAAGGTTTTAACTATTTTAATCAAGAATTTTAGGGTTTCGTTGGTTTACAATACCTGAAATATTGGTAAGAAATAAAATACACACTCCCATATCTATATTAACTAGGACATATCCTACTCCCCCAGCCCAGCCACTCAAGTAAGTGTTGAAAGAGCCTTTTCAACCCTAAAGTATATATTAAATGATTATTATTAAAATGGAATTAATTCTTCAAAATAAGTGAAATGTTCTTTTCTTAAAAATCTGTTTTTGTTTATTTACTGAAATATATATTTGTTGATACAAAACATAAAATAAACTTTAGTAGCTCTAATTTATTCCATTAAACTTTTTTCTATATAGTATAAACCCAAAATTTTATTTTCAAACTTTTACTTTTTCAAAATGAAAATAAAAATTAAAAGTTTAAAAAATACTTTTAAAAAATGAAAGTTAACAATCATTTTCGACCCCCGATATGGTTTTACAATTATGATAAAGCACTCGACTAATTTACTGGAGGACCTGGGTTCAAAAATCGTCCGTGCATAGAAGATTTTGTCTTTTAGTGTCGTCGTTTGAGGGTTCTGTTCGGGGTCCCAGACCGTCCCTAGGCACACTTAGCCTTTAATTAATTTATTAGTAATTACATGCAAAGTGGTCAAATCAATTGAATAGATCCATGCAAAAAGAGCTTCAGTCCATAATCAGTAGTTTTGAGAAAACGAGAAAAAACTGTCTAAAATTTGTTTTATTATTGTGCTATTTTTATTTTGTCTAAGTACCCCACAATGACACAAGTTATATATGAAACATTGGCTATTACTAACAAATGCAGTATATTATTAAAATATAATCATAGTGCTTGGACTGAAGCTCTTCTTGCATGGAACAGCCTAAGGAGTACTTCCTTGCAAAATATAAGGCCTAATATAATGTAAAAGGTAAATCTGAAGGAGAGCGTCCTCAGCACCGATTTTCTTCAAAGTTTGCACTATAACGTATTTTGATGCACTAAACACGAATCCGTTAAAAAAATGTTGCTCGCAACTAGGAAAGAAGTTATTTAAAAAAAAAAGTTCTCTGTTATGAAGGTTAGGGAAGAATGCCTTGGACGACTTTTGGGCCATAGAATTCTTTTCATTTCTGCGAGTTGGATTGACTAGGGGTTTTGATGTTTCCTTGAGCGAGCGGAAACGCATAGCACGTATGCCCAAAAGCGACAGTTTACGACCAAGTCAGCTACCACAGGTGAGTCTAAATTTCAATTACACTTCGTCATAAAGGACTATTGCGCAGGCGCGTGTTTACATATAAGCTGTTTACCCCGTCTTTTATAACCTCCATAACAGTGAACTTTAGTGCTTAATAACTTCTTTCCTAGTTGCGAGCAACTTTTTTTTTTTCAACGGATTCGTGTTTAGTGCATCAAAATACGTTATAGTGCAAATTTTGAAGAAAATCGGTGCTGAGGACACTCTCCTTCAGTATTACCATGTAAAACACATTGTAGGATATATTGAGTAACAGTTTATTATCAATGGTACAATATGTAAGAAATATTTGCATGATATAAAGTTCATACAATGAGTAATGTAATGCTTAATCCTCTTGAACTTCTTCATCTATGTTTATAGTTGTTGGCCAACCCAATATTTCATAGTAAAAATTCTTGTGCCCTTCTGAAACGTATGGCATCAACTTCTTAATGTCTTCAATGTTTTTCTGCTTAATGGGGACCTTCCCTCCTGGGTAGGCAGGATTGGGAGGGAACACTGGAGCCTCAAGACCTTGGCGTACATGAAAGGTATGTGCTACATTGCCGTTAATGAATTTATTTGCTACATGTGTTTCTATGGCAACAATGTATTGGACTAAAGTCCTAATAACATAGAAATGTGTAGTGACCGTCAGAGATAACGAATCCATCACTAACTCATATTTGGAAAAAATGGACTGAAGCTATTTTTGCATGGATCGATTCAATTACAGAGTTACTTGTAAAGTATCTGCCCCTCTGGGTCTTTGGAACCTGTTATGGGATATTATTTTTTACAGCCTCATGAGTATTTTACAGATTGAATCATTAATTTCTGAACGTCAATACTTTTGAATGGCGGCAGACGAGTATTGTTATGCTCTGTATGAAGCAAGGTTGACCATGGACTGCTGAACCAACACTGTGGTTTGTGGCTGAGTATTAAAGATGCTTGGTTCCCGGTATGTGTTTGTGGTAGTTTGGGGAGTGGGAGTATAGTTTGTGGTAGGGTTGGTTTTCACCACCCATAGAAACCCCATAGTCTGCAAAGTATGGTTTGCAACGTGTGGTTGTGGTGAGATCTTGTACCATCCATGTTTGCTCTAAAAAGATGAACACACTAATCTTCAAAGTAAAAGTCCATAGATATAGGTTTATGAAAATGAAGATCATAATATAATGTTGACAACGTTTGTAAGAAGTCTGTGAGGACATTAGGTTTCCTGTGGAGAAATGTTCGGGACTTTAAGGACCCTTAAAGGCGGCCTTATATAGCTGAGGATATCAACAGACTGGAGAAAATCCAGAGAAGGTTCCGAAAAAACAACTTGTTCTGAGACCGCTGTGTCTTTAGAACCCTTGGAGATCCGAAGACAGCGTGCGGACCTTCTATTCATCTATAGATTATAACAAGGAGAGCTGGACTGTCCCGAACTCCTCGCATCAATCCCTTTGCACGTTCCTGTAGTCAGGCTGAGAAGATCCAATCTATTCGCACCGGTACAACACAAGACTCGACACTCAGCATTTAGAGACCTAGTATCTAGGTGTTGTAGGCTTTGGAATGGTACAATTACAAACAAAGACCTTTTCAATAGCGAAGTTCCCAAAAAATATCTTAAATCATTTGAAATTAGTATATAGCTGTGAGGTTTTATTTTATATATTTATTTTATTTTGTATTTTCTTTGGATTTATTTTGCGAGCATTGTTCTATATTTATTATTTTTAAGATTTCTGTATGACTACAATTTGATTGGCTGAGGCTGTAATTGTTGAAAATGATAAATAAATATTCCAGGGTCATTCATTTCACTTTACAATATTTAGTTTTTAGAAGTGGACGAGTTAAGCACAGTGGTAGAGAACTCGACTTATGTCTTGGAAGATCTGAGTGAGACAAGAGATGTGAGAGTATCTCGCTAGTGTGCCGTGTGGTCAAAAACCAGATGCCTCTACAGTATGTGGATTGCTAGGCCCTTGTGGTATTTACGGGTTTGTTTTTTTTTTTTTTACCTTTCATCGCGGTTCCTCCTTTTCTCCATAGGGACGAAACCAGCTTATAAGGTTGGCCTCATGACGCATTCCTGAAGTGCCTACACGAATATTTCATGCTTTAGATCCCACAGATCAATAATATTACGGTGGTTTAAATTTATATATATATATATATATATATATATATATATATATATATATACATATATATATATTATTCTTGTAGATGGCCCAAAATATTTCTTAATGCGTTTTGTTCTTTTAGGCTTAGGGTCGGAAAAGGTAGCACTTCCTTGTGTCACACCACTTTATTTTGCATGCCCTACATGTTTCGTGCTTAATTCATTCACACCTCATCAGGGGCACTTCTTGCTAAGAAGTCCTCTCGTCTCATGTACCTTCTGCGGAGGCAGGGGTGAAGTATAAGGGTATTAAAGTCTGTAACTTTTTCTTATTATTGTATTTTTTTGCTTTATAGTTGTTTTTTGTTAGTTGTTATATAGTTATGTATTTTTTTTTTGTTTTTATTTCTTATTAGTTTTAAATAAGGTTCTGATGAAACTGATGTGTACGTATTTGAACTAAGGTCTCACAGCAACTGGGCTTGATGTTTTCAATCCCAAGTAACGAGGGTGAAGGAGACGCCCAATTGTTAAGTTGACTATGTATGTTATACAGTGTATTATTAAATTTAAAGTGGATTGTATCTCCTAATAAAGAAATATATATATATATATATATATATATATATATATATATATATATATATATTATTCTTGTAGGTGGCCCAAAATATTTCTTAATGCGTTTTGTTCTTTTAGGCTTAGGGTCGGAAAAGGTAGCACTTCCTTGTGTCACACCACTTTATTTTGCATGCCCTACATGTTTCGTGCTTAATTCATTCACACCTCATCAGGGGCACTTCTTGCTAAGAAGTCCTCTCCTCTAATGTACCTTCTGCGGAGGCAGGGGTAATACTTGATAATGATCAGGAAATATGCGTAATAAAAGAAAACAACGCAATTGCAGAGTCAAAAAGTATTCGGTCCAGCGAGCCCACTTTAACTCCGCCGTATTCGGTCTCTAAGGGCTTAAAAAAAACCTGTGGGCAAGAGAGCTAACAGAATATAGATATGCAAATTTGATCCAGTGTTATTTTCGTGATCAATCGTATCTGAAACGTGACGTTTTCTAGTTTGAACCATGGGCGTATATAAGGGGGGCTGCAGCCCCCCCTCCCCGAAATTTTGATTTGATTGTAAAAACTTGTCATAAACCCCTCAAAAATAAATTAAATAAGATCACTTAGTTCATAATACCTAAAACTATTTCAACCTCTAAATTTTTAGTATTCCATACCCCGGAAATGGTCTCAGCCCCCCCCCCGAAATTTTCCCAGCCGCTCCCGAAATTATTTCCTCTATACGCCCATGGTTTGAACTTACGGATTGCGTCATGGGGTCAACCTCATAAGCGGGTTTCTTCCCAATGGAGGGAGGGAGGGAGGAACCGCTGTAAAAGCTATGTTATGTTTAGGAATATTATTTGAGAAAAGGTTCAATCTTTCCTACAACCAATGGAAGGTGTATCTTAAAGATTCTTAGAACACTGACTGCGAGTTTTAAGAAATCTGTGGCTGGAGCTATCGCCCAGAATTTATGTTTCTATGAGAATTCAAACAAAACATACAAACTTCGTCATTTGAAAATTACTACAGCAGTGAACGTGTTAAAGTGCTTTCTATCCGAATGCAGCTGCGTGATAAAGGCGATTGTTTGGTATTTATTAAATTGCACGTTTTCCATATTGTGTTCTGCATAAATACACATTTTCCAACATAAATACTCACGAATCCAATTTTCCAAACACACGCTCCGGACTTGAGAAAAACCAACCGAACATTATCTTGTCATGATAAACGTGCGAATATCGACAAAAGTATCTGTTTATGTCTACAGCTGTCCGGAGTTAGGATGTCAAGGTGTTCCCTCCGGGGCGTATTTCCACATCAATCATTCTATTCCTAACCGTGTCTAATGTTTGTTATCTTGGAATGTGCTTTAAGGTGCAACTGTTTTTAAAGGTCCAAGATCGGAGGTCATGACTTAGTTTAAGGTCAATCCGACAGATAAAAGAAAAACTTTATGATCATGTGAAATGTTATTTTCTATAAATATAAAAATCACCCGTCTGTTTGTTTGTCTGTATGTTTGTTCCTTATACAAATCCTCACAGTTTGACCGATTTTGATCAAATTTGGCACACATGTAAGTCTTGATTTGGGGAGACTCGTATGCTTCGTCAAAAACGTCTACCAGCTGTCTGTCTGTATGTTTGTTCCTTATACAAATCCATACCGTTTGACCGATTTTGACCAAACTTGGCACACAGGTAGGTCTTGATATGGGGAGAGTCATAGGCTAGGTTAAGATAGTCTAGGACTCACAGTTCAGAGGTCACGGGTTCGAAATATGAACCCAAATAGTTACAGAATTGCGTTATGAGATTTGAATTATATTTTTACGGCGCATAGACATCTTGGCTATTAGCACCAGCATCCCTGCTGTATTCCTGCCGCCGGTGGGACTCGAACCCACCATCTCCCGCTTATGAGAAAATTTTGTCGATAAATTAAGAGAACAATTATGTTGTTAATAAACATAAAGTCAAGAATAGTTATTTTCTAGAAAATATAAATAATTGCTCACTTACCTGTTTAATATCAGGCTCTACCGTATGAAATGTCAGCTTTGGACTTGCCGATTTCCTTCAAATGTCTTGAAACTGTCGTGGCTCCTACTCCGAGTTCTTTGGCATATTCCCTAGTGCTTTTTGAGAGACAAGCCTCAACCTTTTCTTTCAAGTGGTCATTGTCAAGCTTGGTTTCTGGCCTTCCTCGCTCCTCGTTGTCAAGGTCAAAATTTCCACTTCGAAACCTGGAAAACCACCGGTAAACAGTTCGTTCATTCCCCCGAACGCCGTGTTAATGTTCATACACGCGTCAGCAGCGCTATGCCCGAACTTAAATTCATAACGAAAAATAATACGGATTTCCGATGAAGTCATAATTTAAGTTTTATTTTTTTCTCAGAGGATCGTTCACACAACACAGTACGCAAGTTACTGATTAAATAATAGGAATAAAAGAGATTTAATTCTATATGAATAACAATGATGTTTGTAAATAATGAAATAAAAAAGGGAAAGGATTAAATCGTAAAGTAAACAAAACTGACATTTCATACGGTACAGCCTGATAACAGCATAATTTCATACGGTACAGCCTGATAACAGCATAATTTCATACGGTACAGCCTGATAGTTTCAAACCGATTTTACATATGTTATCTAAAGCCACATCATGTTATGTGACCCATTTGGGGTTCTTAGATGAATTAACTGGACCACCTAAGATGGCACCCTAAAGGAAAATAAGAGCTTCTGTGGTTGAATCCTTGTCTGGCGCGGTAATTGTTGTTAAGTCACTGATAGCAAGAAGTATCCAGTAAATAATAATGCCTGTAACAGTCAGACATTTCATACGGTACAGCCTGATAACAGCATAATTTCATACGGTACAGCCTGATAACAGCATAATTTCATACGGTACAGCCTGATAACAGCATAATTTCATACGGTACAGCCTGATAACAGCATAATTTCATACGGTACAGCCTGATAACAGCATAATTTTTTCTGTAACTTTGATTTGTATGTATAGATCTATCATTTATATTTATTGGTTAACCTTTTTCTGTTTATTAATACTGTATTTTCTTGCTTTTGTTTGAAGGCTACCTATGAGTAGCGGAAACGTCCTAAATACAGATTTTTACAAAAATCGTATTGATGTTTTCTTAGCCGAATCCCAACTAATCCCTGATTGCTTGAGGTACCTATTTATAGTTTTCTTATCATGGTTTGGTTCGAACAGAAAATTAGAAAAACTTCTTAATGTCTCTATCGAATATTTTCTTTAGTAACCTTTCCCTCCCACCAGTGCATAACAAGGTCGATATCCAATGGCCATAGCCACGTTAAATACAACGGATCTCTTTGAACAACAAAGTTAAGAAATTTTGGGCGTGGCTACTACTTGGATTGGTGACCGTTAGGTACTGTTGGCATTACAAGAGGGTGGCAACCTATAGAAAGCCCGGCACGAAATCCAAGTGCTGATACGCCAGGTCAATAATGACGTATACGAGAGATTTATTACCCGTACTAGGTCATTTTCTAGGTAAACACGAACGAAAAGCAAACGCTGAGTGATACATTTAATAGCATATTTGCTGAAAGAAAAGGTAACTTCGATGGTAATTCATTGCTGAAAAGTGTATGAGAATGAATTATTTTGTGTGTGTGTGTTTTGGGCTGTTTTGAGGTCATTAACTAACCCAAATTCCCTCCGAGACAGTAAATTGACTCCTGACCCAAAGGTCAGTTCTTGCACAATTTGTCCAAGGTCAATGGTACAGAAGTCGGCCATGACCACTGCTGTTCTGGAGTTTCGACAGAATACCACTCCTTTCTGATGATTCTATATGCATACCAAGGTCTTTCTTGCACTTTTCTACAGAATAGGATTTTTTTAATTCCTGTCATGGGTGTGTATATAGAAAATAATTTGAGGGGGGAGGGGGGCCGGAAAAAATTCGAGGGGGGGCCTGGTACCATTTCCGGAGTATGAAATACTAACAATCTAGAACTTGGAATAGTTAGGGTACTAAAACACTATTACACCCAAAATAAAATATTTTTTATGAACTAAGCGATCTTATTTAACTTATTTTTAGGGTTTATGACAAATGTTTACCGATCAAATCAAAATTTGTGGGGGGGCTGCAGAACCCTCAGCCCCCCCTAATATACGCCCATGATTCCAGTCACATAAAATTTTAGAATTATAAATACGAATGTTGGACTTTTTATGAGGTTATTAGAAGATGAATTGTCTTCTATAGATCGTTCATGTAGACGGAAAAATTTAATTCCGCATGCGAGAACTTATTCTGTAAAGCCGTGCTTAAAATTTCGAATGTGAGTAATCGCCCCCAGTGCTTTTGTGTGAAAATCTCACATGTCCTCAAGATGTCATTTTCAAATATTATCTAGCTGTTTCTATTCCAAGCTGTGTTACAAAAAATAGGGCATTGGTGTATAATATTAATAAGCCTCCTAGCGGTGTTCTGTTTGGGGGAAAAACTCGGAACCTAAACACCCTCAGAGTGATAAAACTAACGAAAATTGGGTAATCACGACCTGAGGTTTGCTACACATATGTATATATGTTTGGTGTTTTTTTTAGGTTTAACGGTGTATCAACAATTGGGCTATTAACGCCGGGTTATCTATAGGTTGCCGCCCTTTTATAATGCCAACAGCACGTGCTCGGTCACCCATTCAGGTTCTGACCACGCCCGACATTGCTTAACTTCGGTGATCTATGGGAACCGGTGCACTCAACGTGGCTATGGCCATTGGCATGTTTGGTGTTATTTTTACTTCACTAGGATTCATCTCCAGCGCTGTTTCTTGTATCCTACCTCTTCATGCGATATTTCGATGGATTCCTGTCCATCTTCCTCAGGCTGTTTGTTTTCATCCACCAACCAAGGGACTACGTCATGAAACGAAACCTATTGGCTCGCTCCATCTGAGGCAAATAGTATAGGGGAGGCCCAGATCCAGACGAAATTCATTCCTTTCGCTAACGCCGAGTATGAAAACGAACAACCTGACGAAGCCGGTGAGGAATCCATAGATGTATCGTAGGAAAAATTATGAGAGAAGAATCATGGGCGTATATAGGAAATAATTTCGGAGGGGGCTGGGAAAATTTCGGGATAGGCCGGTACCATTTCAGGGGTATGGAATACTTTATTTTACCGCTCAAATCAAAATTTCAGGAGGGGGCTGCAGCCCCCCTTATATACGCCCATGAAAAAAAAAACCCCGATATATATATTTGGGGGCGAGGTTAGCTCAGTGGTAGAGCCACTGGACTAATAAGCTGGAGGCCTGAGTTCAAATCCCGAGCAAGCACTAAAGATTTTTATCTTCTAGTGTCTTCGTTCATGGGTTGAATTCGGCCACCCTGACCGTCCCTAGGCCAGCCCAGCCTTTAATAAATTTATCAATGGGTACCTTGTAGTGCTAATGACTCTAGCAGTCGAAGCAGCCAATGGGAAAATCAGGCGGCCGGCGCATAGTACTCACCACACTATCTCCCTATTGTGCCATATGGTCATGAATCATATACCTCTATAGTATCTGCCCTTCTGGCCTGTTACGGGACTGATTTTATATATATATATATATATATATATATATATATATATATATATATATAAAGTCGCATGGAACTGTAACAAAGATTAATTGAAAGAATACTTGGGACAGCTGATATAACATCCTTTACCTGGAACATCCACAGCTGTTTAATTGACGGTTAGTATACAATAATAAAGGAGTGTATTCGGAGCATGAAATCCTACGTGAGCATTTCGAAATAGGTAGCTATGTAATTAGGAGCTTAGAAGAAGATATGTCACATGAGGTAACCTATGTATTCTAGCCTGTTACGATCCCTTTTCATAGAGGGTAGCAAAAATATTGGAGGCCCGGTGGCCATGAGTGTTAAGTCGTGAGTACTTAGCACTCCGTGGCAAGGGTTGTGCGTTCGATTCCCACTATGGGGTGGTGGCTTTTCTTTAGAAAAAAAGAAAAGGCATCAGCCCTATCCTGGCTAGAAAAGGGTGGTAACCTATAGATAACATGACCTAAAATTCTTAGTTAATAATAATGGACGCAAAAATTTAAATAAAAATATTGGATAGAATACACATCGATATCTTTAATACAAAACAAAAATGTAATTAACACAAAATTTAATATTTTATTGATTCACCAAATCTAAAGGAACTTTAATATTTTATTGATTCACCAAAGGAACTTTATTACATTTTAAATGAATGATCATCTTTTAAATCACCAATTTTTATACCTTCTGTGGATTGCATACATAAATCTCACTCTTGAAGTGGCCATTGAACAGGAAGGTTCGCTAGGTACAATTAGGTTTATTAGTAGAATAGTGATTTTCTGAGCTCCTCAAGATGTTCCTAAAGGGCGTAGAGCTGATTTTATTTTTTAGCGTGGTTCCTCCCTCCCCATAGGGAGGAACCCCGCTTATAAGGTTGATCTCATGACGCAATCCAGAAGTGCCGACTAGAAAATTTTGCGTTTCAGAACACCTAGAGACCGAAAATGATGGTGGTTCAAATTTGTATATATATATATATATATATATATATATATATATATATATATATATATATATATATTTGTCTGTCCTCTCTCTAGGTAGAAGAAGAATGGTCCGATTTTGATGAAATTTGGTACAAAAATCCGTCCTCCAATTTGAAAGGTCAAGTTCGTTAACCAGCAAAATCCGTCCACTGGAAGATGGCGTTTGGGGCGAAACTCGCGCAAAAAAAAAACGTGACGCTTACGTGACGTTTTTGAGTTCATAAGCTTGTAAGCACTCGTTTTATAGGCTTCTTAGGCTAGGAAAACGAATGAAACCATTTTCAAGGCGATAGCTTAAACCGTTTTCGAGAAAATTGGAAAAATAGTTTTTGAATACCGTTTTTGGTTTGGGTACTTAGAATCATGGGATTCAGTTGAAACATTTTCTGCATGTTCTACTTTCATTAAAACTAATATGTTAAAATTTGTGTTACGTTTGGAGTTAAGGAAGGGTTAGAATAAAATATTTTATTAACAGACATAAAAAGTTTTGGTAGCTTTGTATACCTTCCTTAATATCTCGAAAAAGGTTGAGAATCTTGGGAACAGAAGAATACCATTAGAAAGCTTACTAAATGCTCTACAAAAAAGGTTCTGATGAAAGTTTTGATTAGATGATGTCAATCGGAGATATAAGTGCTTACAACTTAAAAGTAATTGATTTCGCTTATTCGAACTGTTCTTTTTGCCTGTTTTTATTCCTTGTTTGTTGCTTATAGTTGGATAATGTATTTGATAATAAATCAGGTTAAGAAAAATAAGAAAAACAATTTAATCTTAGAGATGTGGATTTCCAAGATATAGCTTTTCAACTGCCTAGCGGTGTCCTTCCTAGGGCGGGTTGGCCTATCCAGGTAAGATCGTAAACAAGACTTTTCTTGAAAGTAAAGATGGAACTGTCAACTTTGGTCCTCCTCTGCCTCCCGGCACTTTCAATGCTGAAGAAGGGTTCCAATGAGTAGCTGAAACGTCCTAAATATAGATTTTTTAACAAAAATCATATTGAGGTTTCTTTAGCCGAATCCCAACCATTCCATCTTTACTTATCACCTCGATGGCTAACTATCTAATCTTCATGCTTTCTAGAAATGTGGACCCAAAATAATAACAGATTCTATTTTAATCATTTTAAATGAGTCTAGAGATAAGAACGGAACCGCGCTAAGATGATGCAGATCCTGCGAGTCGGACCTTTTATTATTTATAGTATTTTTAATGGCTGAAGACTGAGGGTTCCATAAATGTATGCCAGCTTATGATTCGTTAACTATTTTTTTTTTTTAACCTTTATTGATAATCACAACAATATGTATACATATTTCCAGTAATTTTGCTGGTTTTGGAAAATTAACAATGTAAGGCATGATGTGGGAATATTTACAATTACATAACCCACTCGGACAATAAATTTTGAGCATTGTAGATGGCATGATGTGGCATGCTATAAGAAGTTGTCTCTAGGCCAACGCCGCTTCAGCCTTCTATGAGGATTTTGTGGATTATGGAAGGAGGATAGAGAGTTTATCAAAGGATTTGGATGGCCAGGGAGATTGGAATGGAACTTCTGATAGACTGATTTGGCCAGGGATTGGATAAAGGGGATATTGAAGTCATTATGCAGGGTTAGGTTGGAGACATAGTAAGGAGCATTGGATATTCTTCCAAGGATTTTGGATTGCATTGTTTGTATTCTGTAGGAATTGGAAGGTTTAGTGGATCCCCAGAGTTCTAGTCCATAAGTCCATATTGGTCGGAGTACGGTATTGTTTATAAGTCGTTTGTTAGTCAATGATAGTTTCGAGCGTTTGTCCAGTAAGCGTGATAAAAGTCTAAAACGTCTGTTTAGTTCCTGTCTTTTCTGTGTTATGTGTGGCTTCCAAGTTAAGCGTTTTTCTAGTATCAGTCCTAAGTATCTTACTTGCGATTTCTGTGGAATTATAATGTTTTGGAGGGTTATTGGTGGGCAGCTTGACTTAAGAAGTGTGAATGTTGGCTAGATTTTTCTAAATTTTCTTTGATTTTCCATTTAGTTAGCCATGGTTGAAGTAGGCACAGGTGTTCTTGGAGGGAATTAGAAGCAAGAATTGGGTTTTGGTTGACAGTAAGGATAGCAGTGTCATCAGCAAACATGTGGATGGATGTTTGGGGATGGGAAGGGATATCAGCCGTATAAGCCAGGAACAAAACACCTGCTTTGTTGGGGGAAGATTGGAGATAATGAGGTACCATAGGATGTCTGGAAAATATTTTTTGAAATATTTTTTCAAAATATTTTTTGAAAAAATATTTGACGAACCGTTAAGTTGGTATAAGTTTATATTTGTATTGATCCTTATTTTGACGGGATACCTATAAGTTAACATCTTCTTGTAGTCAGGTTGGGCAAATTCCGTTTATTTTTCTGAAGAGAAGCCACCATCCCCAATAAAATTGAACCCACGCCCTTAAGCACAGAGTTTTAATGTCCTAAAACTCATGGGCGTAGAAGCAATATTATTGTGTTATAATCAGTTTTTTTAAAAATAAAATTTTCTGTATAATTTAAAACATATGTTAATAACTCAACAACCATTTCAACAAACTTTTTTTTTTTGTTGCTTGATAACTGGGCTATTATTGCCAGGCTATCTGCAAGTTGCCACCCTTTTATACTGCCAACATCACGGGGACGGTCACCCATTCACGCCCGACGTCGCTTATCTTCGGCGATCAACAAGTTCTTCGATGTGGTTACCACCGTTGGCTAGATTTGTTAATATTTACAGTTCATGCTAGTAGATAGAAAATAGGGTTTCTGGCGCAGTCTTCAAAATTCCCTATTTCCCCGAAAAAACCTGATCGTCGATTTTTGTAGGATTTTTCATTTTTATCTCAAACATCTAATTTTTTTAAAAAATATACATTTTCTAACATATTTCTTTAAAACCTAACAAATAAAAAAAAAATACATATTTTTAACATATTTCTTTAAAACGATACAAAAATTGGGATCACCCCCAAAAAGTAAAAATATTATATAATTAATTTAATTATTATTTCCATTTGTTACAAATGTATTTATTTCTTAACATGAGGAAAACATTGGAATAATTTAAAAGGTCATTTGTAGAGATGCAATCTGGCTTCAGTTCCCTTGTACATACGTCACCTGACCTTGGATTGCTCGAGCTCGAACAATGTCCTTGGATTGCTCGGCTCCAAACAATACTGCACAGTTTTTCCTCGTTGTGATTAATTTCTCTTGATTGTATTTTTTACATCCATTCTTTTTTTATATTGGGATGACAGTTGATTAGAATTGTAGTCGAGATGATGTTTACCTTCTAATAAAAACCTTTCCAGTTCTTCATAGTTTAAATTAGTCGTTGATGGTATACTTATTTCTGTTCTTTCTTCAATATATATATGTTGTTTAAGCCAAAGATTTAACTCCTCACCATGTTTTCGTTTAAAGATCCATCAACTACTCTTTTTTTAACTCCATCGAAGTCTTTCTTAGATTCTTCTAGAATTTTTATTAATGTATTTGAATCCTTAATAATTTTATCTATTTTATAATTCATGATCGCTCTACACTAAACTCGACGGACTCCCGAGAACTACTGACGGTTGTTATCATGTTGTTTTATCCTCCTTCTATTTCAAGGGTAGAGGAAAAATGAACAAGTTCTATCATCTATTCTGAGAACATACTTTGTCTATTATCTGTACTGCTAACATACTAAACTTCTAATATATCGTTTTTAAGAAAATCATATCTAATTTTTTTCTCGGATAAAATAACCACGTATATATTTGTACCTCCAGGAACTACATTATGAAAATCAACATTCAGAATAATATTATTTTTACTATTTGAAATATTAATTGGTCCTTTTCTAACATCTATTACATATAAAGGTCTATTTTTTATGAAATCATCAGGACCATAAAGCATATTCATATTTCCGATATAAGACCTTTTATAATCTTTATACATATCATATAATAATGAATAATTGTTCTCTTTAATATCTAAATTTAACATTTCTTCCGGATAATATGTTTCATTAATTTTAACTCTAATATTTCTAACATCAACATGGTCAAATTTAGAAGGATCTTTCTTTTGATCATTTCTTCTCGATGTTTGGAATCCTACAATTATGAATTTCGGTTTATCAATGTTCCTATAAATATTAGTTATATCAAAACTTAAATTTGATCCCATAATACCAGTTTTTTCAATACACTCCCAAGTTTTAAATACAAATTCTTGTGTTCCACCAAACTTGTCCATCTCATTAATTAATTCAATTTTTGAAGGTGTTGAATACTCTATGATAGGAACACGTAAATAAAAATCAGTTATTGTAATTTTACCTGTAGGTGCATAAGACTTTCCATCTGCTTGAAGTGATAGAAAAATCCCGTCATCATCAGTGTTTCTAAGAAATGTTATTAAAAATCCTCCTTTGTATATTGGTATGTTTATACCTCCAAAATATCCTAATCCTAAATCGTTTAAGGTTCCACAATAATTAAATTTTCCATATTTATGATCACATTTCACTGCACCATTCATTTTAGACAAAGTTTCATCTTGAGACAGTGATATCGTATGTTTTACAGTACTTATAATACCTGGATCTTCAATTCTATCAATTAATTTGTTATGTTTTTTTACTTCTATACTTCGAAATAAGAAAGGAATAAAATTATCTATTAATTTAGTTCCCGAATTCATACCATAGTGTTCACCATCTTTGGCATTGAAAGAACCTGAAATAACAAACTGAAAATGGGAACTTAAAAAATTATCACCAACATCGATTAAGAATTCTATTCTCTGATTTTCTTTATTAAAATTCAATTCGGTATTATTCGATGGGAAAAAATGTTTAAATTGTTGTTTTTCTATATTAGGATTATATTTTGAATACATCTCCATTTATTAAGATAAAAAATCGTTATAATTTAAAAACTAGTTTATAATTATTAGACCCCGTCTCAGTGACGAGGTTTGAAAATTTAAAAAACATAATTTATTAATGAAGGTACAGTATCAACATTAAATCTATTTTTATAATATTTCGAAAATTCTTCATAATGTTCTTGTTTAAATTCATTTGATATATCAGTTCTTTCGAAAATTATTATCCAATTAACCAAATGTTTATATTTTATTAAAGTATCTGGAGAAAACTTTTGATAAAAAGACATAATGTTCCAATCAAATAATGAGTAATAAAACTCGATCTTTTGTTCATCGATTTTCTGATATCTCGAAATGATTTTCCAATCTATTTTATTTGAAAACATTCCTAATTCTTCTAATTTAAACGGGATGGTATTGTGAAACAAGTTTCCAATTTAATTTATTCTGAAATACAATTAAAAATTCTGTTGTTAAACCAGGAAATGAAGATATTTCATCCCAATCATTATTTTGTGTTGTCTCCATTTATTAAGAAAAAAATCTTTTTAATTTTCAAAATTGTTACCACTTTAGGAAATAATACTATTCGGAAGGTAAAGCAATATAATGAAGTTCTCTTCGCAGTTCTGATACTTTTGTGTTTAATTCTTTTCTTATTATTTCTATTTCTTTAAGAATACTTTCATTTAGTGATTTTTTATATTCTTCTTTCGTTATGTTATTTTCCAGTTCTTCTATTTTATTGTTTAAATCTTTCATAAATTGTTGTACTTGTGGGTAATAACCATTATATAAAGTGTCAGAAAATATTTGAAGATGTTTTTCTAACTCTGTTTCTGTCAAATATTCTTCCATTTTGTTCTTTATATCACTATCAACTTGTACTGGTATAACATCACTAATTAAATCCTGAGTGAGTTTTTTCATCTTTTCATCTAAATCTTCTTTAGTTGTATATTCAAATAATTTCTCATCGATGATCTCTTCAAATTCTTTTGTATCAGTTGTTCTTTTATCTCTTTTATTTTCATTAATTACCTTCTCTATCATCGTTTTCACTTGTTTCATAATAACTACATCATTATTATCTCTTCCTTCTGAAACACTGACAAGTCTTTTTTTATTAAAACCAATATAACTTTTAGTAAATGTAAACAATGAACCGATAATTTCATCAACTTTTACTTTTAATTCATTCTTTAATTTATTATTTAATTCATCTTTTAATTTTGTTTGGAATGTTGAGAATTCTGTTCTAAAAGAATTTGAAAGTTCATTTACAATATCACTTTTCAATCTCGTTTTATCAACAGTATTATATTCTGTAAAAACAATTTGATTTCCTAAAACATCAAATTTTAAAATAACTCTTGAATAAGATTCCATTTCTTTCTATTTATTATATTTAAAATTTCATTAAAATCCATATCTTTAGAAAAGAATTTAAGAACTAACAAACATAAATGTCCACAAATAGGTGGATCATTAATTTCTTGAAGTCTGTCTTCATTATATATTAAATTATCTTTTCCCAAATATATAACTAATTCCTTTGATGGATGTAAGTTTCCATATGAATTAAAATAATATTTTTTATTTCCATTTTTATAATAAGAAACCCAGTGAGTACCATTTCCGAAAGAATTATCAATGTTTACAATTCCACACTCAATATTTCTAGGATGTTTCGGAAGTTCATCTTTCATAAAAACTCCTCTAAAATGTTTTATGTTTAACTTCTTAACGATATTCTCGATATCAAAATTAGATAAAGGAGTTATTTTTTTTTTTAACTGTTACAAGTTTTCCTCCCTGTTTCTTTTCCATTTCTTTATTATGTCTTGTTTGTTCTTCTATTAGTTTATCTTTATATCTTTTATCGATAACCGAGTTTGCAATAGAACTTGCTCCACTCGCTAAAGCAGCTAAAGCTCCTAATCCTGCAAAAATTAAAGGAAGTATTCCACCATCTTTTTCATTTTCTCTTAATTGTTTATATGTTAATTTAATTCTAGTTCCCTTTCCGTCTTTAGCATTTCTGTTAATCTTATCGATCTGTCTTTGAGTTAACAAAATTGAATTATTTCCTTTTTTTGTATCGATTGTAACATCAGTTTTCTTTTTTACAGCACCAATAATTTTAGATTTTTGACCTTCCGTTAGTGAAATTTTAAAAGGTTTATACTCACTCATTTTCTTTAATTTATAATGAATAAAAAAGAATATAAATTCTTTCTACTGGAAATTTTTTGCAGGATTTAAAAATGTTCGTTTCTAATAAATGGAGGGGATTCTAAATATTCTGAACAACAAACTTAACTATAATAATAAAGAAATATTTATGATTTTAGATGAAAATAACGATCCTTGGTTTAAAGCTAGAGATATTGCTGAATTATTAGAGTATAAAAAAATAACCAAAGCATATAATCTTGTTGATGAAGAACATAAAACAAATCTAAATCTTATTTTAGAAGGGTGCTCCTTAGAAGAGCACTCTTCAAATATGCAAGCACATACTATTTTTATTAACGAATTAGGTTTATATTCTTTGATTATGAAATCGAAATTACCTCAAGCAAAAGAATTTCAAAAATGGGTTTACAATGTTATCAAAACAATTAGAAAAACAGGGGAGTATAAATTGAAGGAAGAATTATACAGTAAAGACAAAATTATAAAAAAGAAAGATGAAAAAATTGAAAATTTAAATAATAAAATAACAAATATCAAATCTGATGTTGTACCTAAAACTAAAGATGAAAAATTAAGACATTTTTTCCTATTATTTAAGTTAAACGACTATGAATGTGAATATAGTTATTATGTTATAAGATGTCAAAAAGTATATTTAAAAAGAGCTGTTGATAAAATAGTTTTAGAACATCAAGATTGTGAGGAGATAATAAAATTCTATGATCCAAATAGTGTTAATTTATATTCTAGAATAAAAGAAAAATTAAAAAATGATTTAGAATTTCATGGTAATTATTTTAGAATAAATAATGAAGAATTTAGTGAGGAATATCTAATTATAAAAATAGAGGAATTACACAGTGAAAAAGAAATTTAATTCACAACATTTTTTTATTTATCCAAGTATTATGTGAATTATCAAAACCTAACCATTTGACATAAACTTTATCTCCTTTTCTTTTTAAAACCTTTTCAACAAGATAATCATGTGGATATTTGGTTTTCATTAATTCTTCTTTATAAAATCTACCTTCGATTTCTTCTTCCTTCAAATCTATTAATTTATAAGTAATAGGAACTGAATGTATTATTTTACTTATTTTAAATACCTCTGTAGACCAATTAGGTGTATATCCTTTTTCAAATATTCCTTTATATTTACTTATCCTTACATAATCGTTTAATTTAAATTTCGGTTTTTCATTTTTAACATTGTTATCATTATAAATATTCATTAATACTTCTTCTTCATTTTTCTTATTAACTCCTATAGGTTTCATTTTTATAGTTCTATGATAGGAATTATTATATTCTTTAATTAAGTCATCTAAAATATCTATCCATTTATATGATCCTCTCTTAGAAAATTCTTTCCACATTTTTTCTTTTAAAGTTCTATTAAATCTTTCTACTATAGCAGATTTTATTTCACTATAACTAGAATAATGATTGATATTATATTCTTTCATTAAATTCTGAAATTCTTTATTATAAAATTCTTTTCCGTTATCCGTTTGTAAATTCTTTGGTTTATTTTTATCGTTCAATATACTTTTTAATGCTTCAGTCACTAATTTACCAGTTTTATCTTTAACAGGAATTGCCCAAGAAACTTTAGAAAATGTATCTATTACAGTTAAAATATATTTAAATCCTTTATTAATTTTTGATATTCCTTTTAAACTTCCAGTATTCATCTCAACTAAATCAGATTGCCACAGGTCATTTATTCCTCGAGTTATAATTTTTGTTCTTTCAAAATTTCTTCTAACCGGTTTATGAATTTCTTCAATTATTCCTTCTTTTACACTCATTTCTTTTTCATTTTTTGACCTAAAAAAGTATTCTTTTTACTTCCACAAATTTCACAAATTCCTTTACCCATGAGTTTTCCATTTTTAGAAGTTTCTTCATGATAATTCTTACTTTCTGTTTGTTTTTTACACTTTACACAATATATAAGTACCATTTATTATAGGATAAAATCTAGTCTTTAAAATAGATAAATTTCTCTAGTTTATGGATATACTTTCCATTGTTTAATTTATTATATGTATTTATCGATAGAAAACCATAATCATCCTCCCAACAATCATTACAAATTTTTTTAAAAATATCAAAGGAT
Source organism: Gonocerus acuteangulatus (assembly GCA_946811695.1). Taxonomy (NCBI): domain Eukaryota; kingdom Metazoa; phylum Arthropoda; class Insecta; order Hemiptera; family Coreidae; genus Gonocerus; species Gonocerus acuteangulatus. The sequence goes on along the minus strand of OX328130.1, from coordinate 75,835,853 downwards.
GAAAAATCACTTCCAGCAAAATCTTTATATATCATTTCAGTGTAATGAAGAGATTGTTTAAAAGAACAAATAAAATTAACATTATTTCTAATAAACTTTCTATCAACTTTACTATAACATTGACTTAAATAAATACAAGAAATATTTTTATGTCTACCTCTAACAAAATATTCATTAATTTTTTCATGATTTTCAAATATAATATCATCAAAGATAACTAAACTATTTGGTTCACAAGTATCTACATTTTCCATTTCTTCAATATCATTATAAAAACACCCTACATTCTCTCCTATTTTATTTCCAATATCACTAAACAACTCAATCATTTCTTGATAAATATCTTGATCTAAAGATTTACTACATACATATAATTTAGAATAATCTAACCAATCTCCATAAATAAAATTTGTTAATAAAGTTGTTTTTCCAGAACCACTACTACCGATAATTATACATCTTAATGGTAATGGAAAAGGTTTATTGTTAGTCTTATTTTTATCTTCGTGGTAAATTTTTATACGATACTTTTTTTCCATTATAAATAGAGTAATTTATATAAGATGAAATTGTTAAAAATAACTGGTAAAACTTCTAAGTTGACTTTGAAATTAGCACATCCAATATTTCTAGACGAAAATATAAATTATAAAATAGGTCTTGTTGGTTTTTATTCGGATAATAACATTCCTAACATACAAAAAGATTCATTCATTTCATTCGATATTAATAAATCAAGAAAACATATTAAAATTGAAAAAGGATTTTGGAGTTTAAAAGAAATCGATAATCTAATAAAGAAAGAACTTGTAAACGAAAAGTTCTATATAAAAAGTAATAATGATGGAAAGGTAAAAATGTTTTCACCGTATCCATTTGATCTGGACGTAAATCTTAAAAACATTTTTGGTTTCGAAATACCAACTAAAAATGAAATTTCAACAGATTATGCAAGTAACACAGTACATGTTGGAAAATTCAGACCTAAATTAAGACCTTTTGATGTTATCGAAATTCATTGTAATTTAGTCGAATCTAGTTTAGTGAGTCATTCTTCTAATGAACACATACATGAAGAAACTGATTTAGTATATAGTTTTTTCCCGAATGTTCCTTTTGAATCAAAGATTTCAGAAAAACCCTTAGAAATTGTTTATGTTCCAATTAGAAACGATATTCATAAAATTCAAAAAATAAATGTAACTATTAGGAATGAAAGACATGAATTATTAAATAATGAAAATGTTAATAATATTATATATTTAAGTCTGATTCATGACAAATAAACTTAACGAAATGTTAAACTTAGTTAAATCTAGTTAAACCGTTCTGAACTTTTTAATATAATAAATGGATCCAAAACAAACTATTAAGATAAGAGATAGATTAATTAAAAAATTTGAACATGCCAGAAAACAAAGAATACTTGAAGAAGATTTAAAAGGTAAAGAATATTTACCGATAACGAGTGCAATCAATAAACTTGATAATACTTTTAATGAAAAGATTTCTCAAGTCGACAAGAGTATAAAAAATGTGTTAGAACAAAATAAAACATTAATTACAGATCTTGTACCGTTTACAAGAAACATAGCAGATATGGAAATTCCACCTTCAGAAGAAGAAACATGTTTTGAACGAGAATTATACGATAAAGATACACCACTTGCAAAAAGTACACCTTTTTCAAAAGACAAAAAGAGAGTTACATTTGTTCCAATGGAAAAAGTTTCAGAAGACGAGTCGGATTTAAGTGAAGACAGTTTAAATGAATCAGATACTCCATTGAATATTTCATCATCTGTTATCGGTCAAATAATTGGTCCTCTTGGAGCAACATATTTACCAAAACTAACTGATAAACATTATGGAATTACTTACGATGAAAAAAAATTATTTTTTAAAATCGGAAAGAATAAAGTTAATATAGATGGAAATGATTTAATTATTGATGGAAAAAAATATATTGGAACAAAAGGATTATGGGTTCTCTTAACACAAAATTATGAAAACTTATTTGATAATAAAGGTGAAAAATTATATTCACAAGAAGAATTTAATACCTATAAAGAAATTTTAATTAATAGTGAGGTTTTATATAACAAAAATAACTCGTCAACAAATAGACCAAAAGCTCCACAATCAAAAAAATATAAAAATTTATTAAAACCTATATACGAAGAATTAAAGACAATTCCGGTTACCGGAAGAGGAATAGTTAATTATAATGAACATTCTGTTATGTATATACAAAATTTGAATGAATTGATTTCAAGATTGAATTTAATATATGCTTCAGAATTGGCTGGAGATAATAATTTTCATAATGAAAAAGTCGGTATTATCAGATTTTTAACAAATCTTTTAGAAAAACATATTGATGATCGAAAAGGAACTGAATATTTAATAAGATTAGTGAATGCTCTTCCACATAAAATAATTAAGGATGAAACTATAGGATCTGGATTGTTTAATAAAATATTAAGTGGATTACCATTCGAATTACATTATCCGGGTTATAACTATTTAGGTCCAGGTACTAAATTAAATGAAAGATTGGAAAGAGGTGATAAACCAATTAATAAATTAGATGAAGCTGCAAAAGAACATGATATATCTTATAGAGATCATAAAGAAGTATCAGATAGACATATCGCAGACAAAATTTTAGAAAATAAAGCATGGGAAAGAGTTATTTCGAGTGATGCTGATATAGGAGAAAGAACTGCGGCATATTTGACAACGAATGCAATGAAAATTAAAAGACATTTAGGAATGGGTTTGATACATTCAGAATTTGATATATTTCAGTAGATTTCTCATTACCTCTTAACGTGACCGATTCTGTCACCTTTAACTTTTTTAAAACTATAAAATGAAGAAGGTAAGATTTAATGATCTTGTAACTATTTATGAAATACCTTATGAATGTAGAATTAATTTTAATTTAATCAATAATCAGAGGTTTAAAATGAGAATATTTGAGTTTGAAAAGATATTTAACAAAATATTTCGATGATAAATTTTATATTGATAAAAATTATTTCTAAATAAATGGAAGACCTGAAAAATAAGACAGTTGAAGATTTAAAAAAAATCTGTAAAGAAAAGAATTATCGAGGTTTTTCTAAATTGAGAAAACAAGCATTAATCGATTTAATATTAGAAAAATCTAAAAGTAAGGAAAAATTAAGTAATAAAAATATAGGTGAATTAAGACGTTTGGGAAGTCAGTATAAAATAAAAAATTATTATAACATGAAGAAATCTGTTTTAATTAAGTTATTAGAAGAAAAAGAATCTATGGAAGAATTTAAATTACCTCCACATTACGAAGACGAATTTGAATTAACTTCAGTTTATGGAGACGATTTAAAAAATTCGGATACAGAAGGAAACTTTATAGATGAAAATTTGGATCATGGAGAAATGGAAATGTGTAGTATATGTGGAAGGTATAGTGTATTAAATAATAATTGTTATAATTGTGTAACAGACATTAAAATAGGTAAATATAATCGTAAATCGTATAGAATAAATAGATTTCGTAAAAAATTGAATAATTTAATAGAAAATGTTAATGATAAGGTTGAAATTGAAAAAATATTTGAAACTTTTATTAATAATTATAGAGGTAAATATATACCTTATAAATATTTAGTAAAAAAGATTGCAGATTATTTAAAAGTAGGAAATAATATTGAAATTAAGGAAACTAAGAGAATGGTGAAAATATGGAATAACTTTGAATATAAATTAATCTATTAGAGAGTATATTTTAAAACAAATGATGATGTAAAATTTTGTAAGATCTAAAAAAGTTCGTTCCTAATAAATGGAGGAATTAGAACCTTTCGAATTTTGTCAGATCTGTTGTAAACAATCGGTATTAGATAATCGTTGTTATAGTTGTTATCCACCAACAAGAAATCCTCATAATAATTTTAAATATAGACAGAGATATTTTCATGAACATTTATTACAATTAATAGATGAACCCGAAGATAGAATTAAAATTGAAGAAGTGTTTGAAGTTTTTAATGAAAATTATAAACGAAAAGCCCTACCATATAAATTTTTTATCGCAAAAATTGCAGATCTATTAGAAATTAAACATAATGTTCGAATAAGAAAATTTAAGAGAAATGAAGAATTGTGGAATGAATTTTTAGAGATGAAACCATTTGAGATAATTGAAAAGAAAAACCAATTTAGAGGATATATTTTGAATCAGTTTAAAAAAATGTATTAATTTCTAGGATGGAAAAATTTGCAGGATTTAAAAAGTTCATTTCTAATAAATGGAGAACCAACTGAGAAGTCAAACTCTCAAAAACCTTCGAGATTACTGTAAATCTCACAATATTAAAGGATATTTTAAATATAATAAGAAAGATGATCTTATAAATCATATTATTGATGAAATAGAGAAAAAGAAATTTATAAATGAATTCAATTTTGATTCTAGTTTGTTTTCTAGACCAAAACCTGATAAAAACTTTGAATTATGGACGATGAAACAATTACAAGATTATTGTAGATCACGTAATATTAAAGGATTTTCAAAATTAAAGAATAAATCTGATCTTATTAAGTTGATCACTAATGATGAAAAAAGAAAGAAAAACCGAAAGAGATTAATAAATGAATCCATTAAAAAATCGATAAATCAATCCAAAAAAACATCAATAAATGAATTCAATTTCCATCCAAGTTTATTTTCAAAACCTAAACCTCCTAGGGAAAAACAAATCAAATGTGATGATTGTAATAAATATTATAAAAAATCATATAAAGAGAAACATATTGAATCTTTAGCACACAAGAAAGTAAACATTAATGATGAACAAGAAATTCAGGAAATTGAAACAGCTTATGAATCAAGATTAAAAACCTATATAGTTAGGAATATGGAAGGAATTTTTCATCCAAGAGAATTCTTGGAAGATAAAAGAAATATAATAATCGATAAGATAACTGAAAATGTAAAAAATATGGATTTGAAAGTTAATCTTAAATTTTTCCTTACCTTTAAAAAAAGGGGGGAAGTAAAATGGTTTGGTGGAGCACACTATTTTCTGGAAGAATTTTCATTTAAAACTAAAAATGAAATCATATTACAATCTTCAGATCTAAATACATTTTATGATAGTGCTATTGAGAAATTGATAAAAGAAATGGATGATTTTGAAAGAAATGGTTCAGGATGGGAGTTTGTATGTATTGATTATTTAGAACTTCGAATCAATAAATATAATCCATTGAGAGGTTCTTCATATATCGATTTACCAGAAAAAATAAAATCTAAAAAAGCAATTATTAATGTAAAAAATAATGATAATAAATGTTTTATGTGGTCAGTTCTATCAGCATTACATCCAGTAGACAAGGATCCTCAAAGAGTTACAAAATATGAAATGTATAAAGATGAATTAAATTTTGATGGAATCAACTTCCCAGTTTCCTTTAAAGATATTAGTAAATTTGAAAAACAAAACGATATATCTATAAATGTATATGGGTATGAAGAATCTGTTCATCCTTTAAGAATTACAAAACATAAATTAGATAAACATGTAAATTTATTTTATATTAAAGATAATGAAAATGATCATTACTGTTGGATTAAAGATCTTTCTCGATTGATCAAAACACAACTAACAAATATGAAAGTAAAAATTTATCCATGTGAAAGATGTTTAAGATATTACTATTCAGCTGAAAAATTAGAAAATCATGAACTTGATTGTAAAACTAAAACGGCGGTAAAAATTGAAATGCCGAAAAAAGGTGAATATTTAAATTTCAAAAATTATAACAGATCGTTAAGAGTTCCTTTCGTAATATATGCAGATTTTGAATGTTTAACTAAAAAAATTGATAATTGTCAACCTGATTCATCAGGTTCTTATACTATGAAATATCAAAAACATGAACCAAATAGTTTTTGTTATTATATAAAATATCAAAATTATGATTACAAACAACCTGTAGTATATAGAGGATCTGATTGCACTGATAAATTTGTAGAAATGATTCATGAGGAAGTTAAAAATATTCAAAAGATTTATGAAGAAATTAAACCGTTGGAGATGACTTTTGAAGAAGAAAAACATTTTCAGGAAACTGATATTTGTCATATATGTGAAAAGGATATAATAACATGGAATAATTATAAGAAATATGGGGAAAAACCTATTGGGATATTAGGAAAAAAGGTAAGAGATCATGATCATTTAACTGGAAAATATCGAGGTCCAGCTCATGAAATTTGTAATTTGAATTATAAAAATCCTTCCTTTGTTCCAGTATTCATTCATAATTTATCTGGATATGATGCACATCTATTTGTTAAAGCGATGGGGAAATTTAAAGAAAATATTGAGGTAATTCCAAATACTGAAGAAAAATATATTTCATTCACACAGAAAGTTGATAAATTAGAAATTAGATTTGTTGATTCATTCAGATTTATGGCTTCGAGTTTAGATTCATTATCTACGAACTTAAGAAAAATTCCTGAAGAAATGAAAGGTAAAAAGTTAGAAAAATATAAATTCTTGAAATCTATGTTTAGAGAAACCAGTAAATATTATAAAGATGAAAAATTAGATTTGATTACGAGAAAAGGTGTGTATCCTTATGATTACATGGATTCAGAAGAAAAATTTGAAGAGTCAAAATTACCTTCAATCGAAGAATTTTATAGTAAATTGAATGATTGTGATATTTCTGAAAACGATTATAAACATGCAAAAAAGGTATGGAAAACATTTGAAATTAGAAATTTAGGAGAGTATTCAGATTTATATGTTAAATCAGATGTTTTAATATTGTCTGATATATTTGAAAATTTTAGAGATGTCTGTTTAAAAACTTATAAACTTGATCCAGCTTGGTATTTTACAGCTCCAGGATTATCTTGGGATGCAATGTTAAAAACTACAGAAATCGAGTTGGAATTATTAAATGATTATGATATGATTTTGATGTTGGAAAAAGGAACTCGTGGTGGAATATCTCAATGTTGTAATAGATATTCTAAAGCAAATAATAAATATATGAAAAAATATGATAAAAATCTTCCATCTAGTTATTTAATGTATTTAGATGCAAATAATTTATATGGTTGGGCGATGAGTCAATATTTACCTTATGGAGGATTTAAATGGATAAAACCAGAAGAAATGGAAAATTTAGATGATGATTCAGAGAAAGGTTATATACTAGAAGTTGATCTTGAATATCCAAAAGAGTTACATGATGATCATTCTGATTTACCTCTAGCTCCAGAAAATGGAATACCAGGTAATTCAAAACATGTAAAATTATTAACGACATTATTTGATAAAGAAAAATATGTGATTGATTACAGAAATTTAAAACAATGTTTGGATATGGGATTAAAGCTAAAAAAAGTTCATAGGGTATTAGAATTTAAACAATCGAATTGGTTACAAAAATATATTGATCTCAATACGAAAATGAGAACTAGAGCTGTAAATGATTTTGAAAAAGATTTCTATAAACTAATGAATAATTCAGTGTTTGGAAAAACTATGGAAAATATAAGAAAACGAATTGATGTGAAATTGTGTAATAATTATGGGAAAGTTGAGAAATTAATATCAAAACCAAATTTTAAAGGAAGAACAATATTTGATGAAAATCTATCAGCAATTCATATGAACAAAACAAAAGTTAAATTTAATAAACCGATTTATGTAGGAATGAGTATTCTAGATTTATCGAAACATTTAATGTACGATTTTCATTACAATACTATGAAACGGAAATATGGAAATGATCTTAAATTAATGTACATGGACACAGACAGTCTTATATATAATATTAAAACAGACGATTTTTATGAAGACATGAAAAAAATGATTGATCTGTTCGATACTTCAGATTTTCCTGTTGATAACAGATTCAATATACCTAGAGTAAATAAGAAAGTATTAGGTAAAATGAAAGATGAAAATAATGGAGTTATTATGACAGAATTTATTGGATTAAGATCTAAAATGTATTCTCATAAAAATGAGATATCTATTTGTAAGAAATCAAAAGGTGTAAAGAAATCCGTTGTAAATAAGAATATATCATTTGAAGATTATAAAGATTGTTTATTCAATAAAAGAGTTCATTATAGAACAATGAATCAAATCAGGAGTTATAAACATGAGATATATTCAATTCAAGTTAATAAAAAAGCTTTATCACCAGATGATGATAAACGTTATATTTTAGAAGATGGAATCCATACTAGAGCATTAGGACATTATAAAAATATTTAAATAAATTTTAAATAAGAATCTTATAAATTAATATCTTTAAATGTTAAAGAAGTAAGAATATATCTTACTTCTTTAACATGTAAAGAGTATAGAATTGAATTGAAATATTTTGCAGGATTTAAAAATTTCATTTCTAATAAATGGAAGTATTAAAAAAGATCCAACGAGTTGGTCAATGTCAAAATACTCTAATAAAGAAACTAACAGAATTGGAATGTGGTCAATCTTATTCAATTAAAGAATTTAAAGAAATTATTACAAAATTTGGAAAACGTATAGTTGTTACGTTAAAAGATAAGGAAGATAAATTTCAAGTTTTTCTACCAGATAGATTTAATGACAAATTAAATAAAAAAGATATTCAACAATTAAATTCACAAAAACTATTATTCGTTTATGACGGTTTAAAAGAATTAAATGATGGGAAGAAAATTCATATTATTGACTTCCGAGAAAATAAAAATGAAAATAGATCTAAATCTAAGAAATCTGAAAGTGATATTGATGATTAAACGTGTATAACAAATGGAAATAATAATTAAATTAATTATATAATATTTTTACTTTTTGGGGGTGATCCCAATTTTTGTATCGTTTTAAAGAAATATGTTAAAAATATGTATTTTTTTTTTATTTGTTAGGTTTTAAAGAAATATGTTAGAAAATGTATATTTTTTAAAAAAATTAGATGTTTGAGATAAAAATGAAAAATCCTACAAAAATCGACGATCAGGTTTTTTCGGGGAAATAGGGAATTTTGAAGACTGCGCCAGAAACCCTATTTTCTATCTACTCATGCTAGCCACATTTTTTTTTAATATTTACCTCTAGATCTGAAACGCGTTCCACATATTCATCTTCTTCTCTATATGTATTTTTTTTTTTAAGACCCTCCCAGATTGTCAGGGTGCTAAACCAGTTCTCCACGCTGGAGTATTGTTGTGGAGCATCCGCTGTCAGCGTTGAAGAAATCGCTGCTTCATCTTCCGGACTTCCATGGGAACACATCATCTCGGTGGTTTATCAATAGGCAATCCGATGATGGCGTGGTGATGCGTGGTGTGGAAAAGTAGATTTCCATGAAGGGAAAGCTTAGTTTGCCAATTTCTTACTGTATACATCGAAGGAGTTTCCCAACCTTTTTCGGCAGTTTTTTTCATTCTAAGGAAATTCGCTACTTTGTAGGTAAAATTTCCTTTATTTAAATGGATTGGTTGTTTGTAGTTTCAGGGCAAAAAAAACTCTAGGTTATAATTGCCCGATTTTTTTTTGTATCGTCAATCCTTGGTTAACTTTTTTATTGTATTTATTACTTACTTATTTTTATAGTTGACCTTTAATGATTGTTCGTTTTATTATTTTTGTTTATTCATATAGTATAAAGTTTGATAATTTCATTTGTTTAATTGTTTTTTTAAATGTTTTAATTTTTGATGTTATAGTTCCTTTATTTTGGTTGCACCCCACATGTTTATAGAGCAATTCGCCCAGTTGGGGGCTCTAAAACCAAATACATAAATTAATGTATTAATGTCATTTGTGCATTGTACGAATGTTATTCTCAACTCCTATTTTAGCATAAATATGCTTTAGCGTTGACTAAACTGGAAAATCCGTTTAAAAAATGTGTCACAAAAAGTGTCCACTGGCGTTCGCGGATGAGCAGTAGCCTTCGCGCCTTCGCAGTGGCGTTCGCCCTTTCATGCGCAGTGGCCATGTACGAAAAAGAAGACTGAATTTGTCACAAAAAAGTGTTCACAGGGGTTTGCGCGTGTGCAGTGGCCATGTACGAAAAATAAGACTGAATGTTCCTGAATTTGAGTTGAAGGCTCTAAACGAAATAATTTTTATTTATTTTTTTTTTTATGATATTTCTCTTAAATTGTGTATATATTAAAATCCCGTAGTTTGTATCACGAATATGCTACATTTATTACAGTGTTCTATCGATATTTATATTTTTTTTTTTATTTTTAGTTATTTCTTCCCGAATTTTACTTATTTATTTTTTTTATTTATATATTTTGGTATAAACTTGATTCTTGAAGAAAAACTATTGTTTGTCAATTATTTTGCTATTGTTGCCCAACGGAATGCCGATATTTGGAGGGAATTTCAATTTTTCTTTCCTGTAGTGGACGTTCTGGACTAAAATGTGCTTTATAGACAAAGTGCCATTACATCAGAACATTTTTTTAAAAAAAGCCTGTAACAACGAAAAGGGGTCTCCCGTGGTCTAGTGGCTAGCGCGCTAGATTCATAAGCGGGAGATGGTGAGTTCGATCCCCACCGGCGCCAGAAATTTTCTCATCTCAGGGCTCGCTGAGAAAATTCCTGGTTGTACCCTGGATCTCGGCGCTAATGGCCAAGAATTATGTCGATGCGCCGTAAAAAAAAAAAAAAAAAAAAAATAAAAAAAAAAAAAAAAAAAAAAAAAAAAAAATAAAAAAAATGTCTTCTACATTTACCCTGGTCTACTAGGTGTCCAGAGGACCTTAAAACCAACCATTTTACACTAAAATATTTAAAAATTTCCCTACACCCCAAATGCCTTGGTGCTACAAGCCCCTCCCCCCCCCCCGAAATGAATTTCTATATACACTAGTGACCAATGATTTGTTCTATATTACCAACCTTTGCTTCATAAAAACTTCATACCCCATTCGGAAAAGATGTTATATTATCCAGATTCCAAAATTTCCACAGTAAACTATCCGCTCATCAAAATCCTGAATTCTCGTCCCAATCCAGCATCGCCAATCCACTCCCCTCACCAAGAAGTTAGTGGAGCAATGATATGCTTTAGGGTCAGACATGGTGAAACATAACACCGATGTTACCGAACACATAGGCATATGTATCAATCAACTAGCTGAATACCCGTGCTTCGTCACGGCAGATAAGTAGTTATTTTATTGCGTTAAATAATGTATCATCATAATTAACGCTACTATATAATTTTGTGCAGTAGTTTTTATAGCACGGTTCCCGTCATGCTATCAGTTATTCATCAATTGATAAGTAATCAAAGTATAATGTTTCTAGACACTAGGGCACACCGAACCAGTGTAAACACACAGATAACTTAGAGATAACACGTTATCTATAGGTTACCAGTAACAGGAGTTTAACCAGCTTAAAATTCAAAATGTTATTTTTACAAATGTCACTTGGAAACACCCATTATATTTGCGAGCATTATCAAGAAGTGTTCTGACTGGGGATGCTGATGGATGAGGAGGCTATGCAAGGGTTCGGGATATTATTACCTCGGATTGGATACCAGGACATACGGGCATTGAGGGCAACGAGAAAGCGGATGAATTGGCGAGGCGGGCTGCTGAAATGTCAGCTGATCCCGCCTCTCCTCTTCATACAAAAGATGCGAAGTGCTACATAAAACACCTCATGAATAATAAATGGCAGGAGGATTTTAATAATAAAGAGCTATTTATTAAAAATGTCGAGACCTCTGTGTTGGTCAAGAGCCCTACAAATAACAAGAAAAGACGCGAAGACGTAGTTTTAACCCGTTTGAGAATCGGCCACACACGTCTTACTCATGGATATCATCTCGTGGGTCGACGCCGGCCCCATTGCGAGCGATGTGGTGCCCTCCTCGATGTAATGCACATCTTGGTGGAGTGCCCACGGCTCGAGGAGGCAAGGCGGCGGCACCATTTACCAAATACCCTGAGTGATATCTTGAGTAGGACAGAGCCATCTGTGAAAAGGCTAATCGATTATATTAAGGATATTAACGTTTTCTGCCAAATATAAGGAAAAAACAACAATTATGATATAGTTGAATCCTGACAATTTGTGCATATAATTTTATCTCATTAATTTATATGTTTCACCAGAGTGAATGTAATTTATTGTCTGAGTGAGTTTTGTGTGTGTGAGAATATTTATTGTCTGATTGTGTACTTGTAAATATTACTTGTCTAGGTTTAGGTTCTTTTAATGGTTGATCCAGTATTTGTTAAAAAGGATGCAACCTTTTTTTTTTTTTTTTTTTTTTTTTCCTGTAAATATGTACATAGTATAGTATAAGGCAATTTTAGGTTTAAGGAATTCTAACCCACCAACCATAAAACGAAACCAATAACGATGGTGCTAATGACCTCAGCAGTAGATGCACCAAAAAAAAAAAAAAAAAAAAAAAAAAAAAAAAAAAAAAAAAAATATACCTTCTCAGATGCTAATGACCTCAGCAGTCGATGCACCACAAAAAAAAAAAAAGAAAGAAACCTTCTATTACCTCGGATGGGTCATCGCCAGGTATAGCGTAAACTCTATGAGGGACAGTTTATTTCTAGTAATTCAAGGTCTGCCATCATATTTAAAATATAACCGAGAATAAGAATATAATTATGAAATGGATACAGTTCAGTAAGTCTGTTATTGTCCTAGCAAAACATGCTGCCTAGGCGTACATGCTCTAACCAACTAAAAATCCAAACCCCGCTAAAAATACTTAATTAGCTTGAATACCAAAAAAACCTTTCTTATTGGTTGTCTACCTTCTAGAGGGGGTGTTTAAGCAAAATTACAATTTTTTCTGTCAAATGGGTTGGGCTGGGCGATGATATTGCGATGATGACAGCTTAAATATTTATATGATCCATCAGTAATGCCAATATTTATGTGCCGTATGATATGACCAAGTATTGAATGGAGTAACTAGAATCCAAGAGTCGGACATGAACGTAACGTGACGGTGCTTACGTAAGACTACTCGACGTAAAAGGATGTCCATCAGATTTAGCCGTCACGTACGTGACACAGCATACACCAAGATAGCTTGGCTGCTTCTTCAGACCATTGCTATTCCATGATAGTATCGTTCGTTCGTCCGCTTCTTGCTACCGAGACCAATCGAAGGCCGTATCTCCTAGTCTGTTTTTTTGGTCGGTGGATATTTTCGTGAAAAATCACTCCAGCATGCCTAATCAAGAGGTGACCTAAGAAAGGTCTTCTTCCTATTGTACGGCAGAAAGTGTTTTGTAGCTTTAAGATATTCGTACGGCCTTAGTTCTGAAGTCACGTTCGGAAAAACAATAAGACCTGTATTTTCCGCTTAAATAGCCCAAGAGAGCTGTATAATCACGAAGCTGGTGTTTCAATGAATTTCTAACAAGTTGCCAACCCAAAGTAAGAACTGGGATTCAGGGACATTCGAGAAGATTACATTTGGCGATATTTTACTAAGAACGATTCTAAGATAAACACCGTATTTTAAGAAAACTGTGGATGCCCTCCCAAAAAAAATGTACTTTTGCCCAGGTGTAAGATCTGTCAAAAGAACTACATCTTGAGCCAGGATTCATTCAATTGCAGCGTCTGGGGATTGGAATTATTATTTATTTCACTCATGAGTATTATTTTCCTATTTTTCTTGTTCTATACCAGATATCTGTAGGACTATAATCCCCATTGCATCAACGAATATCACTTTGGCTAAGATGGGTAGGTTATGCATATATGCCTAGTTACTGAAAGATGCTTGTCTTATTGGGTATGGTCAATCCAGCTCCATAATATATATATATATATATATATATATATATATATATATATATATATATATATATTGAAATATCTTTCAAACAGTTTGAGATATCGCAAAGTCGCAAAGGATCGAAGTTCTTCGCTACGAGCTTTTTCAGATTCGTTATATTTTAATTCGAAAAAAATTAGTTTAAAGTATTAGGCACGAGGTCAAATGGCGTTTCCTTATTACTCCACAATTATAATAAATTTTTACAAAAAACATGATTTTTTTTGGGGGGGGGGAAGTATTTAACAATTGAGGGATAATACTCCCTTGTGTGATAAAAACCAAAGTCATTTTATCTATTTTTTAAATAACAAATAATTCAATATTTTTCATGTGTCAAACGTTTTTTATGGGATGTTTAATTATCCAAAAAAAAAAAAGTTTTAATGTTTCGAAAACAAAATCTACTTTTGCTCCAAAAACCATGTTCCGGTGGGCGGATTCTGCTAGCTAACGAAATTTACTATTAAAATTAGAAGCAAGATTTTTTTACCGAATTTCATAAAAATTAGAACATTTTTGAGCCGGTGGAAGAGCAAACAGACCAATACATATATATGTGTAATTATTTGTACCATTGTTCTTTTCGTGATCTATGGGTTCTGAAACATGAAATATTTTGGTCGGCACTTCCGGATTTTGTCATGAGGTCAACCTTATAAACGGGTTTTCTTCATATGGAGGTAGGGAGGAACCGCGCTAAAAAGGGAAATCTATCTAAAATTATTAAAAAAAAAAAAAAAAAAGTTGTCCTGAAATAAAGGATTAACTAAGTCTCCGCAGATTTCTAAAACTAAAGGTCAGGATTGTTGTAGCCATATTTATAATACTTAATATTGTTTCAACCATTTGTTAATAATGTCATTCCCAAGTCACATTAATTCCGTGTTTTATCCAGGAACCCCGTGAAGATATCGAGAGCCGTCAACATTAAGAAGGCACCGTTAGCCGAGTTTTTGAATGTTTTTCCCCTAACTCCAACCGGTTTTCGGTCACCATCTTCGGTGACCTATAATTCTGTCATAAGGAACCTCCTCCTTAGATGTAGCAAAGCTATCAAACTACTACAAACATAAAAGTAAGCTTTATTATATCTATGCAATAATTATATAACACTTTTTCGAAATATGTTAAAAGTTAAAAAACAACATCCAAGAACCGTAGGTTTTCGAAAAATTTCAGCTCATTATGCCCATTTTTATAAAACCATATTTTTCATAAGAGACGAAAAGTTTCAAAACTCATTTTTATAGGTTAGGTGGAAAAATTGGGGCACCTTAGCAAGTTGAATGCGGAGATCTTTCATAACAACTAGATGGGTTGGTCAAATTTTTATATATATTTTTATGTGTGAATGAATATATATATATATACACGTGCTCTGGGATGGTCTGGAACCCCAGTTCCGTCCCTCAAACGACGAAGAAGGCCGTGTGCTCAATCAAACTCGCCAATATATATATATATATATATATATATATATATATATATATATATATATATATATATATATATATATTTACGGCGCTTCGACACCTAGGCCATTAGCGCCGACATCCAGAGGAATTTTCTCAACGAGACGTAGGATGAGAAAATTCTTGCCACCGGTGGGGATCAAACCCACCATCTCCCGCTTATGAATCTAAGGCATTAGCCACTAGACCACGGGATATATATATATATATATATATATATATATATATATATATACAATACGAATAAGTGTTGTTTAATATTAAAAACTAGTGATAATTATATAACACAAATACCTTTAATCGTCCTATCCTATCATGAAGAATCAACAAGACTCACCTGGAAAATAATAAAAATAAACATGTTAAACTTATAATTTTATAGTTTGAAAAACATTGTATGATAATATATGTAATTTAGAGTTATATCTAATTAATCGAGGCTTTTGTAATTAAATCGATCCATGCAAAAAGAGCTTCAGTCCAAAATCAGTAGCCTAGAGAAAACTAGACTGAAGTCCTTTCTACATGGAATAATAAAATGATGACTATGTTTCTATGATAACTATGTATTGTACTGAAGTCCTTCTAACATAGAAATGTGAAGTTATCTTTAGATACAAAGAATTCAACACTCATATTAACGAAAATATTATCCGAACTCATATTGGGAAAAAATTGACTGAAGTTATTTTTGCACAGATCGATTCAATTAACATCTCAATAGTTTCTGGATTCAGTAATAGATGAGTCATTTAAATTAATTAACAGTTCAACGTATTTACAAATCGACTTAAAAAAACAACAACTCAAGAAGCAAAAAAAGTATTAAATAGAACTGGTGTAAGATAACAATATAAAAACATTCGTTGACAAAAACTATAAATAGAAGTGGTGTAAAAAATGTCCCCTGCGGGACTCCTGAGGTTTAGACAGGACAAGGGTTGACTGGAACTAATAAGGGCGTGGGCTGGATAGGACAGGAGATCCCTCTTCTAGACTCTATCTTGGATCTTGAAACTAGCAGGATAGATAACCATCTTACTCAAGATGGCGATAGCAACTATTGTACAAACATAATTATTACAATAATTCGTTATTTATTATGTTAACTGTTGTGGAAAGTTTAATCTCGGTTTAATCATATCGCACTAGTATTTCTAAAGTGACATACCAAAAAATAAACACAACTGAAAATGTGTCACTCTTGCATATGTAGATGGAATAGCATTAAGACAGAGTATGTATGAATGGGGTTTAAGGACGAAGAACGTCAAAGGTTACCATCGTCCTGTAAAGTGTTTTTCAATGAAAATTATTTTGTACTATAAAGGTATTACAGGAGTGAATTGCACTACATATATTGTCGGGAATGCTCTTAAGTTGTAATGTTATATAATGTTCAAAAAGGGTTTTTAAAATTGGTTCTGAAACTAATATGGCTAATATAATTGTTTTACATGGATACTACTATAATAATAATTATGGTGATATGAGCTTGGTCCGTTACGGCATATTATTTAAAACTATATGTAATCAATGCATCTCAGTTCAAGGTATAGAATATATACAGAAATTATTTATTTGTATTAATATATTTATTTTATTTTTTATTATTTTATTTCATTTTATTTTTTATTATTTTATTTTTTTTATTTTTTTATTTATTTATTTTTTGTTTATTTATTTTTTTTTATTTTTTTTTTGCTATATTTCTGCATATAATTTTGATTTTTTAAGAAAATTTAATACTTTGTCCACCATGGAGGGGTTGTCTGCAAGTGCTTCTCTTGGAATTTCATTCTTTTCTAGGGCGTCTTCGTATAACCTGCAAGACTCGAAGATATGCCGCACAGAAATCGGTTCATTACATGACACACATATATAGGGTTTTGCTTCCCCTCCATAAGAAAACCATGAGTAAGTCTGGTATGACCTAGGCGAAGGCGAGCTAAAACTACAGGACTAAAGCTAAGACAGGAAGGGTGACACAAGTTCCCTCTGGTGTAGAAGCTCTGAAGCTAGGTACATACAGTTCTGATGGTTGATAAAGAGATATTTTCCTTGACTTTCATAGTCCTAACTGAAAAACAAAGATTTTTGAATTGTGTCACATTAGATATACTAGTGGGATATGTGAAATTAAATACGCCTTTAACCCTTTCGATGCGACGCCCTAGAATACTCGCCGGAGAAAGATGTTCCTCAGAGGCGACGCCCGAGTAGTCTTGTCACAGCTGTATCTCTTGATTGCGAGCCCACTTTAGCCTTGAGCGTGTACAGAGCGCCCATACCATACCATGTAATCGTTTGCCATACCTATATTCCATGTGTGTGGATTTTTGGAATGTGTTACTTGCCCAAAAAAGTTGTCGATACGTTTGTATATGTAGTCTGTTATTGTGGCTATTTCTACTTCTTTTTGCATGTGTGTGATCTATGTGTATCTTGGATAATTGTTGGTTATACACAGGCAGCAGTTTTGTATAATTTCTAAATTTTTTTAGTTTGCAGTTAATGTGTAGCTCCATACTGGTAAGGCATAACAAAGGACTTGGCAGAAGACAATTTCTAGATGTTCATTTTATTTTAGGGTTAAATTTTGAATTTCTAATGCGACATGGAGAGATTTTATAAAGACACTTTTTTTATGGATTCTGTTGATGTTTTTTGTAAATGTTTGGCCTCTATCTATGGTCACTCCAAAATACTATAAGTGCTCCATCCATGAAACGATGTGGTTTACAAGGTAGAATTTGCCTAGGATATTTGGGCGTATTTTATGGATTCTGTTGATGTGTTTTGTAAATGTTTGGCCTCTATCTATGGTCACTCCAAAATACTATAAGTGTTCCATCCATGAAACGATGTGGTTTACAAGGTAGAATTTGCCTAGGATATTTGGGCGTATTTTATGGCTTCTGTTGATGTGTTTTGTAAATGTTTGGCCTCTATCTATGGTCACTCCAAAATACTATAAGTGTTCCATCCATGAAACGATGTGGTTTACAAGGTAGAATTTGCCTAGGATATTTGGGCGTATTTTATGGCTTCTGTTGATGTGTTTTGTAAATGTTTGGCCTCTATCTATGGTCACTCCAAAATACTATAAGTGTTCCATCCATGAAACGATGTGGTTTACAAGGTAGAATTTGCCTATGATATTTGGGCGTAATTTATGGATTCTGTTGTGTTTTGTAAATGTTTGACCTCTATCTATGGTCACTCCAAAATACTATAAGTGCTCCATCCATGAAACGATGTGGTTTGCAAGGTAGAATTTGCCTAGGATATTAGGGCGTATTTTTGTGTGGGCGTCAATTTTAGAGAAGTTTATTCTGATTTTCCATTTTTTAATGAATTTTGTTGTAGCCTTATTCTAGTCTGTTTTTAATGGTTAATATCCTGTATGAGCTTTTGTTTAAGGTTTTATCGTCAGTAAACAGAGAGTTTTATATCTTTTAATTAAGGGATTCCGTTAATATATGTATAGAAGAGGCTGGGGCTAAGGCGAGAGCCTTGCGGAACTCCGGCAGGAATTGGTTGTTTAAACATGCCATTGAATAGGAGAAGAACTGTTCCGTTTGGAAGTCTCTACATTCATTTCTTCAAATGAATCTGTCTTTGATCCGCGGTCATAAGGGCTTAAGTAAAAAATGATAATTGTTCAGAAGAGCACAAAAAAAAGTTCCTTAATACTAGGAAGGAGGTTATAAACGTGACTTAAGGCTATTTCAATTAATACAGCTGAACCATTTTTAAAATTTGGCTTAAGACCTTAATACCAATCGGTAGCTGTAATTTTGTGCTACAATACTACCTCAATTCCGAAATGCTCAAACATTTGAATTAGGACCTTATGACCGGGCATCAAAAATGTATGTTCAGTGCCCCTTGAATCAAACGGACTGACTGCAAATATAAACTAGAAAAAAAAAACCCAAGTCTATTGATTCAAATAATTTCCGCTGAACCATGAGAGCAATGGAGTTCAGGACATTACTTACAGCTTCAGACGGTTATTATTATAATAATAAGGGAAAATTCGTCAGTAAAAAAAAAAAAAAATAAAAAAAATAATTTTATAGGAAGTTTTATAGAACTTTTATAACAAAATTATTTAACAATGGGTTGCAAAATTCTTTTATTTATCCTCTAAACGCAATTACTAGTGTAATATACAAATAGGGAAGTATAGAATAAATCAGAATCGTGACTTATTATCGTTTATTGCTAAGACTCTTCCTGGACGATTATGGAGTCGGCTGTACTTCTGAAGAGAACTGAGAAGATACATTCACTAGACAGATATATATATATATATATATATATATATATATATATATATATATATATATATATAATTATTCATTTGTATGATGAATATTTTTGCTAAGAAGATAAAGATTCGTGTTGACGTTTTTCGTAGGCGAGAACCCAAAAGTTTCGGCAGTCGATAAGAAACAAGCGCATTAATTTAAGTAAAGATTATATATATGTATGATATGATTACAAATGAATTAAAAACCAAAGAAACAGAAATACCTTTCAAAAAATGATTAATAATAGAAAATCATGTATAACGGTGGTGAAAAAATATGCTCCTTGTTGGACCCCTGATTTTTAAGAATATATATATATATATATATATCATAAACACATTTTTATGATTAACATTTCTATTGAGAAGATATGAAGATTTGTTTGGACGTTTTTCGAAGTCAACAGTTTTGGTAGTAGGTAACAATCGAGAGATTAATTTTTAGACGTATTTAAAAATGAATTAATAATAGAAAATAATGTACAGATTGGTGTTAAAATTGCCCCTT
The DNA here is from genome assembly GCA_946811695.1 of Gonocerus acuteangulatus. NCBI lineage: Eukaryota > Metazoa > Arthropoda > Insecta > Hemiptera > Coreidae > Gonocerus > Gonocerus acuteangulatus. The sequence goes on along the minus strand of OX328130.1, from coordinate 75,815,689 downwards.
ATGGGACTCCTAATTTTTAAGCACGATATATATATATATATATATATATATATAAAATCAGTCCCGTAACAGCCACAATGGCCCAGAGGGGCAGATACTATGCTCCGGCCGCCTGATTTTTCCCAATGCAGGTAACCATAATTAATTAACTAATTAATTAAAGGCTGGGTGAGCCTAGGGACGATCTGGGACCCCAAATCAAACCCACGAACGACGGCACTAGAAGAAATAATCTTTAGTGCGCGCTCGGGTTTTGAACCTAGTCCTCCAGTTCATTAGTCGAGTGTTCTACCACTGAGCTAACCTCGCCCCCATATATATATATATATATATATATATATAGGGAGAGAGGGGGAGAATTAGAGAGAGTGAGATAGATGCATGCATACTGACATGAGTATATTTACAGCTGCAAACTTAATAGTAGTCAAAGTTTGTTTTGTTTTTTAGTCTGTGTTTGTATATATATATATATATATATATATATATATATATATATATATATAAATGTCGAATGAGGATTATGTTTTAATACGGTCCAGTATGCGTATAAGGAAATTCCATTTTAAATATACTGATGAATACGACTATAGCGATGGAATGCCTGCATCATTATCGAATGATGATAACACCGAGGTAATGATGTCATTATGTAGGTCATTTAACTGTACAGTCTAGTCTAGGTACTTTCACCTGGCGTTTCGATTCAGGCAGGCTTTCACGCTGTGACGGGGGCTTCTACATACGAAGCATGCTTTCTTACAATAGGCCTCATTGGAATTTTTCTATATTTGTCGCATACGTATGTGTGTGTATATATATATATATATATATATATATATATATATATTCTCTATCTTAACTTGACCTCTTCCACATATATTTTTTCTTTTTTTAAGGCCTTATAGGTCAAAAAATTGCTTCAAAACTTCATTTCAACCATTTTATTTATGTCGACTACTTTTTGGCAAACTTGGCCTCTCTTCACAGACAAGCATTTCTTGTGCATAGTAATCTTCATCTAATAACTTAGTCCAAAAACATATTTGACGTACAATTAATTAGTTATTAACTGCATATACGTGTATAATTCGATTTGTTATATCGCATTAGTATTTCTGAAGTGATACAACTCATTAATCTGTGTTATGAGAAAGACATGGTAAATACGCTAGGTTGACGCAGCTCCTACGATTCTGATGTAGGACGTAATCACCTGTTTCTGTATAATCAAATAAATTATCCTAATGAGTACAGAACAACATTCCACACTGAAGGTACACTTATAGGAAGAATAATTGATGAATCTCTTTGAGACAAGATGACAGATACATTCCACGTGGTCTTTAACTGTCATTAGCCCAGAAGAAAGAACGACCTTTAAATCCCTCGTGATTCATAAATAGTGAACTTCTTGAACGATTGTGTCATCGAGGTTTAATTGTAAGGTCTCTGTAATTATTAGCCATTCATTGGAATTATCGTACGTTCTGTTCGGTCGTAAAGAACATTATGAATGTCATTATGGGGCCAGGAGGTAATTAAGTTCATTAAATCGATTCGATTAACGATTTATCACGATCTCTATGTAGGCGGAGATAAACCAACCTTTCGCGCCTTTTCCAACGCCTATTCATTCAAGACCAGCTGTGAAAGGAGGGATTTTTATGTAGGAATATTATACGCATGCTCAAACAAATGTATTTTACAAATATAGATTTCTAACTCCCCTATTGGATGAAAATGAGTTCGACCTGATGACGAAATCCGGACGAGCTGCCATTGTCGACATTTCAACATCCAGATTACAACAAAAAAATGTTAAACATGTTTTATGTGTATACTTTTACATAAATGTATATAAATGAATATATATATATATATATATATATATATATATATATATATATATATATATATATATTTGGATGGAACGGCATTTTTCTCCAGCGGTGGTACTCCTCCTCACTTCTTCCTGGAATATTTCGATGGATTCATCTCCATCTTCTTCAGACAGGTACTTGTTTCTTCCTCGGTGGTAGCCAAGGGAATGAATTCCCTTGGCTGAAAGAAGATGGAAGAATTTAAAATATTTTTCCAATTTTAAAATTTCATTCAACCTTAGTCCAAATTTTGGTTACATTTGAAGTATGGCGTGTATTACAGAATCTATACGCCAAAAATACATCAGACATTTTGTGCTGTTACGATACAAAATGTTTCTTTTATGAACAAATAGAATATTTTTTTTTTCAACGATTACATTTATAAATATTACCATGTGCTATTCTTACACCTGTTTAGGATACACTCCCAGAAGACAGCTCTTCAGAAGATACTCGGCTTCCTGTTCGAAGCTACGTGATGGAACAGGAAGAGGAAGTCATTGCCTTGTGTATTTCAAGGATATTATCATTTATTTTGTCCCTGACATATGCACTAATATATATATATATATATATATATATATATATATATATATATATATATATAAAATTCTCGCGTCCCAGTGTTTGTGACCGAACTACTCCGAAATGGCTTGACCGATTTTTATGAAGTGTTTTGTGTATATTCGGTAGGTCTGAGAATAGGTTGTTATCTATTTTTCATACCCATAAGTGATAACGGGGGGGGTCAACATTTTAGCATAAATATGCTTTTCTTTTATTTTTTGGACAAACATTTTTTTTTTTATGATTTGGCATTAAAAAATACACATAACCCTAATTTTTCACTTTTCCACTGTCAAACCCCATTTTTAATAGCGATATTCTTTCATAACAATATTAAATTAATTTTAATTATAAAGTGTATTTTCATTCAAAATATCGTCGATACAAATGCAGAGTATCGAATGTGAAAATTTGTTGGTACCTTATATATGACTTTATATATATTTTATCCTCTGATATATTTTAATTAGACTTAATGCACATTCGTTAGTTTCATTATATGTTATTGATAATTATTTTTCTTTGATTTTCGTTAGTTTGCTATAACGCACAAAAGCAACCAGAAAAATTAAAAATTAAAAATGCATTTTTTCACATTCGATACTTTGCATTTGTATCGACGATATGATCTTTTCACAAAGAGAAATATTTTATTTATTTAAATGTTAACGTCCATTATTATTATCTGCGAATTTTAGGACGGGTTATCTATAGGTTACCACCCGAAAGAGAAATTGAACACACTTAATACAACGCTTTGGCAACATATCTATACCATGAAAAAAATAATTTTCTTCTTTGTTAAAAAAATGTTCTTCCATTGCTGCTTGGAGCTCTTCGTCGGTGTTAAATTGCCTTCCACGAAGGTCAGATTTTAACTTTGAGAAAAGGTAGAAATCGCTAGGGGCCAAGTCTGGGCTGTAGGGTGGATGAGAGATTTCTTGGAATCCACAGTCCTTCACAGCGGCCTTGGAAATCAATGCTGTGTGGACAGAGGCATTGTCGTGAAGGAGGCGGACACCTCTGCTTAACTTCCCTCGCCTCTTCTCTTTAATGGCGTCTCGTAACCGGTGAAGTAGGGCTGCATAATACTCACCATTCATTGTGGTATTCCTTTCTTTAAAATCTATCAGTAGTATTCCTTTACAGTCCCAAAAAATTGCGGCCATTACCTTTTTTGTTGACTGCGTGACTTTTGCCTTTAAAGGAGGCGCTTCTCCTGGTCTTCTCCATTCCATGGACTCCCTTTTGCTGAGTGGGTCATAATATAGAACCATTGTCAGTAGAGAGAATTAGAGCGTTCTGGACCCTCATTTCGTACGGAAACCAGTGTAAACCAGCTGACGTCATTTCCTGCAAGGAAAACAGTGTCAGCCAGCTGACGTCACGCGGGTATCGCTAGCGAAAGCAGTGTCAGCCAGCCGCCATCTTCCTCACGAAGCTGACCTGAAACCAAGTACGCTGACCTAGGTTAATAGCGCGTTTCGCCTGTTAGCGCGTTTCCACGTTTGAAACGTCGCCGGACAGCTGGCGCCGCCAATAAGCTAACGTCGCGCTGTTGACGTCAATGCTTAGACGCGATGCTGACCTAGGTTAATAGCTCGGGTCTTCTGTTAGCGCGCTTCCAAGTTTGAAACATTACCAGTCAGCTGACGCCTCCAATAAGCTAACGTCACGCTGTTCATTTCTTTGACGCGATGCTGACCTAGGTTAATAGCACGTTAAAGAGGTAGGGTCTTACGACGTTTTTTTGGAATTAGAAAAAACACGCTCCGCCATTTTCTTCACGAAGCTGGAGGTCAAAATACCTACTTGTCATTGATATCTATTCAACGTCGTGAAGAGAACATTGAGTTTCTTACGATGTTTTTTGGATTTTAGAAAAAACGCGCTCCGCCATTTTCCTCACGAAGCTGGAGGTCCTTCAACGTACTGAGCGCAGCTGTAAGCGCCTCTATGAAGTGATGCTGCGATCAATAGCGCGCAGCATGTTTTTCATAATTTCCTTAGCGAAAGTAGTGTTAGTCAGCAGTAACCAGCTGTACTGACGTATCCTCAGAATCAATAACATATAGTGTGACGAGCGTCTAGATACATATCACAGCTTGTAAGAGTTTGTTAAGCAGGGTAATAGGGTGAGTGGTAGAGCACTGGACTAATAAGCTAGAGGTCAAATCCCGAGCAAGCACTAAGCACTAGTGTCTTCGCTCATGACCGCCCCTTGGCTAACCCAGCCTTTAATTAATTTAATAATGAGTACCTGGGATGACTCTAGCAGTTGAAGCATCCAATGGGCGGCCGGAGCATAGTACTGACCACTAGTGTACCGTATGATACCTCTACTACCCTCAAGGCCCTCGTGACCTGTTACGAGGGCTCTGAGGGTAATAGGAGGTTGTAATCTTAGTATTATAGTGTTTAGAATAAATAACAGTTTCGCTCTCTCACATTAATCGTGTAGGCGTGTAGGCCTACACGATTAATGTGAGAGAGCGAAACTGTTATTTATTCTAAACACTATAATACTAAGATTACAACCTCCTATTACCCTCAGAGCCCTCGTAACAGGTCACGAGGGCCTTGAGGGTAGTAGAGGTATCATACGGTACACTAGTGGTCAGTACTATGCTCCGGCCGCCCATTGGATGCTTCAACTGCTAGAGTCATCCCAGGTACTCATTATTAAATTAATTAAAGGCTGGGTTAGCCTAGGGGCGGTCATGAGCGAAGACACTAGTGCTTAGTGCTTGCTCGGGATTTGACCTCTAGCTTATTAGTCCAGTGCTCTACCACTCACCCTATTACCCTGCTTAACAAACTCTTACAAGCTGTGATATGTATCTAGACGCTCGTCACACTATATGTTATTGATTTTGAGGATACGTCAGTACAGCTGGTTACTGCTGACTAACACTACTTTCGCTAAGGAAATTATGAAAAACATGCTGCGCGCTATTGATCGCAGCATCACTTCATAGAGGCGCTTACAGCTGCGCTCAGTACGTTGAAGGACCTCCAGCTTCGTGAGGAAAATGGCGGAGCGCGTTTTTTCTAAAATCCAAAAAACATCGTAAGAAACTCAATGTTCTCTTCACGACGTTGAATAGATATCAATGACAAGTAGGTATTTTGACCTCCAGCTTCGTGAAGAAAATGGCGGAGCGTGTTTTTTCTAATTCCAAAAAAACGTCGTAAGACCCTACCTCTTTAACGTGCTATTAACCTAGGTCAGCATCGCGTCAAAGCAATGAACAGCGTGACGTTAGCTTATTGGAGGCGTCAGCTGACTGGTAATGTTTCAAACTTGGAAGCGCGCTAACAGAAGACCCGAGCTATTAACCTAGGTCAGCATCGCGTCTAAGCATTGACGTCAACAGCGCGACGTTAGCTTATTGGCGGCGCCAGCTGTCCGGCGACGTTTCAAACGTGGAAACGCGCTAACAGGCGAAACGCGCTATTAACCTAGGTCAGCGTACTTGGTTTCAGGTCAGCTTCGTGAGGAAGATGGCGGCTGGCTGACACTGCTTTCGCTAGCGATACCCGCGTGACGTCAGCTGGCTGACACTGTTTTCCTTGCAGGAAATGACGTCAGCTGGTTTACACTGGTTTCCGTACGAAATGAGGGTCCAGAACGCTCTAATTCTCTCTACTATTGTCTCATCCACAGTTACAATTGAGTCCAAAAAATTCCTTGGGTCGGCATTATACTCGCGTAAAAATTCATTGCAGCAGTGAACTCGTTCCTGTTTTTGAGCAGCTGAAAGAATTTTTGGAACCCATCTTGCACTAACCTTGTTCATATGCAAATGTTCTTTGATGATCCTCAAAACACTTGTTTTTGAAAGCCCTAACCTCGCTGCTTTTTCCTTGGTTTTTAGTCGCCGGTCAGACAGCAATTCAGATTCCACAAGTTGGATTGTTTCAGAAGTGACAGCTTCCAATGGGCGACCGGGACGTGGGCCATCTTCTAGACTTTCTCTCCCTAGCTTAAATAATTTTGCCCATTCTGTCACTGTGGAATACGAGGGGGAGGACTGCCCGTATACACAATCCAAGCGCTCTTTAATTTGCGCAGGAGTAAGACCCTCTTTACAAAAGAATTTAATTACTGCACGGTACTCGAGTTTGAACATTGTAGAAATGGGCAGTTTCCTTCAAGGCTGGACACTGACTGACAAGACTGAGGAAGTGCGGGCGATGGGTATGGAGTGAGCAGCATGGACCTGCATAGGCGTGTAGGTCCCGGCATGTTTGAAGGAGGGGAAGCAGGACAGGCCGGAAACTTATGGACCTTACTACGTTTATATACATATAGGAAAATAAGAAAAGCCAACTATCTCCAGGCCTCGACCAGAATTAAGTTATTTTATTCTCAAAACAAGGGTAAAACTGAAGTTTCACGCCCTCAAACCCGATTTCTTTCAAATTTTGTACAATAACGTATTTTGATGCACTAAACTCGAATAAGTTAAAAAAAACCTTCGCATTTAACTAGGAAAGAAGTTATTAAGCACTAAAGTTAATAGAATAATTAATAGAATTCTATTAATTTTAGCGAGTTGGATTGACTGGGGTTTTGTTATCCTCTTGAGCGAGCGGAAACGCATAGCACGTATGCCCATAAGCGACAGGTGACGACGGGTGAGGATGCCCTTAAAATTTACAATATTTTTGAATAAATGGTTTCTGAACATTTCAAATGAGAGTTCTCTGTTTCTCAATGTTACATATCTGCGCATGCGCGTGTTTACAAATACGCTGTTGACGCCTAGTTTTATAACCTTCCTAACAGTGAACTTTAGTGCTTAATATTATATTCTATTAGAATTCTATTAATTTTAGCGAGTTGGATTGACTGGGGTTTTGTTATCTTCTTGAGCGAGCGTAGCGAGTAAAAGTCGTCATTTATGCCTTAAAGTCATGTATGCCTTAAAGTCGTCACAAATTTAGTTGTTTACTTTAGCTCTCATAACCCGCATAACAGTGAACTTTAGTGCTTAATAACTTCTTTCCTAGTTAAATGCGAAGGTTTTTTTTTAACGTATTTGTGTTTAGTGCATCAAAATTCATTGTTGTGAAAAGTGTTAAAAAAATCGGTTTGGAGGGCGTGAAACTTCAGTTTTACCAAAACAAGATTTCGGAGTCTACAGCTCCATCCTCAGTGCCTCTAGTCTTACTGCAGACACTGAAGATTGACACACAGTTGACTCCGAAAACTTGTTTTGTGAATAAAATAAATTAATTGTAGTGGAGGCCTGGAGTTAGTTGGTTTTTCCTATTTTGATGCAGTGTTACCACCGTCCAGTAAAATAAATGTCAATTTATATAAATATATATATAGTATATATATACTATATATATATATATATATATACTATATATATATATATATAGTATATACATAAAGTTGAGTAGTTTAGTTTAAAAACGTTTCCCATACCAAGAATAATACATATTTAAAAATGATAAAATCTCAGGAGACCATTTTTTGCTCGGAAGTTAGGGACATTATTAAGAAAATACTCTCTCGTAATTATGATAATTGTTCTAGGAATGGACATGCTAATCGTGAAGTTAAGTGCACGAGAGATCGTGAAATCATTCCTGAATTGAATGGAACAAACAATGATTTACATATTTAACAGTGATTACACGATGTGAGTGTTGTCAATGATCACATGAGTTGCATGTAGTCACAATATGATATCAGTGATGAGGAAAGTAGGCACAGGTCACGCCTTCTTGTGACATCCTCTCTATTCCTTCATAGATACTCAATAATATAGTCACTTCAATTAGATCCCTAGACAGTGTGATAGGTCTGTAATACTAGATAAACCTGTGATCCTCAACAGTGATCACATGAGTTGCGTGTAGTCACAATATGATATCAGTGATAAGAAAGTAGTCACAATTCACACCTTCTTGTGACATCCTCTCTATTCCTTCATAGATACTCAATAATATAGTCACTTCAATTAGATGCCTAGACAGTGTGATAGGTCTGTAATACTAGATAATCCTGTGATCCTCAACAGTGATCACATGAGTTGCGTGTAGTCACAATATGATATCAGTGGTAAGAAAGTAGCCACAATTCACACCTTCTTGTGACATCTTCTTGTGACATATTCCTTCATAGATACTCAATAATATAGTCACTGCCTAGACAGTGTGATAGGTCTGTAATACTAGATAATCCTGTGATCCTCAACAGTGATTACACGAGGTGCATATTGTCGTAATATATCAGTGATAATGAAAGGAGTCACAGGTATCACCGTTTCAATGGAAGGTGCCCGTTACGATTCACTGATAGTCTTCTCACAATAAGAAATAACTTGGCTACTAACTGTCAAACTAGTTCTTCATGCTGTTTTTGTCTTCTGCATATAAGAAGGGATTAGAAGAAACTAAAGAAGAAGATAGAAGATAGAAGTGACGGAAGTGTCCATCTCGTACTCTGTGGAGTGGGAAGACGACATTCTCTGGATGGATTCCAGGAAGGGCTGGACAAGATATAGGACAAATGGAACAAACTAGAGCAAGCTATTGGTCATGTAATTTACAGATCTTCTAGGAAATGGTTTATATATATATATATATATATATATATATATATATATATATATATATATATATATATATAGGGTGTACCGTATATGCAGAGAAACATTAAAATACCTTTAAGAGATATATCACAAAGTCGCAAAACAATAAATTGTAGCTCTCTTTGAGAACTTTAAGAAGCTTCATTTCTTAATCAGAAAAAAATTATTTTTAACTATTAGCATTGAAAATTATTATTTTCGTAACAATTTTATAACAAAAAATTGTTTCATTCATTCGATTTTTTTTTTGTTAAAGGGATTCCGCTCTTCATGATTTACCGATTCATATTTTATGATATACTAGCTGTTACCCGGTGTGCAATGCTACACCTACTTTCTGCATATAGAAAAGCCAAAATAAATTAGAAACCTGATAAGTAATAATATAATCTAATGATGCAAATCTGTTACTGTTCGTGTTCACAGTTTCGAACCCGTGACCTCCGAACTGTTAGTCCTAGACGATTTTAACTTAGCCTAAGACACTCCCCGGATCAAGACCTACCTGTGTGCCACGTTTGGTCAGAATCGGTGAAACGGTGTGCATTTGTATTAGGAACAAACGAACAGACACGTGATTTTGATATATATAGTTCATATGCGTTGCCTTATTTTAATGTTTTTATGTCATTTTTAGTATTCATATAAGGGAAACAACTTTTGATTTTCAAGCAAGTATATTATCTTTTTAAATTAATTGTAACTAGATAACATGTGTATAATTGTGCTGAAAGAATATCCGTAGTTGCGGATGGTCATAAATATAAAAATAACCACTGAAAATAGAGAAAGTTGTAATTATGTTTGCTTGTAGCTGAGCTGAAGGTTAAATGGCGGTACTGCTAACAGTAGCAGCGATTATTCGATGTAAATATCAGATATCTGTCCTAGATTCTTATCTCGAGATTTAACTATCCATTCTACAGATGTGTGTGCCTTTGTGTTTATAGATATCAGCTGTTCTAAAGTGTTATAACTCTTACGTGACACCAATTATATCACTTGTTTAATGGCTTTATTAACATTTAATTATTTTATTTATTTAGTTTGATTTAATCAATTTTTGCTCATGCAAAAAAACATATAAAAAACATATAAATTGTTTTATAAGTTAACAAATAACTTATAAACACAACAAAACTTACAATACACCAAACATGGGAACATAATATATAGAAGCTGCAAATAGACAATGGCCTTCAAACTACAAAAAAATCCACTGAGAAAAGGCCTATTAGTCAGTGAAAGAAACGACCGTGAAGTAGTTCTAACTCGATCAAGCATTGGCCAAAATCGGGTAATATAGTAATTCCTAAGGACAAAACGGTATAGACAATTATATCGTCGATACAACTGCAAAGTAACGAAAGAGAAAAACGTATTTTTCATTTTCGATCTATGCTGATATATTCTCGAAAATTTTGGAAAAATAATTATCAATTACAGACAGTCAAACTAACGAATGTGCATTAAGTCTAATTAAAATCTACTATATATTTGTCAAATACCACTCACTCACTCACTCACTCACTCACTCACTCATCTATCAACGCCCAGCCCAAACCGCTCGACAGAAAATTTTGAAATTTTGCATGGACACTCCCTATATAGCGTAGGCGCTCGCTAAGAAAGGATTTTTTGATATTCGTATTTTTAAGCATTTTTAGGGGGGTTTAAAGTTTGAGTTGGTTTGAGAAGGCAAGCCTAGGCAGCCTGCGTTGCTAGGACGATAAAGAACAGCTGTTACCTTACATTATCTATCTCATAGTTTTATTTCTAATTGAGGTTAATTTCAACTATGATGGCAGACCTTGAATTACTAGAAATTAACTGTCCCTCATAGAGTTTTAATTGCGTTTCTTTTCTGCCTGTCCCCGTCAGATAGGCTTGCTATATTTTTGGAGAGTTAAACCGAGACACATTAATATGGGATGGGCATACCAGGGGGGGGGGGATAAAAAGAGTACAAATTATAAGCAAAATGGTTGGTGAGTTTTAAGCCTAGGAACTAACGGGAAGGGGGAATCCTAAACTGTTAGTCTACCCAAACCTTAAAAATAAGAACGGAACTTATTTTGCTACTTGATTTTCTTAAAACAATCTCTCAGCCAAATAGTAGTGTCTGGCAGCTGGCAGCGCTGTGCAGGTAGTTCCAGCGTTTTACAGTTAGATTACTTCTCATTTCTTTGACACTGTGAGCAGTAGTAACAATGTTGATTGTAGAAAAGTAACCGATTTAAAAAAGATTCTTATAAACATGAATTCATTACTTTTTATATCTTACAGCCTTTTCCGGGACATTGATAAAACTGGGCGGGACACCGAAACAATTACAAAATACCGGGACAGTCCCGGTCAAACCGTGATGTATGGCATATCCTTAGGTTTTCCAGGCGAGGTAATAATATCCGGAACCCTTGCACAGCCTCCTCGCCTATAACCTTGGCAATACTCGTAAATATATTGGGTGTTACCATATGACTTCTTGGAAACATAAAGTTTTAAATTTTAACGCCCATTGAATAAAATATAGTATGACGGGAACCGTGCTGTAATAAACTGCCCAGAATTGTATAGTAACGTAATTTTAATGAAACATTATTTAACGCAATAAAATAACTACTTATCTGCCGTGACGAAGCACGGGTATTCAGCTAGTATGTAATAAGATAAGAACCACCATACTTGGAGACCCGGTGGCAGTGAGTGTTAAGGCGTGAGCACTTTACAGTCCATGCTAAAGGTTGATGGGTGGTGGCTTTTCTTTAGAAAAAAAGAAAAGGCATAAGCCCTATCCTGGCTAGAGAATTGTGGTAACCTATTAGACCGAGAGCTGGTAACGCACTTTTCATGAAGTGTTTTATGCACCCTGAAATTTTGCTATAATGTACCTCTTAGGTAGATAAGAAGGTAAATATGTGTTTCCTGGACATACCTTGGTGCACCAGGTACTGCGCATAGGGGAAAGGTGCAAAACAATATTGCCCAAAAGTAGAGTTTTATTCAGAAGCCAACTATTACTAATGAAATAAATGGCAAATTAAGGCAATTTTCAAATTAATAATAAATAAGGCAGGCACTTTTAAGGGTGTTAAAATGATAATAATAAAAAAAACTAAGTATCTATTTTTTATTTTTAATATTAAATGAACTATCCGTGTCAACTGAAGGCAATGAAAACTGTCGTGATGTCCATATCAAAAACATGCTTAACGGAGTAGAGAAAAGGCTAAAGTCACTAGAAGAGAAGCTTACAAAATTGCAGCCTACAGTCACTACAGCGAAACGTAAGAACGCCACTTCCAGAACTGTTCAACAATCCAGATCTCCAGAAAATCTAGAAGGATCCAACAGCCAAGTGAAGGACGAAACGCCTACCAAACGAACAACAAGACTTCCAAAGGATAAAGGAGGAGAAAAGGGGAATAAAAAGAAGGCATGACTCCGAACCACTCAACGGAAAATACTTCTTTAACGTGCTACTTTGTACTTGTAATGGCAATTCTCACTCATTGGTATTTATATTTTTTAGATAACTATGTCGGTGCTCCAATGGAATATTAACGGTATCAAAAGGCACTTTGCTGATCTGCAGACTTTTATGCAAGACGAGACCAAGACATTCAACATAATTGCACTACAAGAAACACACACCGCTCCAGGTAAGCAAATCACCTTACGAGGCTATAATTCCTATTTCAAGGACTATACGCAAGGAGGTAGAGCATGCGGCGGTGTCTGTATCTATGTTAAAGATTGTATTCACAGCGAACCTGTACGGCTGCTGACTACACTTCAAGCAGTTGCTGCTGTGGTGTATATACCGTTCAAAGTTACTGTCTGTAGCATTTATCTTCCACCAGGTGAACCTATTGACATACATGCATTACACGATCTCATAACACAACTCCCGCAACCACTACTCTTGGTAGGAGATATTAATTCTGAGAGCAGAATGTGGGGAGCACAGACCACTAACACTAGAGGACACATAATACAAACTATACTTGAACAAAACGATCTTCTTCCCCTTAACACTAACCGACCAACACATTTATGCCCCCGTACTGGAACATATACTAACATTGACGTATCTGTGAGCTCACCAAGAATATTCACACATTTCTCCTGGGAAGTCAGCTCTGACTCCTTTGGAAGTGACCATTTTCCAATAATGATAACCCTCGATACAATCCAAATTAATTTTCAATCTATACCTCGATACAATTTTAAAAGTGCAGACTGGGAAAAATTTCAAAATTTAATTTTAACTCTTATAGACCAGTCATGTTTAGATGATATTGGTTCTTTTACTTCATTAATTAAAACAGCGGCAGATGCGTCAATACAGAAGACACCAACTACATACAAGAAAAAACCAGTTCCCTGGTGGAATGATGAATGCAAAATAGCAGTTTCTGAACGGAGAAAAGCACTTCGGCAGTTCAACAATAACCCGTGTAACACTTTCTTGCAGGAATACAAGCGTAAAAAGGCGAGGGCACAATATATTATAAGAACCAGCAAAAAGAAATGCTGGATAGAGTTTCTAACATCTATTAACAAAAGCACGCCTCAAAAAGTTATTTGGGCTAATATTAATAAAATATTACACAAAAAATACCGACCTCCAATTGCCGCACTAAATTACAATAATACCATCATTACATCTCCGGTAGAAATTAGCAATATTTTTGGCCAACATTTTAGTGAAATTTCCGGAAATTCTAAATTATCAATCGAATCATTAAGTTATAAAAACTGTCTAGAAAGAATTCCTCTCAACATAATACCTCATCAGACGCACCCACTTAACGAACCCCTCACGATGAACGAATTAACGCTCATTCTATTACGTATCAAGTACACAGCCCCCAGCAGCGATGGAATTTGTTATAGAATATTGAAAAAGCTACCAACAGCAGGTTTGTCTACTCTGTTGGACCTATTCAACAAAGCTTATATTACTGGAATATATCCAGAAAGCTGGAAGGAAGCAATAATTGTGCCCATCCCAAAACCTAATAAGGATCAAACGCTGTGAAATTATCGGCCGATAGCCCTTACCAACTGTATCTGTAAACTATTTGAAAGAATTATGAATAAAAGGCTACTATGGTTTCTTGAAAAGAATCAACTTTTGTCTAATTATCAGTGTGGATTCAGGCAAAATCATTCAACCATGGACCACATTGTGAGGTTAGAAAGTGAAATCCTAAATGCTTTTATTAAAAAAGAATCAATACTAGCCGTATCCTTTGATATTGAAAAAGCATATGATACAGTTTGGCGTAGGACAATCGTTTCTAAATTATCTGATTGGAATATTCATGGAAACTTCTTGAATTTTGTTATTAATTTTCTATCGAATAGAACATTCAGAGTGAAAATCGATAATACGTTGTCTAATGAATTCCTGCAAGAAAATGGCGTCCCACAGGGAAGCGTACTTAGCACAACATTCTTTAAAATAGCTATGGACACCGTACGAGAACATATCACTCCACCGGTGCGTTATTGCCTTTAAGTAGATGATTTGCTTATATATATTAAAACAAGAAATATAGACAATGCCAAAGATGTAATTCAACAAAACATAGCAAATCTAGAAAAATGGAGCGTTACTAACGGACTACATTTCTCAACAATTAAAACACACTATACGATATTTACAAGAAAAAGACATATACCAAAAATTGACTTATACTTAGGCAATGAAGTAATCAACGCAACAAACACACTCAAATTCCTAGGACTTATATTTGATAGCAGACTCACCTGGGTGCCCCATCTGAAGGAACTCGTTAATAGATGTAAGAAATCTCTGCATCTATTAAGGATTCTTGGCAATACTGAATGGGGAGCAGACAGACGTCTCATGCTAACATTCTACCGAGCATATACCAGGTCTCTACTGGATTATGGGAGTGTAGTGTATTCGTCTGCCAGAACCAGCACACTGAAAATATTGGACCCAATACACACAACAGGTCTACGTCTTGCAATTGGTGCATTTAGGTCAAGCCCAACCGTAAGTCTCTTTGCAGAAAGTGGAGAACCACCATTGGAGCTCAGACGTATGTTCAACTGTGTAAAGTTTGTTTTGAAAAGCAAGTTTCTAAATAGTCCATGTTCTCCAAATTCAATAAAGCAAACCTATTTAGATCTATATCAACGTTATGCAAGCAGACAACGTCCCCTTCATGTTAGATTCCTAACATATAACTCTGACCTACAACATACTATACCTCTACAAAAACCTGATTCGACTTACATACCGTGGACAAAAAGCCGTTTAAAAATTGACTTAGAACTGACGAAATTCAACAAAACCGACCCAACATCCAGACATCTTTACAAAAACACATTTTACTCACGACTGACGGAAAACACAGATACCTTCTTCATCTACACTGACGGATCGAAATCAGTGGGGGGAACCGGAGCAGCTGCTGTAGTGGGAGAAAAAATCATAACGTCGAGGCTACCACAAATGACAAGTTCCTACTCAGCTGAACTCCACGCTGTTATACTTGCATTAGACAATATACCTAACACTGACCACAAAAACATAACAATCTGCACTGACTCACTGAGCACATTACTAACATTACAGGATATTTACAGTGACAATCCTTTAACGATACATATATTTAACAAACTTTCACTACTGAAAAAACCTATAACGATGTACTGGCTACCTGGCCACGAAGACATTGCTCCTAGTACTGAAGTAGACATACAAGCAAAACTTGCAGCACGAAAAGACCAACTAGACATTCAGGACTCAACGTACCAGGACTTATTGACAGAGGCCAAGACAATAATTACAAAAAGGTGGCAGCAGACATGGTACAGGACAACAAATAATAAGTTACGAGAGATTAAAGACACAATTCATGAATGGCCTTCAAGCAGCAGAAGTAACAGACGAGAAGAAGTCGTCCTGTGCCGGCTAAGGATAGGCCATTCACGACTGACTCACTCTTACCTTATGACTAGACAAGACAGACCAACATGTCAATACTGTAATACAACTCTCACCATTAAATACATCCTGACTGACTGTAGACTCAGACAACATCATATCCTTCCACACAACATACATGAACTACTTACAGATGACAGTCACTACATAGGACAGCTATTGGACTATCTTAAAAAAGTAAACCTTTATAACTTAATCTAAACCCTATTTATTTAATTTTTCTAATATTTTACTTCATTTGATTTGATCTGCTTTATTTTACTTTATTCCACATAAATGAGATATAAATACAACTGTGTGAGAAATTAAAGTCAACTTCTACACATGGCAAATCATGAATATCTTGTGTACTTGTATTTATTCTGTTGAAGCAGTTGATTCGCTATAGCTGCAAACAACTAAAATAAATAAATAAATAAATAATATTAAATGAAGTGCTTTATTCACGCTGCGATTTAAACAGCGTCTTCAATAAACATATTTGAAAATAATTACAAAAGGGCAGACACTTTTGTGGGGTTTAATTATCAGGAAACATTTTTTTTTTTTTTTTTTTTTTTTTATTTATTTATTATATTTGAAATCTGTACAATTATTAGCAGTACAATAATCAAGTCTGTTCATGCAGATATTATGTACAATTTGACAAAAACGGTAAAAATAAAATAAAAGATAAGAAAAAATAAATATTAAAGACATAGAAAATATGGAAGAAGACAACCACTGTTGGCACTTCCAGAGATGTCTTGGTAAATGTTTTAATAGTCACAATTATATCAGATGATTAAATTGTCTCGAGGCCACTGTCTCTTGAGCCGCCTGGGAGGATTGTCTGGATGGGATTCGGATGATAAGGATAGACCTTCAGGATTAGGATGATAAGACAATTTGGAGTGGAACATTTGGAATCGGGTTTTAGCAAGGTCAAGGACAAATGGGATGTTGAGGTCATTGTGAAGGGTTTTGTTGGAAACATAGAAAGGAGCATATCAGGAAACATAAAAATAAATGTTGAATATGATAGACTGCAATACACTGCGCGTAACCATAAGAGTGAATGACAGCACCGCGCAGTTGTGGTTATTCTCTGCGCTCTCATTGATTCTTGCTCATATGATCTTGTACAGCTGTTCCGGTTTAAATGGCAGCGCGAATAAAACTCTCATTTAATATGAGAATAAAAACAATTAAGTTTTTTTTTTTTTTTTTTTTTTTTTTTTTTTTTTTTTTTTTTTTACGTGTTATACCCCTTAAAAGTGCCTGCCATATTTATTATTCATTGTAAAATTGTCTTAATTTTACATTAAAGATAGTTGGCTTCTGATTAAAACTCTATTTTTGGGAAATATTGTTTTGCACCTTTCCCCTATGCGCAGTATCTGGTGTTCCAAGGTATGTCCAGAAACACATATATACCTTCTTATCTACCTAAGAGGTATATTATAGCAAAATTTAAGGGTTATATCGTTTAACATAACCATATTATTTATTTAAGAGCATTCGTAACTAAGACGACTTGCTCAATACATGAATACATAGATTAAATAACCATATTATGCTATCTCATAATAGCAATTCCACTCTTACAATATAAACATATTATGTTATATGTATTATGTGTCGTTTAACATAAACAGGCTTCTCCAGGCTTGCCGTACAAGAGTTTCCTACTATATAAAATGTAAGGTGTACATCGCCATAAAGCGGAACACCAATAAATAAATAAGATACAAGCGTTTCCGGGGGAGTCGTGTAGGTCCCGTCCTTACCAAGCTATCGCAGAAGCCCCTGATAGAAGAGAATGATTGGGTCTTTGTTGTGTTTTGTGTATTTGGTTAATGAAAGGTTGAAGGCCCAGTCTTTATGTGTGCCACTATGTCCGGCTCTACATATAGATCCCGCAGCTCTTGGTTGCTCTTTATCCTCCACTGCTCACCGATCTTCACAGCCCCATAAATCCGCCGCAGAACCTTCCGCTGTCAAACTCTCAGCATACGCACAGACTCTGAAGTTAGGGTCCATGCCTCGCTGTCATAGGTGACTGTGGGTCTTAGGATACTTCTATATATCAGTACCTTTGCGTTTCTGGACAGCCTTTTATACTTGAGTACGCTCTGCAGACCAAACAAACATCTGTTTCCATCAGCATCAGCTGTTCCTCCCCTTTTATATCAGCTGTTCCTCCCCTTTATATCAGCTGTTCTTGTCAGTCAGCTTGCTACCAAGATATTTAAAGTCTTTGGATTTACATTAATAGATCATTTTATTCCAAACACCACATTGTCTGAAATACTATATCAGAAACATGGCACTGTCTTAAAAACAACATTTCGAACCCAGATTAACCTAACATAATACTTGTTTCACTATAGACTAAGTACGGTGATAACCTAGGAGTCTTTCGGCCATTAACCCAAACACTCCATCTTCCGTAATTCAGCTAGCAAGGAAATCCATACGAATATCATATATAACAGTCAGTGTTGGGCATTATTCGAATAAAGTATTATTCCAATGATTATTCAAATAAATTTTTAGTGAATGATGAATATTTCACTGAATTATCTTATTCACACGGTACATCATGAATTATTCACAGAATTATTCATTATTCGTTATTCATCATTCGATATTATTTATTTCTAGTTGGTCTACTGATTAATCCAACTCGAACACAAATATATATACATATTTTCAGCTGCCAACATCATAATAAATCTATCATTATTCACTAAAATATGTTTATTCTGATTGATCATTCGAATAATTTGTGAATAAAACATAAAACTTCATTCACAGAATAACGAATAATGAATAAAAGTAATTATTCTTTATTCATGAATAAAATAATACATTTATTCATTATTCGTTATTCATCATTCTGAATAATTTTTGCCCAACACTGGTAACAGTATGTTCTGTGGTCTGACCCCCTTTATCAGGTAAAGGTGTTCTTTCCAAGATTCAATTATTTCTTTTAATATACTTTTGCTGCTGATTTGCATAGGAAGCGAAGTGAGTTTTGAATTAATGTTCTAAGAAATTTATTTCTACTGTGAAAAGGTTACGGGCTATATCTGTCTGGAATAACCTAAAAATATTGGACATAAAGGCTATTAAAACACAAAATTATTTAAAAAAGGCAACTCAATAAATAAGAATTCTAATTTAATAATTTTCATTTTGTAATTCTTGTTGGAAACTCCAGAAGATTAAATCATTTATTTAAAAATTGTTTTCAGCTTTAAAGAAACTTCCCAATGTTTTTCTGTTTATCTGTTTGTTCCTTATAAAAATCTACACCGTTTGACCGATTTTGACCAAACTTGGCACACAGATAGGTCTTGATACGAGAAAACCCCTAGGCTAGGTCAAAAAAGTCAAATTTAAAAATTTGGCCAAAAGGTCAAAAGTTTTGTTCAAGAAAAAATGGCTACACTGAACCATTCCAATTGTGACGGCGATTTTGAATCGACAACTAATGGCCTCTGTCGCCTGTTAGATGAAGTGCTGTTGTGCTGGCCTCTGCCGGGTATCATTTTGAAATAAAACAAATTCACAACGTTTGACCGATTTTCGGGTAGACCTTGATACGGGGAGAGTCATAAACAGAAAGTAGGTGCAGCATGGCACACTGGGGAACAGCTAGTAAATCATATAATAACCCTTATACAATAAATTGGTACATAATCCTTCATAAAATAGTTTAAAATGAACTTCACACTTATCGGATTGATACAAATAAATTTTCATTTTATTTATTTTTCTATCTCTTAGTTGAATGATATTTATTAATCCCATGAAAGAAACAGTTACAGAAATGCTTGTAAATAAATCAGAAAAATCGTTAACATTTTCCACCTGACCTCCTAGACGTCACGACATTAAAACAAGAAATACTACCATCATCAATATATGTCTATATATCCGAGGTTTAATGATAGAAAATAGTTCATGCTCTTTCATATTTAATGTGGAAATGGTTGTCATAAGTTGTGAAATGCATACAAGGCACACGCCCAGAAATATTAATAATATATAGAATACAATATAGAACGGTTGTATAATTAGCTACTATATCACCGTCCGATTATTTCAATATTGTTAAGGTGGTATACTTGCATTTAATCATACTACATAATACAGTAGAGGTATCAGATTCTTGACCATGTGGAACACTAGGGAGATAGTGTGGTCAGTACTATTCTCCGGTTGCCAGATTTTCCCTTAGAAAGGTCTGGAATCTCTAATCCAACCCTCAAAAATAAAATCTTTAGTTCGCGTCCGAGTTTCGATCCCAGAAACATAAATGGAGTCTTCTACAACTGAGCCCATCTCGCCTATCATGTATTTATAATTTTAATATTATGTATTTATAAAAAAAAATGAATACAAAAAATCAGTCCCGTAACAGGCCACACGGGCCCTGAGGGGCAGATACTGTAGAGGTATCTGATTCATGACCATACGGTACACTAGGGAGATAGTGTGGTCAGTACTATGCTCCGGCCTCCTGATTTTCCCCTTGGTTGCTTCGACTGCTAGAGTCATTAGCACCAAGGTACCCATTGATAATAAATTTATTAAAGGCTAGGGCCAACGGCCAGAGCCTCGTTGAATGCACCGGTTCCCGTAGATCACCGAAGTTATCTTCGGTTATCGGGCGTGGTCAGTACCTGAATGGGTGACCGACCACGTGCTGTTGGCATTGTAAAAGGGTGGTAACCTGTCTACCACTGAGCTAACCTCGCCCCCTATGTACTTATATTTAATACATATATCTTTACACACATACACACACATATACGTATATATATATATATATATATATATATATATATATATATATATATATATATATATATATATATATATAAGCAAACACACTCATGTAAGCCTCACCAATATTCAGGACGAGCAATGTCGTAATATTGTGCAGGTTTCAAGTATTTTTGTAAGAATTTAATTATCCATTTAATTATTTTTGGTATGATTTCCATAAAAAGCGAAGTGAGTTGGGAATTAATGTACTGTGGCATTTATTCCTTTGCTCAAAGGTTAAGAAACTCTTGCTGTCCGGAAAGTGACGGACATAAGGCCTTCTAGATCACACAATTATATAAATAATTAAATAAATAATATAAATAATTAATAAGAATTTTATTCACACAATTGAAATAAAAAAAGAAACTAAAATTTAGACATTTTTATATGGCTTTTTATGTGGCGTCCTCGCTTACGTCACCAGAAATGGATTTTGGCTGGCTATTATGGCGGCAAATGTTGGCGGAATAATAAATTACAAATTTAAAAGATCTTTTTATAACTTGGGGAAGCAAAAAATTAACAAAACAATTTAAAATAATGTATTAAAAAAATTTTAAAAAATACGTAGATTAATGAAGATGTAATGTGTAGGTACGTTTGCGTGTCTTGTACATTTTTTTAGTAGATTATAATCTAAAATTGTAAACAGCGAATCAAGAAATTTCAACTTGTTCAAGAATTTTTCTCTTTATATTGTTGAACTTTTTATTAAATACAAGTAATTTACAATTCAAACAATATCTTGTGGCTTACATTTAATATTTTCGTTTATTATGGAAACTCCATGTATTCCAAGAATAGTTTATTATAGAAACTCCATGTATTCCAAGAATAGTTTATTATAGAAACTCCATGTATTCCAAGAATAGTTTATTATAGAAACTCCATGTATTCCAAGAATAGTTTATTATAGAAACTCCATGTATTCCAAGAATAGTTTATTATAGAAACTCCATGTATTCCAAGAATAGTTTATTATAGAAACTCCATGTATTCCAAGAATAGTTTATTATAGAAACTCCATGTATTCCAAGAATAGTTTATTATAGAAACTCCATGTATTCCAAGAATAGTTTATTATAGAAACTCCATGTATTCCAAGAATAGTTTATTATAGAAACTCCATGTATTCCAAGAATAGTTTATTATAGAAACTCCATGTATTCCAAGAATAG
Organism: Gonocerus acuteangulatus; assembly: GCA_946811695.1. Taxonomy (NCBI): domain Eukaryota; kingdom Metazoa; phylum Arthropoda; class Insecta; order Hemiptera; family Coreidae; genus Gonocerus; species Gonocerus acuteangulatus. The sequence continues at coordinate 75,793,635 of OX328130.1, read as the reverse complement.
TTTATTATAGAAACTCCATGTATTCCAAGAATAGTTTATTATAGAAACTCCATGTATTCCAAGAATAGTTTATTATAGAAACTCCATGTATTCCAAGAATAGTTTATTATAGAAACTCCATGTATTCCAAGAATAGTTTATTATAGAAACTCCATGTATTCCAAGAATAGTTTATTATAGAAACTCCATGTATTCCAAGAATAGTTTCAATAATCCTTTCTATTCTTTATATGCAAAGATTAAATAATTTATAACTCCTTTAAGCCAGTTGAAGAATGAAAAAAAAAATAAGAGAGAGAGAGAGAAAGAGAGAGAGAGAGAGATGGGAGAAAGTGACCGATAACAGGGAGATCACACCCCAAACCAATGCGGTTATACAACCGGTCCGTTCTTCAATGCTTTAAAGGTTTGTATACAAACACTCTTCCTCAATGGAGATTTTATTAAGCTCTTATAGGATTGGCCTGAAGATGTACAGGGAAGGACCGAAACTTCATATCAAATATATAGAATTTTATATCAGAAAGTATTCCTTTCCAAAACATCATTTCAGGTACCCACCAAATCCCTGGTACTTCGCTGACATCAGGGCTTGAAGATACAGTATTTCAGGTACCTCACCAAATCCCTGGTACTTCGCTGACACCAGGGCTTGAAGATGCAGTATTTCAGGTACCTCACCAAATCCCTGGTATTTCGCTGTCATCAGGGCTTAAAGATACAGTATTTCAGGTACCTCACCAAATCCCTGGTACTTCGCTGACATCAGGGCTTAAAAATACAGTATTTCAGGTACCTCACCAAATCCCTGGTACTTCGCTGACATCAGGGCTTAAAAATACAGTATTTCAGGTACCTCACCAAATCCCTGGTACTTCGCTAACATCAGGGCTTGATGATACAGTATTTCAGCTTATGACATTATTAATTAGTGTACCGAAAACCCCCCTCCCTTCAGATTGACTGACTTCTCTGGTTACAGAGCTCGTCCAATCTTTTGTAAGGGAATGATAAATGCCAAATTTCGTGGAAACTTTTGCCAGCTAACACGGCATCAATGAAGGTTTGAAAATCTTTTTCGAAAATTCCATAATGAATGCTACATTAATGAAATTTTCTAAAAATGCTACAAAAAAAAAGGATTGTTCAGGAAGAATATTAAAAAATTAGACAGAAATCACTTGGGAACTGCGTTTTCTTGGTAGATTCTTCCTGATTGTTCAACGAATGATTAGGCAGAAATCTATCTTCTTACACGAATTGCTTACAAAAGACAGCACGAAAATGGATCAGAGCCTAAAATACTTAAAAGTAAAGAATGACTTTTTTTAAATCTTTCTTATTTCTTTTTATTTATAAATTACCTCTTTAATTTTTTTCTTGTTTGCCTACCTTATATGTTTTAATGATGATATATAATAATTAGCTTTTCACACAAATAGATATAAAGAATAAATTATTTTCCTGTGTAATCTCAATAAATAAATAATTAGCAAATAGAGAGAAATCCGTAGATAAATATTTATAAATGTCCGATTTTCTAGACGTCACTTTTCGAAATTAAGAATTACAAATTGCTCTATTTATCCACATAAAAATTAAATTATTTATTGATTTGATTTTTGTTGTTTTAGAATGTTTATATTTTGTTGTTTTAGAATGTTTATATTTTGTTGTTTTAGAATGTTTATATTTTGTTGTTTTAGAATGTTTATATTTTGTTGTTTTAGAATGTTTATATTTTGTTGTTTTAGAATGTTTATATTTTGTTGTTTTAGAATGTTTATATTTTGTTGTCTTAGAATGTTTATATTTTGTTGTTTTAGAATGTTTATATTTTGTTGTTTTAGAATGTTTATATTTTGTTGTTTTAGAATGTTTATATTTTGTTGTTTTAGAATGTTTATATTTTGTTGTTTTAGAATGTTTATATTTTGTTGTTTTAGAATGTTTATATTTTTGACTATCAATTCCAATATTTCAAACTCAGCAGTGTTTAAAGGCTTTTAAGAGAACAGCTCTTTATTTATTAAGTTTTTTTATTTGTTGATATTCCGCTTTATTACACCTTACATTATCTCCATATTGTTACATTAAAGTATTGTCTATCTATTTAAGTTATGTATATATTATTGCATTACATTACTTGTATATTAAGTATTTATATCGTCGATACAAATGCAAAGTAACGAATGTATAAAAATTCATCTTTCATTATCAATCTTTACCAATTTCTGCTGGACTTATGTACGGTAAATTCTTGAATCTTAGATCACTCTATTAAAGGGAAAGTATTCCACTATCAATTGGTCAAATCTGCCGAATATTTGACTGTTCAAAAAAAAAGTTATGAATAAATACTTTTCCAATCTGAAAAGTGGTAATCACATTCGATACTTTGCATTTGTAGCGACGATATGTTTGTATGTTATTATGTATTATTTCTATATGTTATGTATATATTATTGCATTAAATGGTATTACATTATTTTGAATAAACTTACATTATGTATGCATTGAGTATTTTTTCACTTGCATGCTAGAAATATATGTAAGTTCTCTATATGATTCTGAAGTACCTGGGGTTTCATGTTTCTACGTGGCATTACGGTAGCTAAAGATATTCGCGTTCAAATGAGGTGGTATAATTCATTGATGTGTGGGTAATGTATATATCTTTAAAAGTTTCAAATACACTCCAGAAGGTAATAAAATATCACTATATTTCAATAAAAAAATAATATATAGCTCAGAAATTTAACAGCTAAATATGAATAATTAATCGTTGTTAATGGAAATGTATTTTAAACAAATGGATATTTAAATAGAATTTTTATAATTTGAATTCACATTTCGAATTAACATATTTTCGATAATATGTAAAAATATTAGAATTTGATGCAGCTATTTTTAGTAACATGAAGAACTTCACAGCTGACAGAAAATAAGATATCAGAAAGAATAAATGACCATTTTAAAATTACTGTGAAATTTTAGAAATAACTAATCAGTAAAATACTTAAAAAATTAAATAAACGATAAATAATAGCAATAATAAAATAGAAGGGAGAAAATACGAGGAATCTGTAATTTGTCTCATTCAGTGCAGTCTGTTAGTAAATGTTTTGCAATTAAAGGTAAGTTACAAGTCTGTTAGTAAATGTTTTGCAATTAAAGATAAGTTACAAGTCTGTTAGTAAATGTTTTGCAATTAAAGGTAAGTTACAAGTCTGTTAGTAAATGTTTTGATATTAAAGGTAAGTTACAAGTCTGTTAGTAAATGTTTTGCAATTAAAGGTAAGTTACAAGTCTGTTAGTAAATGTTTTGATATTAAAGGTAAGTTACAAGTCTGTTAGTAAATGTTTTGATATTAAAGGTAAGTTACAAGTCTGTTAGTAAATGTTTTGATATTAAAGGTAAGTTACAAGTCTGTTAGTAAATGTTTTGCAATTAAAGGTAAGTTACAAGTCTGTTAGTAAATGTTTTGCAGTTAAAGGTAAGTTACAAGTCTGTTAGTAAATGTTTTGCAATTAAAGGTAAGTTACAAGTCTGTTAGTAAATGTTTTGCAATTAAAGGTAAGTTACAAGTCTGTTAGTAAATGTTTTGATATTAAAGGTAAGTTACAAGTCTGTTAGTAAATGTTTTGATATTAAAGGTAAGTTACAAGTCTCGCGTAGTGGTGTGTCTTGGTACTCTGCAGTTAAATTGTTTGAAAATTAAAAATTTTAAAAATAAATAAGTCTGGATCTTCCTGACCTTCGGCCTTGAACGGTCATCGAGCTGGTGACTAAAAATGTTCTACTCGTGTCTGTTGGCGATAAATAAATAAGAGTGAGTAATTGCTAATATCATTTTTATAACTACCATAATTTATAGTGGAGATGGAGATAGTTAGCCGTTGCAGAAATACGAAGACAAGGTATAGTTCGGATTCGGCTAGGAGAAAAACGTCAGACTTTCAGGAAGAGATCTGTATTTGGACGTTTCGGCTGCACATTGGCAGCCTTCTTCAGCTAAAAAAAATACAACTTATAAGTCAAAAAATAAATATACAACTTGTAAGTAAAAAACAGGCAGAAATGAGTGTAGTCTATACATCAAGACAATACATTTTAACCAATCTTATTTTTAAACAATGTAAATACGGTAGTTGGAAAGTAAACAGCATGTAGAAAGTACTAAGTAAGCAGTACAACAAACTAATCAGTACAAAAAAGGAACATTTTTCACATAGTGAGAAAATACAATCTATTCTATAAGTGAGAATTTGTATTCATTTATAGAATAGATTGTATTCACTTATAGAATAGATTGTATTTTCTCACTATGTGAAAAATGTTCCTTTTTTGTACTGATTAGTTTGTTGTACTGTTTACTTACTACTTTCTACATGCTGTTTACTTTCCAACTACCGTATTTTCATTGTTTAAAAATAATATTGGTTAAAATTTATTGTCTTGATGTAGACTACACTCATTTCTGCCTGTTTTTTACTTACAAGTTGTATATTTATTTTTTGACTTATAAGTTGTATTTTTTTAGCTGAAGAAGGCTGCCAATGTGCAGCCGAAACGTCCAAATACAGATTTCTTCCTGAAAGTCTGATGTTTTTCTCCTAGCCGAATCCCAACTATACCTTGTCTTCGTACCATAATTTATTTCTTTTTTGCTATATTTAATACGTTTTTTTAATACTTTGGCATTTTTAGATGCTTATTTTGTTCGTTTTTTCTTCTATATAATGTTGCATTGATGAGTAAATTATAATAAATACTAAAAAAAATATCTAATCGGAGATAATGGCCCAGATGTCGTTGCACGGTAAAAAAAATGAAATATAAATACCTAAATAAAAAAAATTATAATATCTACAAAAGACTTGCTATTAGAAAAGAAGACAACCGGAAGTACTCAAAATGATATGTGTATACAAAAACATGGACAACAATGATGGAAAATTTGACTTTACCTGAATACGAAATATTGACCGTTGAGCTCCTTTACGTTTGAAACTATTAAAAAATTTCAAAAACCAAATATAAACAAAACGCTTACAAGATTAAAAGAGTTTTTTTTTTTTTTTTTAATCTATTTTATTTTACAATTCTTTAACAAATATAAATATATCGTATTTTTTAATGAAAGTTTTATTTTACAATTTTATTTATTTAGATAGCTTTTCAATGTTATTGTTATACATTCTTGCATTGTTTCATTTATATTAAATATTTTTTTTTAATTATATTTTCGTAATTTTTTAGTGTTATTTTAGAATTGTATTATTAAATAAAATGTTCCTGAAGCGAACGTTCATAATCATGACAGAAGTCAGAAGATTTGTCCAAACCGTAATTTGTATTTTATGGATGTTATTGAAACATTTAAAAGTAATGTGTTAGACCAACAGGAAATAATAAAAATTGGAAAATTATTTATTTTGCTTAAAATGCAAGATTTAAATGTGCCCTAGCGGCATATTTCAATTTTACCGGTCTACTTAATTTACATTTTAAAGTAAAATAAAATAAAAGGTATATTTTAAATAATTAAATTAATCTAAAAAAAAAAAAAAAAAAAAAAAAAAAAAAAAAAAAAAAAAAAAAAAAAAACGCTGTATTTATTTCATTTAACTGAGGATTTATTTGGAAATTTGCTAAATTTGTGCAGCTCCTGTGGGAGAGATTTTTCCACGTTTTTTGTGTGTATATTGGTTAATTTTAATGAAATTTTCGCTATGCCATTGGGGATGATAACAATTTTGTCCTTTCCCGAAATATTAAAAAGTACAAAACTACAGGAAAAAAAAAACATTTAGAAGTATTTTCTTCTAGAAAAATTATTTTTCCAATATTAAAAGATTTAATTGTATATTGTTCCTACCTTTTCTCCCCTGGTTAAGAACTCCCACATCGGAATGGCTGAAGACGTAACTAGCGCTGCAGTAGCTGCGAGAACTAGGATCCGTACGAACATGATGCTGGTTGAAGACTGAAGAGAGAGAGACACCAAGACCCGTTCTACTTCTCCCACTCTATGTCAGGGCAACCGGTAAATGCTGGGGATAGACGCCGGCAAGGAGGAACTGTGTCATTTTAGCGCGCTTTCTTGTCAATAATTGTAAAAGTACAAACTTATCTTCTTGCTATTATTGTTGGTGACATAAATGATACGTGAGGACGTGGTAATGACCCGATTGCGGATCGGCCATATCGTCCTAACCCATGAGCATCATTTGGTAGGACGATGCCGGCCTCAATACTAACATTGTAACACGGGGAGATTTTTTATTAAATTAGAAGCAAAATGGTGAGATTTAAGCCTAGAAAGTAACGGGAGTGGGGAATCTGGTACCCTAAATTGTTAGTCTACCCACCTTTTTAAAACAAAGAAGGAATTTTTGCTACTTAATTTACTAAAAAAATCGCCCAGCCTGATAGTAGATGGGCTGGCCGCTGGCAGCGCTGTGCAGGTAGTTCCAGCATTTGCTCACAGATTCAGTTTAGAATACTTCTCACTTCTTTGATACTGTGCGCTGTTGTCAAAAATGTTGATTGTAGAAAAGTAACCGATTCATACTTAAAAACAACAAAATAATTTTATTTGTACCAGTGTATTGTGTATTATGTACAAACATTTTTTTTTTCAGGTTAAATTTAAAATATTCTGGTAAAGTTTGTTTTTTATTCGAGGTTATTTTATTTGTCCCTGCTGACAGAAGACGGCACTGCTGCAGTCTGGAAGAGTTTGATGATATTTTCGCACTAGCTTTTCCATGTGTATTAAAACTGTACCAACCTCCAATCCTCTGTGGATCTGGCTGTTCCGTACAAACCTACGAGCATTGGCCACTATTCGGAGTAGGTACCTTGTGTTTAAATGGTATTTTATTTTTTTTGATTGTTTGTTTTAAGGCAGTTCAACCACTAGGGTCATGGTTGCCTATGTGTATGCGTGAAATTGAAAATTCATTGACGTAAAGATGTAAAAGAGTATATTATTTGAATCATATATTTAACTTAATCATATTCATAATATTTAATCAATCATATATTTAGTCAATGAATATATTTTTATTTAGTAGTTTTTAATAGTCAGAATAAAATAAGATAATAAAGGGACAAAAATACTTAAAAATGTGGTGTAAATGCATACACGCAGAATGACACACACACACGGACACGTCTATTTTCTAGTACTAATTGTTGTGTATTTTCTAGTAAATAAAATAAAATTGTTGTGTATTTTCTAGTACTCCTACGTGTATTTTCTAGTACTACTTGTTGTGTATTTTCTAGTAAATAAAATAAGATTGTTGTGTATTTTCTAGTACTAATTGTTGTGTATTTTCTAGTAAATAAAATAAAATTGTTGTGTATTTCCTAGTACTCCTACGTGTATTTTCTAGTACTACTTGTTGTGTATTTTCTTGTAAATAAAATAAGATTGTTGTGTATTTTCTAGTAAATAAAATAAGATTGTTGTGTATTTTCTAGTAAATAAAATAAGATTGTTGTGTATTTTCTAGTAAATAAAATAAGATTGTTGTGTATTTTCTAGTACTACTACGTGTATTTTCTAGTACTAGTTGTTGTGTATTTTCTAGTAAATAAAATAAAATTGTTGTGTATTTTCTAGTACTACTACGTGTATTTTCTAGTACTACTTGTTGTGTATTTTCTAGTAAATAAAATAAAATTGTTGTGTATTTTCTAGTACTACTACGTGTATTTTCTAGTACTACTTGTTGTGTATTTTCTAGTAAATAAAATAAGATTGTTGTGTATTTTCTAGTACTACTTGTTGTGTATTTTCTAGTAAATAAAATAAAATTGTTGCGTATTTTCTAGTAAATAAAATAAGATTGTTGTGTATTTTCTAGTACTACTTGTTGTGTATTTTCTAGTAAATAAAATAAGATTGTTGTGTATTTTCTAGTACTACTTGTTGTGTATTTTCTAGTAAATAAAATAAGATTGTTGTGTATTTTCTATTACTACTTGTTGTGTATTTTCTAGTAAATAAAATAAGATTGTTGTGTATTTTCTAGTACTACTTGTTGTGTATTTTCTAGTAAATAAAATAAGATTGTTGTGTATTTTCTAGTACTACTTGTTGTGTATTTTCTAGTAAATAAAATAAGATTGTTGTGTATTTTCTAGTACTACTTGTTGTGTATTTTCTAGTAAATAAAATAAAATTGTTGGGTATTTTCTAGTACTAGTTGTTGTGTATTTTCTAGTAAATAAAATAAGATTGTTGTGTATTTTCTAGTACTACTTGTTGTGGTGCTAATGACCTCAGCAGTAGATGCACCAAAAGAAAAGGGGGGAAAAAAACTACTTGTTGTGTATTTTCTAGTAAATAAAATAAGATTGTTGTGTATTTTCTAGTACTACTTGTTGTGTATTTTCTAGTACTACTTGTTGTGTATTTTCTAGTAAATAAAATAAAATTGTTGCGTATTTTCTAGTAAATAAAATAAGATTGTTGTGTATTTTCTAGTACTACTTGTTGTGTATTTTCTAGTAAATAAAATAAGATTGTTGTGTATTTTCTAGTACTACTTGTTGTGTATTTTCTAGTAAATAAAATAAAATTGTTGCGTATTTTCTAGTACTACTTGTTGTGTATTTTCTAGTAAATAAAATAAAATTGTTGCGTATTTTCTAGTACTACTTGTTGTGTATTTTCTAGTAAATAAAATAAAATTGTTGCGTATTTTCTAGTACTACTTGTTGTGTATTTTCTAGTAAATAAAATAAAATTGTTGTGTATTTTCTAGTACTAGTTGTTGTGTATTTTCTAGTAAATAAAATAAAATTGTTGCGTATTTTCTAGTACTACTACGTGTATTTTCTAGTACTACTTGTTGTGTATTTTCTAGTACTACTACGTGTATTTTCTAGTACTACTACGTGTATTTTCTAGTACTACTACGTGTATTTTCTAGTACTAATACGTGTATTTTCTAGTACTAGTTGAAATGTTTGTAAACGTTTTAAGTGTGGTTCTGGCACCAAACCAGACCGGGCATACGTACGTTAGTATGGGTAGTATTTTCGACTTGTATAGTAGAGTACTAGAGGTGTATTATGAGGAAGTGTTTCTTTCTATTTATTAATTGATAAATTTGTAACAGTCGTGTGTGAGATTCTTGTAGTTTTTTGTGTATGTGAATGTCGAGTTAGTCTTGTGTCTAGATATACTCCGAGATAGCGCATACTCTGGTCTTTTGGAGTCCAGAGAATTGAGTGATGTCCAATTTTCAGCTGTGGTTGATCTCCATTTTGACTTAAAAACATAAATTCATGACATAATACCAAACAGGTGAAGAATAACCCTTCAAACATTTTTCAAACTATACATTTATTTCTTCATGAGTGTTTAATTGATGAAGGTGTAATTTGACTTGGTTCCTTACAGGAATCATGTTTATTTATTGCATGACTGATTAAGTGTAACTGTAGTAATTAACAGGATATGATCGCCTGAAGATGGACCAGTGTGTCCGAAACGTTGTGATGGAGAAATAAATGTATAGTTTGAAAAATTGTTGAAGGGTTATTCTTCACCTGTTTGGTATTATTAATTAATACCCTTCATTTAGTCATCAAAATAAATTCATGACTTTTTAAATCTTACAACCGATTCCGGGACATTCAAAACCAGACGGGACACCTGAACAAGAGTCTACTTAACCCCTGTCTGGTGTTTATAAATTGTCTGAGAGACACAAGGGACATCTCAGTGAAGTATGTTGGTAGTAGTGGGCATCTAAAATCTAGATGCTCACCCCTGCCAAAAATACTTCACTGAAATTTCCCTCATGTCTGTCAGATACTTTATACACTTCATAAGTTAAGGACGCATTGTCAAAAGGCGAAGTCTCTGTGAAAAAACTAATAGGATACTTAAAAGACTTGAAACTTTACAATCTGATTTAGATAATAGCTTAAGTGGGTTGAATCGATCATAACTCGCGGATCTTTTTTGTGGATAGATCTTTTCATTTCGATTCGAATCTATTCAAAAGAACGATTGCTATTCGAGAATTGCCCATCACTAGTTCACCCTCCATAATAACAGTATATTCCAAGCTGATAATGTGTTCCAGTTAAAATTCCTCCCCTTAGGAAGCCTGTGCAATCTACTGACCCCAACACAAGAACAGGTCAGTATGTGACAGATAAAGGGGTTGGTATTCCACTGACCTACTCACCTTGAACTATACTCTGACCTACTATTGTCGTTCTACATTAACAATATCGGTTTTTTATTACCTGCATCATTTTATTTATGTACAATATAAATAATAAAAATTATTATGTTGAAATAAGAGAATGTAAGCATATATTTATAACATTATTGAGAAATCTACTCTGTAAAAATAAAAACATCATAAATAATGAATCAGATCTAAAACCTATAATCATGAATATACAAACCGCAATATAAACATATCTTGCGGACAAATTTCCTTAACCCTAACAATATCAGTAATATAAAAAGTCCACGACCAAAGGGACCTCGAAAAATTGTTCTACTTACAGAACATCGATTAATGGAGATTTTAATTCGATTAACCCACATGTAAATTGGGAAAAACGTACAAAAAATGTGAATTAAAATCGTCTATATAAAGATTATTCAAGTACATGTTGTTTGTACGTACATATAAAAACAATTAGCTAGAAGCGACAAGAAACTCATATTGAGTTAGTATATATGGTACCGGCAAAGTATATAATCAGGCAATGTATAGAATGCCTAAATCCAGCCGGGAATGTATGAAATAAAGCTTATTTCATACTTTGCCTAGGCATTCTATAGAATGCCTACTGTGCTTTAGGCAAAGTATGAAAGGCAGGATTTCTAGCTTGTAGGAGTAACTACCAGCGGTGCGATTGCGGATTTATATCCACGAACATCGCGTCTGATGATGTCTTGGAGAATTAGAAGAATGCCTAGGACGACTTTTGGGTATACGTGCTATGCGTTTCCGCTCGCTCAAGAAGATATCATAACCCTAGTTAATCCAACTCGCAAAAATTAATAGAATTCTATTAAATTCTGCAAGGTGGATTGACTAGGGTTTTGATATCTTCAAAAAAATTGAAAAATTAGCGTGTTGAACACATATAATTTTCTCACATGTCTTACACGCATATTGCGTGAATCTTGTTTTTTTAGGCTACACATGGTTCACAATGTTTACGTCTTTTCCCAGATGGAGGTGTAATGACTGCCCTGTCAATAATGATAAAATTATTGTTCTGCATTGTTGCGGTATTGTTGACCTCCGCAATATTGTTGTCGTGACTTTATAAGGCTGGATTTATTTTTTTCAGTCGTGATATAAAAAAATGTCATCTTTGTTGCAAAATATCATGCAAACCTTTGGTGTTGAGTATGAAGCTCAAGAAACACGGTGACGCGCGAATATCTGAGATTAATACTGTAATTTTAATACTCAAATGGATATTTCAGACATAGTCATACAATACCTAACATGCAAAGGAGCAAATAAAACCTAATAGAGACACAATTTAAAAAAGTCCGACTCGCAGGAACTGCATCATCTTAGCGCGGTTCCGTTCTTATCCGAAGTGCGATTAGTAAAGGAATAGTAGCAGCTATCGGTAGGTTTTGATCTGTCGTTAAAAATATAAAATAAAATCTCAATGAGAAGGAAGCTTAAAGCGCCACATATGGAAACTGACAGTTTTCTAAACGGATGGGACACTCCCGTTATCGCGACACTCACTCTAGGAAAACTCTATTACCAATATGATTCTTATTTTCTCAGCTTTAATGAAATACTCATTCCACCGTTAAATAAACTTAAAAAACAAAAGTGAGGTAAACAGTGACAAAAACCCGTCTAAAATAACAAAACTAACACTTTCGAAGTTTTAAGCACTTACTTCTCCGACTGACATTGCCCCATCGAAATTTGCTTCAGAATCTTTTTTTTAGAGAATTTAGTAAGCTTTTGAATGGTTACATCGTACTTCCCACGATTTCTTAACTGTTTTGAAGATATTAAGGGGGAAAAATGGTGCTAATACCTACCGATAGCTGCTATATTCCTTCACTAATCGCACTTGAGATAAGAACGGAACCGCACTAAGATGAAGCAGTTCCTGCGGGTCGGACTTTTTTTTTGTCAGACAAATTAATGTATTATGTTTATATTATAATATAAATATTATGTCTATAAGAAGAGCAATTCACTTTAATTGCGGTGTAAAACATTGTTGCTAGCTAAATCTAAGTATTATATAAGCTCATAAGGAAAAAATGGTGCTAATGACTCAGATTTCGATACACCATAAAAGAAAAAAAAAATTAAGGACAATATACAAAGATTCCGAAGTATTTCATGTCTGTTAATAAAATATTTTATTCTAATCCCAATAACGCAACACTTATACACAAATAAACTTTTTTTAGGTACCTATTTAATACGTATAAAATAAGGTTATAATGAGCGATCCGCTGTGGCATACACCAAGTACTACCACCGTGTGGAGTGCAACTAGTATAGACCGGTACGTCTGTACCACTGTGGTATGTAAAGAGCGGCTGTTCTGATACTGGCAAAAATTAGAAATCCTACATTCCTAAAGTTGTTTGGAGGCTTATCTTTATGACTCTAGACAAGGACTTGAAGATGACGAGGGTACACAGGGAGACGAGGGTACCTGGGGACAGGGAAAACGCCCCCCACCCTAAGCCTCCTAGCTCCTCACCTTCGAATTCATATGATTTCGTTCAATGAATTTAAAAAAAAAATTAATAAATAGATAAAAACTTCTGAAAATAGGGAATACCAAAAACAATTCTAAAGAACGAAATCAACACCAGTACAGTCATCTAGATATTCATAGGGCATTTTCGAATTCCAAGATACCGTTGAAACAAAATATTGTTTCTATATATACGTATCCTGTTTTATTGACTAATAGATTTGACTACTATAAGCAATAACAAAAATAACGAGCAGTGAAAAAAACTGTAGGAAACACACAAAAAGATTCGTTCAAATGTACGAAATTACCTATGTTTAAGCACTTATTTCTCCAAATATGACCATCCCATCGCAAATGTCTTCACAACATTTTTTGTAGAAAATTTAGTAACCTTTCGAATGGTAATCTTTTGCTTGCCAAGATTCCAAACCGTTTACGTGATATTAATGAAAATATACGAAGTTCCCAAAACTTTTCATGTCTAAAAATGAAATATTTTATTTTAATCCTTCCTTTACTCCAAACGTAACCAAATTTTCAACATATTAGTTTTGATAAAATTCAAACATGGAGAAAATGTTTCAACTGAAGCCCATGATTCTAAGTACCAAAATCAAAGACAAAAAGTCCGACTCGCAGGAACTGCGTCATCTTAGCGCGGTTCCAGTTTTGTTTTTTTGTTTTTTTTTTTTGTTTTTTTTTACGGCACATCTACATCTAGGTCATTAGCGCCGACATCCAGGGTGTAGCGAGGAATTTCACCAGCGAGCCGAGGGATGATAAAATTCCTGCCGGAGGTTGGGAATCGAACCCACCATCTCCCGCTTATGAATCCAAGGCGCTAGCCATTAGACCACGGGAGACCCCGGTTCCTGTTCATATCCCTATTCTCATTTGAAAAGCATAGAATAGAAACAGATAATATTTTCCTCGGCCTTTGTTCAAAGGGTTTTATGGCTGGCTATACCTGGGGTCAGGTCCGCAAGACCCTAGAATCCTCTTCTACCGATACTTCATTTCATACGTTTCAATGAATTGGAAAATATCAAATATTTTCACACATTCCTGTGTTCTTTTACTATAGTAATAATTCTACAGATAAAATCAATTAAAAAATAAAATAAAAAAACCAACAGCATAAAGGCAATTGAAAATATTCAAAAGACGTCAACGAATCTTTTTCTCTTGGCAAGCTATATTTCTAACAATGAATTGTTTTTCTTATTTTGCCTAATCTGTTTTTATGTAAAATACATTATCCAACTATAAGCAATTAAAAAATAACAAGGAATAAAAACAGACAAAAAGAACAGTTCGAATAAGCAAAATCAATTACTTTAATGTTTTAAGCAATTATTTCTCCGATTGACATCGCCTAATCAAAACTTTCATCAGAACCTTTTTTGTAGAGCATTTAGTAAGCTTTCTAATGGTATTCTTTCGTTTACCAAATTCTTAACCTTTTTCGAGATATTAAGGAAAATATACAAAGTTACCAAAACTTTTTATGTCTGTTAATAAAATATTTTATTCTAACCCTTCCTTAACTCCAAACGTAACCAAAATTTCAACATATTAGTTTTAATGAAAGTAGAACATGCAGAAAATGTTTCAACTGAATCCCATGATTCTAAGTACCCAAATTAAAAACGGTATTCAAAAACTATTTTTCCAATTTTCTCGAAAAAGGTTAAAGCTATCGCCTTGAAAATGGTTTCATTCGTTTTCCCAGCCCAAGAAGCCTATAAAAAGAGTACTTACAAGCTTATGAATTCAAAAACGTAAGCGTTACGATTTTTTCTGCGCGAATTTCGCCCCAAACTCTATCTTCCAGTGGGCGGATTTTGCTGGTTAACGAACTTGATCTTTCATATTGGACGACTGATTTTTGTACCAAATTTCATCAAAATCGGACCATTCGTCTTCGAGCTAGAGAGCGAACAGACAATATATATATATATATATATATATATATATATATATATATATATATACATATATATATATATAAATATATACATATATATATATATACAAATTTGAACCACCGTTATTTTCGGTCTCTAGGGGTTCTGAAACGCGAAATTTTCTTGTCGGCACTTCTGGATTGTTTCATTGTATCAACCTTATAAGCGGGGTTCCTCCCTATGGGGGAGGGAGGAACCGCGCTAAAAGAACAGTTCGAATAAGCGAAATCAATTACTTTAAAGTTTTAAGCACTTATTTCTCCGATTCACATCGCCTAATCAAAACTTTCTTCAGAACCTTTTTTGTAGAGCATTTAGTAAGCATTCTAATGGTAATCTTTTGTTTCACAAGATTCTCAACCTTTTTCGAGATATTAAGGAAAGTATACAAAGTTACCAAAACTTTTCATGTCTGTTCATAAAATATTTTATTCTAACCCTTCCTTAACTCCAAACGTAACATAGCTTTCTACATATTAGTTTTGATGATAGTAGAACATGCAGATAATGTTTCAACTGAATCCCGTGATTCTAAGTACCCAAACCAAAAACGGTATTCAAAAACTATTTTTCCAATTTTCTCGAAAACGGTTAAAGCTATCGCCTTGAAAATGGTTTCATTCGTTTTCCTAACCCAAGAAGCCTATAAAAAGAGTACTTACAAGCTTATGAACTCAAAAACGTAAGCGTTACGATTTTTTCTGCGCGAATTTCGCCCCAAACGCCATCTTCCAGTGGGTGGATTTTGCTGGTTAACGAACTTGACCTTTCAAATTGGACGACTGATTTTTGTACCAAATTTCATCAAAATCGGACCATCAGGGAAGCCAGAAATGAGCGAACAGACAAATATATATAATATATATATATATATATATATATATATATATAAATATATACATATATATATATATATATACAAATTTGAACCACCGTTATTTTCGGTCTCTAGGGGTTCTGAAACGCGAAATGTTCTTGTCGGCACTTCCGGATTGTTTCATTGTATCAACCTTATAAGCGGGGTTCCTCCCTATGGGGGAGGGAGGAACCGCGCTAAAACAAAACAAACGTAAATAAGAATTAATTACCTGGGAACGCGCGATGTATCTAAGAAGCACAAATAGGGCAAAATCAGGCGTAACCTCATCCGAAGAGGAACAATTAAAAACTGAAGTGATGGTAACAATGAAAAAAACAGCTAGAAGTGACGGGAGCTGTCTCACTAAAGATATCATAACCCTAGTTAATCCAACTCGCAAAAATTAATAGAATTCTATTAAATTCTGCGAGTTGGATTGACTAGGGTTTTGATATCTTCTTGAGCGAGCGTAGCGAGCGGAAACGCATAGCACGTATGCCCAAAAGCGCCAGCTTTAGACAGGTCAGCTACGACAGGTGAGTCTAAATTTCAATTATACTTCTTCATTAAGGATTATTGCGCATGCGCATGTTTACAAATACGCTGTTTACGCCGTCTTTTATAGCCTCCATAACAGTGAAGTTTAGTGCTTTCTTTCCTAGTTGAGAGCAACCTTTTTTTTTAACGGATTCGTGTTTAGTGCATCAAAATACCTTATAGTGCAAACTTTGAAGAAAATCGGTGCTGAGGACGCTTTATTTGCATTGATTCTGAACACTCAAATTCTACCTGTTGTCATTTCTTTCAAGTATCTAAGTAAAGTGTATGTAGTACACTTAAAACCTTTTTAATTTTATACAATGCCAAATAAGCAAGAGGCATTCTCTAGAATGCCTAGGCAATGCGTGTAATACGATGTAGAAACTAATACATTCTACACTTTGCCTAAACCACTCAGGCATTCTCTAGAATACCTAGGCATTGTATAGAATGCCTAGGCAATGCGTGTAATACGATGTAGAAACTAATACATTCTACACTTTGCCTAAACCACTCAGGCATTCTATAGAATACCTAGGCATAATATCGAATGCCTAGACAATGTGTGTAATACGATGTAGAAACGAATACATTCTACACTTTGCTTAAACCACTCAGGCATTGTATAGAATACCTAGGCATTATATTGAATGCCTAGGCAATGTGTGTAATCCGATGTAGAAACTAATACATTCTACACTTTGCTTAAACCACTCAGGCATTCTATTGAACACCTAGGCATTATATTGAATGCCTAGGCAATGTGTATAATCCGATGTAGAAACTAATACATTCTACACTTTGCCTAAACCACTCAGGCATTCTATAGAATACCTAGGGATTATATAGAATGCCTAGGCATTGTATAGAATGCCTAGACAATGTGTGTAATCCGATGTAGAAACTAATACATTCTACACTTTGCCTAAACCACTCAGGCATTCTATAGAATACCTAGGGATTATATAGAATGCCTAGGCATTGTATAGAATGCCTAGGCAATGTGTGTAATACGATGTAGAAACTAATACATTCTACACTTTGCCTAAACCACTAAGGCATTCTATAGAATACCTAGGGATTATATAGAATGCCTAGGCAATGTGTGTAATACGATGTAGAAACTAATACATTCTACGCTTTGCCTAAACCACTCAGGCATTCTATTGAACACCTAGGCTTTATATTGAATGCCTAGGCAACGTGTGTAATCCGATGTAGAAACTAATACATTCTACACTTTGCCTAAACCACTCAGGCATTCTATAGAATACTTAGGCATTGTATAGAATGCCTAGGCAATGTGTGTAATACGATGTAGAAACTAATACATTCTACACTTTTCTTAAACCACTCAGGCATTCTATAGAATACCTAGGCATTGTATAGAATGCCTAGGCAATGTGTATAATCCGATGTAGAAACTAATAAATTCTACACTTTGCCTAAACCACTCAGGCATTCTATAGAATACCTAGGCTTTATATTGAATGCCTAGGCAATGTGTGTAATCCGTTGTAGAAACTAATACATTCTACACTTTGCCTAAACCACTCAGGCATTCTATAGAATACTTAGGCATTGTATAGAATGCCTAGGCAATGTGTGTAATACGATGTAGAAACTAATACATTCTACACTTTTCTTAAACCACTCAGGCATTCTATAGAATACCTAGGCATTATATTGAATGCCTAGGCAATGTGTATAATCCGATGTAGAAACTAATAAATTCTACACTTTGCCTAAACCACTCAGGCATTCTATAGAATACCAAGGCATTGTATAGAATATCTAGGCAATGTGTGTAATCCGATGTAGAAACTAATACATTCTACACTTTGCCTAAACCACTCAGGCATTGTATAGAATGCCTAGGCAATTTGTGTAATCCGATGTAGAAACTAATACATTCTACACTTTGCCTAAACCACTCAGGCATTCTATAGAATACCTAGGCATTGTATAGAATGCCTAGGCAATTTGTATAATCCGATGTAGAAACTAATACATTCTACACTTTGCCTAAACCGTTCAGGCATTTTATAGAATACCTAGGCATTGTATAGAATGCCTAGGCAATGTGTATAATCCGATGTAGAAACTAATAAATTCTACACTTTGCCTAAACCACTCAGGCATTCTATAGAATACCAAGGCATTGTATAGAATATCTAGGCAATGTGTGTAATCCGATGTAGAAACTAATACATTCTACACTTTGCCTAAACCACTCAGGCATTGTATAGAATGCCTAGGCAATTTGTGTAATCCGATGTAGAAACTAATACATTCTACACTTTGCCTAAACCACTCAGGCATTCTATAGAATACCTAGGCATTGTATAGAATGCCTAGGCAATTTGTATAATCCGATGTAGAAACTAATACATTCTACACTTTGCCTAAACCGTTCAGGCATTTTATAGAATACCTAGGCATTGTATAGAATGCCTAGGCAATTTGTGTAATCCGATGTAGAAACTAATACATTCTACACTTTGCCTAAACCACTCAGGCATTCTATAGAATACCTAGGCATTGTATAGAATGCCTAGGCAATGTGTGTAATCCGATGTAGAAACTAATACATTCTACACTTTGCCTAAACCACTCAGGCATTCTATAGAATACCTAGGCATTGTATAGAATGCCTAGGCAATGTGTGTAATCTGATGTAGAAACTAATACATTCTACACTTTGCCTAAACCACTCAGGCATTCTATAGAATACCTAGGCATTGTATAGAATGCCTAGGCAATGTGTGTAATCTGATGTAGAAACTAATACATTCTACACTTTGCCTAAACCACTCAGGCATTCTATAGAATACTTAGGCATTGTATAGAATGCCTAGGCAATGTGTGTAATCTGATGTAGAAACTAATACATTCTACACTTTGCCTAAACCACTCAGGCATTCTCTAGAATACCTAGGCATTGTATAGAATGCCTAGGCAATGTGTGTAATCTGATGTAGAAACTAATACATTCTACACTTTGCCTAAACCACTCAGGCATTCTATAGAATACCTAGGCATTGTATAGAATGCCTAGGCAATGTGTGTAATCTGATGTAGAAACTAATACATTCTACACTTTGCCTAAACCACTCAGGCATTCTATAGAATACCTAGGCTTTATATTGAATGCCTAGGCAATGTGTGTAATCTGATGTAGAAACTAATACATTCTACACTTTGCCTAAACCACTCAGGCATTCTATAGAATACCTAGGCATTATATTGAATGCCTAGGCAATGTGTGTAATATGATGTAGAAACTAATAAATTCTACACTTTGCCT
Source organism: Gonocerus acuteangulatus (assembly GCA_946811695.1). Classification (NCBI taxonomy): domain Eukaryota; kingdom Metazoa; phylum Arthropoda; class Insecta; order Hemiptera; family Coreidae; genus Gonocerus; species Gonocerus acuteangulatus. The sequence continues at coordinate 75,774,208 of OX328130.1, read as the reverse complement.
AAACCACTCAGGCATTCTATAGAATACCTAGGCATTGTATAGAATGCCTAGGCAATGTGTGTAATCTGATGTAGAAACTAATACATTCTACACTTTGCCTAAACCACTCAGGCATTCTATAGAATACCTAGGCTTTATATTGAATGCCTAGGCAATGTGTGTAATCTGATGTAGAAACTAATACATTCTACACTTTGCCTAAACCACTCAGGCATTCTATAGAATACCTAGGCATTGTATAGAATGCCTAGGCAATGTGTGTAATCTGATGTAGAAACTAATACATTCTACACTTTGCCTAAACCACTCAGGCATTCTATAGAATACCTAGGCATTGTATAGAATGCCTAGGCAATGTGTGTAATATGATGTAGAAACTAATACATTCTACACTTTGCCTAAACCACTCAGGCATTCTATAGAATACCTAGGCATTGTATAGAATGCCTAGGCAATGTGTGTAATATGATGTAGAAACTAATACATTCTACACTTTGCCTAAACCACTCAGGCATTCTATAGAATACCTAGGCATTGTTTAGAATGCCTAGGCAATGTGTATAATCCGATGTAGAAACTAATACATTCTACACTTTGCCTAAACCACTCAGGCATTCTATAGAATACCTAGGCATTGTATAGAATGCCTAGGCAATGTGTATAATCCGATGTAGAAACTAATACATTCTACACTTTGCCTAAACCACTCAGGCATTCTATAGAATACCTAGGCATTGTATAGAATGCCTAGGCAATGTGTATAATCCGATGTAGAAACTAATACATTCTACACTTTGCCTAAACCACTCAGGCATTCTATAGAATGCCTGGATTCTATACTTTGCCGGTAACATATACATTGCCTAAATCCAGCCGGGAATGTATGAAATAAAGCTTATTTCATACTTTGCCTAGGCATTCTATAGAATGCCTAAATCCAGCCGGCAATGTATGAAATAAAGCTTATTTCATACATTGCCTAGGCATTCTATAGAATGCCTACTGTGCTTTAGGCAAAGTATGAAATTCAGGATTTGTAGCTCTTAGGCTAAGAGTCGCATTGTTCGTGTAAGACTATTTGACAGAGTAAAAAGTGTAAATCTGTAAAAGTGGAAAGAAAATGCAATTCTAAATATCACTATTCTCAGCCCTGCAGGAATAAATAACCCCGAAATGTAAATAACAATCTCACTTTATTAACCTTTATTAAATATATTGTTTGCTTTACTATAAGAGCTAGTTTATAACCATTTTTTTAAAGTTACTCAAATTACCTAGGTTAAAGTGTATACAGTAAACTCAAAACCTTTTTTACATGGGCATATACAAGGGGGGCTGAGGGGGCTGCAGCCCCCACCCTCCGAAATTTTGATTTGATGGTAAATATTTTTCGTAAAACCCTTAAAAATAAATTAATTTTTTTATATTTATATATATTTTATTTATGGAATATTACAATCTACAATTGAACTGTACTTTGTAATTTGATATTAGTTACTTGTCCACGCCTCAGGTGTCCCCAGTTGTCAGCCGAATACCTTCCTTGTTAGGAAGGATTCTAGGATGAGCTGGAGTTACCTTGCGCCATCGAACCACACCCTGCGACTAGCAGGGAGGATTGGAGGCCTCACTTATTATAATTTCACTGATTTTTTCACACCACTCCACAACACTTCACTACCATAGTAGATCCCGGGTATAGAAGACGTTCCGGGGCCACGAAGACGTCTTGGTGGAGAGGAAGGATGATTGGTGCTGGATAAGGATTGGGCTATAGGATTAGGATGATTGATTAGTTTACTATGGAAGGATGGGAAAAAATAAATTAAATAAGATCACTTAGTTAAAAAAAAAAAAAGAAAAAAAAAATATTTTACGTGTAATAGCGTTTTAGATGGTTAAAACTATTGCCAGTTCAAAATTTTTAGTATTCTATACCCCGGAATTGGGCGCAGCCCCCCCCCCATCGAAATTTTCCCAGCCCTCCCGAAATTCTTGTCTTTATACGCCCATGCTTTTTAAATTTTATACAATGCCACATATATGTTATACACATTTTATAGAATGCCTGGCTTCTATACTTTGCCGGTAACATATACATATCATTCCTACCATGTGAAACTATCGAATATGCAAATCGGCAAAAACTAGAGAACGAACATATTCTATCCATTAACGAAGAAATATATTGAAAATAGGTCTTATTCGATACTTTATTTAAGGCATTAAAGGATATTCTAAAGGGGTTAGAGTTGTGACGATTTGCGAAAAGCCGTATCGTCCACCATACAAGAGCAAAATCTCGAATCTGAACAAAACGTTTTTGCATATTCGATAGTTTGACATGGTAGGCGTCCCTACCTACACCTCATTGTTCAGTAATTTTACAAGAATTTCCAATCAATTTTTCGAACATTGTTTTACCCTTTTTTTCACGAACACTTTTGAAATTTTACTTAGATGTGTTTTCTACGTTATTTTTATTTCTTTGATCTTAAAAATTTATTGTTTTTACAAAGTTATTTTTATTTTTAGCTGTTCGTTATTCATAAAACGCTTAGGTCCGCCCGACAAATCTATGTAACATACAGTCTTCTTTTTCGTACTTGGCCACTGCGCATGCGCCATCACCACGAGCATACGCGAACGCCAGAGGACACTTCTTTTGTGAAACAAACAGTCTTCTTTTTTGTACACGGGCACACCACTGCGCATGCGCGAACGCGACCGGACACTTTTTTGTGACACGTACAGTCTTCTTTTTCGTATGTGGCCACTGCACATGCGCGATCGCGAGCGGACACTTTTCTGTGACGGTATTTTTCCAGTTTAGTCACCGCAAAACCATATTTATGGTAAAAGTTCGCGAATTATTTACACCTAGTTTAGTAAACAGGGGAAACAACAAACGAAGTTGTTCTAAATTTTACTAGCTTTAATTAAAAAAAAAAATCATTGAAATCGGTTAAGATTTAGAGACTGTAGCCTTTTTCGAAACACGAAACTGAGCGCCTGCGGGCCCGCTGAAAAATTTTTCAGCGGATTCAGTATCATTAGATACCTGAGCCGCAAACCTAACTGGGATGGAAAGAAAGGCAAGCTGTCTGCTGACGCACACACCACGACATCGGGCCCGCAAAACACATCACTCTTACGCATATGCCACGACTTCGGGCCCTCAAGTGTTAATACAGCCAGGGGTTTCACTGCTATATACTTTAAATCCAATAGTTTGCCATATTTGTGTGTCAATTCTTTGTTTCTCTCTCTGAAACAAATAATTGTCTGAATAAACCACCTCGAAAGCCCGACCTCGGCCCCAAGCTTGCTGTCCCCCATCAATATATATGCACATGTATATATATACATATTGTATTAAGTCAGAGGTCACGAATACGTCACTCCGACCCTATTCGCCTTGTTCGTCTTGACCTTCTGTAATGTGTCACTGCGCACATGTCGAAATGTAAGGGTGTCAGTAAAGCTGACAACTCATGGTTCACGGATCTTGTTGTCTTCTGCGCAGGGCAATCAATATGCTAAACAAGACGATTTTTCTCTCCTGAAAGATGGACGAAGCACACTTTCTGTCACGGTGGTAACGAGACAACAAGTAACAATTTATGGCAGTGTTGATGCTTTAAAGATTTTCCAAGTCATTTAGGCACAATAGACTACTGGAATGAATTGGTCATAAATATATTGTTAAAACCTTCCTCGAAATGACCAGTAAAACGCCATCACAACGCGTTTTCGTTATTATTCCTAGGCTCATTTGGAAAGCTTAGAATAAATAAGACTTAATGTTTTGTCTTAATCTATATATATATATATATATATATATATATATATATATATATATAAATCACGTGTTTATCTCTTTGTTCCTTATACAAATCTACACCGTTTGACCGATTTTGACCAAACGTGGCACACAGGTAGGTCTTGATAAGGAAAATCTCCTAGACTATGTCAAAATAGTCAAATTTCAAAATTTGGTCAAAAGGTCAAAAGTTTTGTTCAAGAAAAATTGGCTACACTGAACCAGTCAGATTCTGACGGCCATTTTGAATCGACAACCATTTTGAATACTGTCCCAAATTAATTTGTTGATGTTCTAGATAATTAGAATAATTCGAACTCATTGACGACTTTACATCATTATATAATCATGCAATGTAGTTTATTTCAATTTTATATTAACAGTCACTGTCTAACTAAGGAGCGCTGCCCTTTCATTGATAAGAGCTATCTACTCGCTGTCGGATGTAATATGAATTGCTGTGGTGCTGGCCTCTGTCGGCTGTTTCACGAGGCAGCACTAGACAGATATAAACAAATTCACACCGTTTGACCGATTTTGACGTAACTGGGTATACAGGTAGATCTTGATACGGGGAGAGTCATAGGCAGAAAGTAGGTAAAAATGCATGAATTTCCCACCTTGGGGCTACCTTTTGTAATTGCAAAAACTATAGCTCAGTTAAGAACAGCCAGCAACTTCAATATTAAATTTTGCATTAAAAATATCCATTATTCTATTAATCCGGAAGAAATCTGCACCCTTTGTAACAATAACGCATATGAAGACATTTTCCATTTTATTCTGCATTGCCGTATTTACTCCCACATTAGAAACCAATTCCTCCAGAATATCAATCAGCCTACTGATAATTCCCAATTATTTGAAGCTAGAGAACATGACGAGAGGACGTCCTGATAAAGAAAGGCCCTGAAGAGGTGCGAAAAGGCACGAAACATGTCGGGCGAAACATATCAAATATAGTAGTTAATGTGAACAAAGAGCGTACTGCTTTATCGACCCCCTGCCTTCGAAAGAAATAAGAAAAAGTGGAAAATATATATCGGGTCATCGTTCGCAACAATTAATACAAATTTATAACTACTTAAAAAAAGTCCGACTCGCAGGAACTGCGTCATCTTAGCGCGGTTCCATTCATATCCCTAGTGTTATTTTGTAGACTTAGAAAAGAAACAGTTATTACTTTGTTTGCATCATTCCTAATGTAAACAAATATGAAAAAAAAAAAAACAAGATTTTCGGCTAGGGATGAAACTATCCTAAGCAGAAATGACTCTTTCTGCCGTCCCAAGTTTCGGTCTACGAAGACTCTTCTGCGAATATATTTCTAATTTACTTAACTTGCAGTGCTAACATATCCATTTTACTTTTAAATGCAATTAAACAAAATAAAATTGTACATGAAAATGAGAAAGTAGTGTTATTTTTTATTGAACTACGGCCACATTCAACCACAAAATATAATTATATTTCTAGTATAGAATTTGGCTGCATGACTTCCTACAGGTAAAGGTAACTGTCAGCTGTCCTAGAATGCTTGATGAGAACAATGAATCTTGATTTATTAAGTGCAATAACAGCCTACCTGAACCGGCCTACTACCTCGACCCGGACTGACTCTACACAGAGAATATTTACGTTTTCAGTTCTGTTACAGGTTCAAAGAATTTGTATTTATTCCCCTGTTTTATTGAGAAATACATCCTCCTCCTAGAAGCAATAACAAAATAACAAGAAATAAAAACAGACAAAAAGAACCGTATAAATTACCGAAATCAATTATCGTTTATCAAACTTCTAAGTTATATGTACTTATTTCTCCGTTTGACATCGCCTAATCAAAACTTTCTTCAGAACCTGTTTTCTAGAGCATTTAGTAAGCTTTCGAATGGAAACCATCCGTTTACCAAGATTCTCAACGGTTTTCGAGATACTAACGAAAGGGCGGGGTCTCCCGTGGTCTAGTGGCTAGCGCGCTGGATTCATAAGCGGGAGATGGTGGGTTCGATTCCCACCTCCGGCAGGAATTTTATCATCTCAAGGCTCCCTGGGAAAATTCCTCGCTGAACCCTGGATGTCGGTGCTAATGACCTAGAAGTAGATGCGCCGTAAAAAAAAAAAAAAAAAAAAAAAAAAAACTAACGAAAGTATAAAAGGTTACCAAAACTTTTCTTGTCTGTTAATAAAATATTTTATTCTAACCCTTCCTTTACTCCAAACGTAACTAAAATTTCAACATATTAGTGTTGATACAATTCGAACATGCAGAAAATGTTTCAACTGAATCCCATAATTCTAAGTACCAAAATCAAAGACAAAAAGAACAGTTCGAATAAGCGAAATCAATTACTTTAAAGTTTTAAGCACTTATTTCTCCGATTGACATCGCCTAATCAAAACTTTCATCAGAACCATTTTTGAAGAGCATTAAGTGAGCTTTCTAATGGTCATCTTCCGTTTCCCATGATTCTCAACCATTTTCGAGATATTAAGGAAAGTATACAAAGTTACCAAAACTTTTTATGTCTGTTAATAAAATATTTTATTCTAACCCTTCCTAAACTCCAAACGTAACAAAAATTTCAACATATTAGTTTTAATGAAAGTAGAACATGCAGAAAATGTTTCAACTGAATCCCATGATTCTAAGTACCCAAACCAAAAACTGTATTCAAAAACTATTTTTCCAATTTTCTCGAAAACGGTTAAAGCTATCGCCTTGAAAATGGTTTCATTCGTTTTCCTAGCCCAAGAAGCCTATAAAACGAGTACTTACAAGCTTATGAACTCAAAAACATAAGCGTTACGATTTTTTTTGCGCGAATTTCGCCCCAAACGCCATCTTCCAGTGGGCGGATTCTTCTGGCTAACGAACTTGACCTTTCAAATTAGACGACGGGTTTTTGTACCAAATTTCATCACAATCGGACCATTCGTCTTCTACCTAGAGAGCGAACAGACAAATATATATATATATATATATATATATATATATATATATATATATATATATAAATAAATATATACATATATATATATACAAATTTTAACCACCGTTATTTTCGGTTTCTAGGGGTTCTGAAATGCGAAATTTTCTAGTCGGCAGTTCCGGATTGTTTCATTGTATCAACCTTATAAGCGGGGTTCCTCCCTATGGGGGAGGGAGGAACCGCGCTAAAACTCCTTGAAATTGAGAGTGTCATTAATTTATGATTGATATAATAAAAATAATAATTTTATTACATATTGAGTTAACGTATGTAAATTTTGTACAAATTTAATGCCAAAAAAATATATTTATTTTTAGTTAAACTTTATTATTTCTCGTCGTATTACTCTTGTTTTTTATTACTGTTTTGTAACCTCACCAATGAATTATTTAATATTACTAACATAGCAACTAACGGTATTATATAAGAAATGCTATGAGTTGTAACTTAAAAGAAAATAAATTGATTACAAAAAAAAGTCCGTCTCGCAGGAACTGCATCATCTTAGCGCGGTTCCGTTCATATCCCTAGTCTAATTTTGAAAGATTAAAATAGAAGCAGTTATTATTTTGGTTCCACCAGTCTTTTTTTTTAATTAATTATTATAATGGCGTGTCAACCCTTAAGGTCACTAATGCCATTCCTGTGAGTAGTAAAGTCTTGAGAGGTCATGATTTACAATCTTACCTGGAAGGGTCGGCTACACTAGAAACGGACCCGCTAGTGGCAAGGTCTATGAATCTTGGAAATCTATATTTCTAACAATAAATTGTTTTTGTTATTTTACTTAACCAGTTTTATTGTCAAATACATTATACATAAAATATTAAACGTAACAAAAATTTCAACATATTAGTTTTAATGAAAGTAGAACATGCAGAAAATGTTTCAACTGAATCCCATGATTCTAAGTACCCAAACCAAAAACGGTATTCAAAAACTATTTTTTTAAGCACTCATTTCTCCGATGAATCGATAATTGCTTCAGAATTATTAGCATTTAGTAAGCTTTCGAATGGTAAGGATCCGCTTATGAAGATTTCAAACCGTTTTCGAGATATAAGGAAAATAATTTAAAAAAATAAAAAAATAAAATTAAGGAAAATATACAAAGTACCCAAAACTTTTTAAGGGTGTCCAGAGAGCGATCAAACACACACACACACACACACACACACACACACACATATATATATATATATATATATATATATATATATATATATATATATATATACCAATTTGAAACACCGTTATTTTCGGTCTCTCAGGGGTTCTTAAACGCAAACTTTTTTGTCGGGACTTCTGGATTGCGTCATGAGGCCTCCATTTGGAGGGCGGGGTCCTCCATATGGAGAGAGGGAGGAACCGCGCTAAAATTATCTCTTTACGTCTAACTTGCCTGGAATTTAAGGTGCTTAGCCTGATTGCCACAGAACTGAACAAGGTTTGGCTATTAAAACCATCAAACCTTACTCAATTCCTTCTCCCCAACCGGAGACCTGAATGTCAGGTCCGCCTCGTGAGCCACCAATCAGTTGCCCGTATTCTGCCACGAGGAGGCGCACACAGTGCCCAAGTTCACTTAGAATACATAAAAACAAATACGTATGGATATTCTTAATTAGTTAAATTATGTACACATATATACAATATTATTTATTTATTTATTTTATTTTTTTTTTTATTTTTTTTTTTTTTTAACCGCGCATTTACATCTAGGTCATTAGTTCCGACATCCAGGGTGCAGCGAGGAATTTTCCCAGCGAGCCAATCTAGTGGATACAGAAGGATCAAGAACAAGTTCTCAAAATTGAGTAGATACCACTCCCTAATAAAGCCTATATAGAATAATATGCCAAATAAAGCCAATCTAGTGGATACAGAAGGATCAAGAACAAGTTCTCAAAATTGAGTAGATACCACTCCCTAATAACGCCTATATAGAATAATATGCCTAATAAAGCCAATCTAGTGAATACAGAAGGATCAAGAACAAGTTCTCAAAATTGAGTAGGTACCACTCCCTAATAAAGCCTATATAGAATAATATGCCAAATAAAGCCAATCTAGTGGATACAGAAGGATCAAGAACAAGTTCCCAAAATTGAGTAGATACCACTGCCTAATGAAGCCTATATAGAAGAATATGCCTAATAAAGTCAATAGAGTAAATACAAATTGAACAAGAGCAAGTCTTGAGGAAATCTTTTTTTCTTCTATTTAAATACTTTTATCAATATTTAGTCAATAAACCTGTGTTTTTTAATCGCTAATTTATGAATCGGTTCATAACTAAACAGTCGTTATAATTGGTTAGTATATATCCAGTGTTTAAAAATATTGATTGCTTATTGATGAATCGGTTTACAACCAAATAGTCTTTATGAATATTTAATAAATATCTAATACGGAATCACCTGCAACTTTTGATCGCTAATTTATGGATTGTCTCATAACTAAATAGTCGTTAATAATAGTCGTACAAAGAAAACTGTTGATTGCTAATTTATGTATATGTTGACAACTAATTAATCTTTATCAATATTTACAATATAATTTATGTTATGTTATGTCTGAATCTAGGTCAGTTTAAGAAATTTTAGTGAACGAAATCTTAAAGTTGCTCTACCTACTCTTGCAAGGCTTTGTATTTGTGTCGGCAGATACCTGGGTTATATTACCCTACAAGGGTTACTTCTCTTGAGGATTAACTCCTAGCAGGTAAATTTCTAGTAAACCCTCTGTTTGTTTGGGACTGAACCGACTGTCTATTCGTTCATAGTATCTAACCGTTGTAAAGTTTATTTTCTACATTTAGGAATTAATATACATATGTAGACTAAATCATAGCAATTGTCTACCTTCGCTGTCGGTGATCTTAACAATGTAGACTCGCTAATGTTACCTGACCTTAGATAAATCGTAATTACAATTTGCTGCGACAACACGACATTTTATCAGAATTCCCTGTCTAATAAAGCCTATGAAGAATAATATGTCTAATAAAGCCTATCTAGTTGATAAAGAAGGACTAAGAACAAGTCTTCAAGATTAAGTAGTATCTCCTGCCTTATAAAGCCTATATAGAATAATACGGCTAATAAAGCCGTATAAAGATTCATATAATTACTCAACAATAGATTCTAATTTAAAAACAGCTATTTTCGATATCTACCTGTTCTAAAACGTTAAATCATTTATTAGGCACTTCGGATTACGTCATTGGGTCGACGTCAGAAGCGTGTTTCCTATCTGTGAAGTGAAGCAGGAAACAAGCTAAAAACAGCAACCAATTAAAATGTGAGGTAAATAGAGGAAAAACGCCGTTCGTGGTGGTAGACAATCTTACAAGGCATTTCGCTCAGAAATACCCGAAATATTGTTTCTAATTTTACGTATCCTATTTTATTGCCAAATAGATTTATATTCTATAATCAATAAAAAAAAAAAAAAAAAACTACTAGCAATAAAGAACTAAGGGTAATACATGAAAATAGGGAATACCAAGAACAATTCTAAAATACGAAATCAAAACCAGTACTGTAATCTAGATATTCATACGGCATCTTCGAATTCTAACAAACAAAATAATGCTTTTAATTATACATATCCTATTTAATGAAAAATACATTAGACTACTATAAGCAAGTACAAAAATAACGAGCAGTGAAAAAAAAAACTTCGGGAAACACATAAATAGATCCGTTTAAATAAAGGAAACTAACTAAGTTTTAAGCACTTATTTCTCCTAATGTGACGACCCCATCAAACATTTCTGTAAAACATTTTTTGTAGAGAATTTAGTAAGCTTTCGAACTGTTACATTTCAATTGCCACGATCTCCTAACCCTTTTCGAGATATTAAGGAAAAAATACGAAGGGGGCCTAATAGATATTCATAAGGGATCTGAGAACCCCAAGATACCGCAAAAATAAAATATTCTAATTATACGTATCCTGTTTTATTGGCAAATACATTTGACTACTATAAGCAATTGCAAACAATAGGGAATATGCCAAAGAACTCGGATTAGGAGCCTCGACAGTTTCAAGACATTTGAAGGAAATCGGCAAATCCAAAACTGACATTTCATACGGTACAGCCTGATATATTTCTAACAATGAATTGTTTTTCTTATTTTAATTAATCTATTTTATTGTCAAATACATTATCCAACTATAAGCAATGTAAAAATAGGAATAAAAACAGACAAAAAGAATTGTTCGAATAAACGAAATCAATTACTTCAAATTTTAAGCACTTATTTCTCCGATTGACATCGCTTATTCAAAACTTTCTTTAGAACCTTTCTTGTAGACCATTTAGTAAGCTTTCGAATGGTAACCTTTCGCTTCCCAAGATTTTCAACCGTTTTCGAGATATTAAGAAATTATACGAAGTTCCCAAAACTTTTCATTATTTCTGACAACAGAAAATAGGTCTCATTTTACCTATCCTGTTTTTCACACACATACATTTTCCTTACAAATACAACATAAGAAATTAAAAAAATAAAAAGCAATAAAAAACCAAGGGAAAGAGACAAAAATTACAAAAAGAACGACAAAAACCCGTTCATAAGAACAAAACAGACGTATTTGAAGTTTTAAGCACTTATTTCTCCGATTGACATAACCTAATCAAAAATAGTTTTAGAATCATTTTTGTAGAGAATTTATTAAGCTTTCAAATAGTTTCTATCCACTTACCACGATTTCCCAACCGTGTTCACGATATTAATGAAAGTATACGAAGTTCCCAAAACTTTTCATGTCTGTTCATTAAATATTTTATTCTAACCCTCCCTTAACTCCAAACGTAACATAACTTTCAACATATTAGTTTTAATGAAAGTAGAACATGCAGATAATGTTTCAACTGAATCCCGTGATTCTAAGTACCCAAACCAAAAACGGTATTCAAAAACTATTTTTCCAATTTTCTCGAAAACGGTTAAAGCTATCGCCTTGAAAATGGTTTCATTCGTTTTCCTTGCCCAAGAAGCCTATAAAAAGAGTACTTACAAGCTTATGAACTCAAAAACGTAAGCGTTACGATTTTTTTTGCGCGAATTTCGCCCCAAACGCCATCTTCCAGTGGGCGGATTTTGCTGGTTAACGAACTTGACCTTTCAAATTGGACGACAGATTTTTGTACCAAATTTCATCAAAATCGGACCATTCGTCTTCTATTTAGAGATCGAACAGACAAATATATATATATATATATATATATATATATATATATATATATATATATATATATAAATATATACATATATATATATATATATATACAAATTTGAACCACCGTTATTTTTGGTTTCTAGGGGTTCTGAAACGCAAAATTTTCTAGTCGGCACTTCCGGATTGTTTCATTGTATCAACCTTATAAGCGGGGTTCCTCCCTATGGGGGAGGGAGGAACCGCGCTAAAAAAAAAAGCTTGGCAATTGGGATTGTCCTCGGGGGAGGGCAATTGGGAAGCTCGTTCGGGGGTTGTCTTGAGGTCCACATTTAGTCGGAGAGCCAGTAACCGCACGGTTCATGAAGTGTTATACAGGGTGTCTCAGTATATGTGTCCACCCCCTTTTCCTCCTAGAGTTGTTGGAATTTCGAAATGAAACTTGGTAGGTCTTAGTTATGTTGCATGAGGTTTCTTTTGAAGGTTTAGTTGACTTTGTAACATTCTCCAGTTTTTCTCCAGCGCATCTAACTCTTGATTTTCTAATGGCGGCAGGTATTTTTTATGACGAATTCTGATAGAAAATTTAATTTCAAGACTAATTTATTCCGAGACATCTTTTGATCCGACGCACCATTTGCGCGTAAAACGCAAAAAACTGAAACATATCGCCCTTTTGTTGACAAATTCCTATTTATCACTGAAACCAAGCCTTTTACGTAAAAACACCTCAATGTAAACGTTGTAGCCTATTAATTTTCCTTTCAGAGGATACCAAGATCAAAGTTGTAGGTTTAATATTTAACGGGATATTATGAATGAAAAATATACCTTAAAAGTTTTAAAAAGTAAAAATTCAGAAAATCGATATGAATAGAAAAAAAAGTAGCTGACATAAACAATAAAAAAAAGTACTTATTTACTTTATGAAAAAAGTATATAAAAATTATTATAAAACAGAACAGAATAAATTTATTTTATATAATGTATTATTTTTTATAATACCCCGTTAAATATTTAATCTATAACTTTGATCTTGGTATCATCTGAAAGGAAAATTAATAGGCTACAACGTTTGTATCGAAGTGTTTTTACGTGCAAGGCTTGATTTCAGTGATAAGTAGGAATTTGTTTACAAAAGGGAGATATGTTTCAGTTTTTTGCGTTTTACGCGCAAACCGTCCGTCGGATCAAAAGATGTCTCAGAATAAATTAGTCTTAAAATTAAATTTTCTATCAGAATACGTCATAAAAAATACCTGCCGCCATTGGAAAATCAAGAGTTAGATGCGCTGGAGAAAAACTGGAGACTGTTACAAAGTCAACTAAACCTTCAAAAGTATCCTCATGCAACATAACTAAGACCTACCAAGTTTCATATCAAAATTCCAACAACTCTAGTGTACCAAAATAAATTTAATTTGAAAGAGTATTAAAACTATAAAAAAAAAAAAAACAATTTAAAGCGAGACTCACTTACCAACACCTGGGGTGGTACAGTTTATCCGGATAGACCAACGGATAGCCAGGCTCAATGAGGTATGAAACCCAGGTGGTCCAAATAAAAAAAAGAACACAACAAGATACTCAGAGCTGGTAACTATATTGAGATAAGTACAAAAGGTTCCCAGAAAAAAATGTAAACACCCTTATACCCAAACACAATCAATATCTATGAATACCAAAAAAAAAGATAAATTCCCAATAAAGGGTAAGCATGTATATATATATATATATATATATATATATATATATATATATATATATATATATATTAAATATCATTAATACATAGAAATATCAAAAAGGATTAATATTATTCAAATATTAAATATAGTAAAAGATATCGATAGATAAACATATATGCATATACACCAGATACTATCAGTAATCTGGGAAGAACAAAAATAGACTCTTAATAAAAGCATATATATATATATATATATATATATATATATATATATATATACACACATACACCAGATATAATTATCAATCTGGGAAGAGACAAATGTAGACTTTCAATAAAAGCTTAAACATATAACATACACCAGATACAATCAGTAATCTGGGAAGAAGCCAAAAATAGACTTTCGATAGAGGCATAAACACATATATATCAAATATATTTAATTTGGGAAGACACAATTCTCAAAAACTCATAAAATTCCATAGTCTGGCCTGGCCAATAATTACTTGAGAATAATACATGACGATAAAACTGAAGTCGATAACTATCCAACAAATTGGCATAGAAAACACATAGTGAAGAATCATTGAATTGCAACTACATGTACAATTCCAAAACCTGGATTAGCCACCAATATCACAACACAAAATTTTGGTAATCTGGCATTGCCAATAACTTATTTAGCGATAGTAAACTTAAACTTTTCCCAAATTTTTAAAGCTATACACAATATAGTTACTTGCACTCATGGCAGTACTTGAACGGCAACAATTTTAAACGAGGCCTGGAGATAAATAAAACGTGGAGCCTGGTGTCCAGCAGAAGATAAAATGTATGGGTTACTCACTCTATGTATGGGTTGTCCCACAATATGCTCTAAAAGCCTACCACATGGAGTTCCAATCACATGTTCGGCCAAAACGATAAACCGAGAAGACAAATGCCGCCTCTTCGTGCTACTGGATCTTCATTTTCATTGTTAACAAAAAGGAAGCCTCAGTCCCTCCTTAAAAAGCTGGAAACCACATACTTGCAAAGAAAACTTTTTTTTTTTCTAGCACCTGCTTCTACGCCATTTTCTCACAGACTCCCCCCAGAACCGACGCCTCTTCTAACCAAGGCCTACCGACCACGGGGAAAAAAAAACAAAAGAATAAAAATCTTAAATTGTATACAAAAACTATTACATCCAAAATGGAGAAGAAAATTGACTATCTTCGGTGGATAGTAAACATTTACAAGTGGTGCGAATTCCGAATAAAATGTAAAACATAAAATGTTATCAGTCCAAAGAGATAGAGAAAGCAGGTTCTCACTCCCCGCAGGGCGCCACGTCACACTAGGAGGAAAAGGGGGTGGGCACATGTACTGGGACACCCTGTATATAAGGGGGTGGGCACATATACTGGGACACCCTGTATATAAGGGGGTGGGCACATATACTGAGACACCCTGTATATAAGGGGGTGGGCACATATACTGGGACACCCTGTATATAAGGGGGTGGGCACATATACTGGGACACCCTGTATATAAGGGGGTGGGCACATATACTGAGACACCCTGTATATAAGGGGGTGGGCACATATACTGAGACACCCTGTATATAAGGGGGTGGGCACATATACTGAGACACCCTGTATATAAGGGGGTGGGCACATATACTGAGACACCCTGTATATAAGGGGGTGGGCACATATACTGAGACACCCTGTATATAAGGGGGTGGGCACATATACTGAGACACCCTGTATATAAGGGGGTGGGCACATATACTGGGACACCCTGTATAGTACCTTGAAATTTTACTATATTGTACCTCTTAGGTATATAAGAAGGTAAATAAGTGTTGGATAGACTTACTGTGGAACACCAGCTACACATTGGGGAAAGGTGCAAAACAATATTTCCCAAAAATAGAGTTTTATTCAGAAGCCAACTATCTTTAATGTAAAATTAAGACAATTTTACAATGAATAATAAATAAGACAGACACATATAACACGTAAAAAAAAAAAAAAAAAAAAAATCTTAATTGTTAATGAGAGTATTATTCACGCTGCCATTTAAACTGGGACAGCTGTACAAGATCATGTGAGCAAGAACCAATGAGAGCGCAGGAAACAACCAACACTGCGCGGTGCTCTGATACACTCTTACGGTTACGCGCAGTGTATTGCAGTCTACCATAGGCAACATTTATTTTTCTGTTTCACGATAATTAAACCCTACAAAAATGTCTGTCCTTTTGTAATTATTTTCAAATATGTTTATTGAAGACGCAATTTAAATCGCAGCCTTCATTTAATATTAAAAATAAAAACTAGGTACTTCGTTTTTTATTTTTTAATTTACATTTTAACCCCCTTAAAAGTGTCTGCCTTATTTATTATTCATTTTAAAATATCCTTTATTTGCAATTTTTTTACATTAATGGTACTTGGCTTCTGAATAAAACACTATTTTTGGGCAATATTGTTTTGTACCTTTCCCCTATGTGCAGTACCTGGTGTTCCAAGGTATGTCCAGGAAACACATATTTACCTTCTTATCTACCTAAGAGGTACATTGTAGCAAAATTTCAAGGTGCATAAAATAGTCCATGAAAAATGCGTAACCAGCTCTCCGACTGATTGCGTTCCTCGGCATAGGGACTTCACTCTGAGAAACCAGTGACAGAAATCCTATTATATTCCGACATGAAATCCTGTTTATTATGAGGAGATTTATCAATCACGAAAGTAAAAATGGTAAAAATTTGTATATATATATTTGTCTGTTCGGTCTGTAGCCGCCCCACAAACTTCAGACTTTGATCACATTAGGTACAAAAATTCTTTGTGAATTGAAAAGGTGAAGTTCGTTAACAAGCTGAATTTGTCTACCGAATGAAGAGTTTCAAGTAATTTATGATCATCCATTTTAAATATTGGAAAATAATTAAATTACTAAGTAAACCCGCTTAGATGACGCAGATCCTGAGAACCTTTTACTTAGTCTCATTAATGTAATCTGCATCGTCTGGTTGAATCTGTAATTAGCATATGACCCCAGCTAATCGGGTTTAGCCTATTACTAGGTAGTGATACAATCTCTAGACAGCTTTATGATATCTGGGAACATCGAAAGGTTAAGAGTCAGGGAAGAATATTCCTTTATATCCTCCGTTTTATGAGAATTTGAGACCATTAACGAGGGCAAAGGGTTAACTTACCATGCTAGTTAGACTAAAGCATATCAGTACATTGTTAATATCTTATGAATCATTGGTACGTGATATTTATGATATGTATGTAACAAGATAACGTTAAATGATATATCCCGCCGGATAAGGATCTGTGCACATTTTTACAAAATCGGATCATTTTCCTAATTGAAGGGTTCATTACAAAAAAGGTCGACTCGCAGGAACTGCGTCATCTTAGAGAAGTACCGTTCATTATCTCTAGTGCCATTAGCAAAGGAGTAGACGCAGTTATTGGTAGGTTTTGATCTTTCGTGAAAAATATAAAATTACACCTCAAAGAGAAGGAAGATTTAAGGCGCCAGAACAGGAAACTAATGGTATACTAAGCGGAAATGACTCCCCCCACATTCTTGACGTTCTCCACGGGAAACACTGTTACCAATAAGTTTCTAATTTTCATACCATACTTTATCAAAATACTAATTTTGCTATTAAATTCAATTAAAAAAAAAACAATAACCAATTAAAACGTTAGGTAAACAGTGACAAAACCCCGTTTAAAAGAACAAAACGTACAATTTTGAAGGTTTAAGCGCTTATTTCTCGGATTGACATCGCCTCATCGAAAATTACATCCGAACCGTTTTGTAGGGAATTCAGGTGGCTTTCGAATGGCCACTTTCCACTTACCATGATTTCCTAACCGTTTTCGAGATATTTTAGAAAATATACGAAAATCCCAAAACATTTCTCCGGGAATCAACAAGAATTAAACGCCCTACATCCTATGTCAATGGCTGCCATAATTCTCTCAAGTTTGCTGTTGAAGTAGAAAACGAGGGAGTCATAAGATTCCTCGATCTCGAAATAAAGAGAGAAAACAATAAGCATTCTTTCAAGATCTTTAGGAAGCCAAGTGCTACAGACATTTTAATTCCAAACGACTCTCACCACCACCCACAATACAAAATGTCAGGGATCATATTTATGTTTGATACCCCTTATTTTGGCCTGAACTGTTAAAACGGTACAATATCACAACATAATGGAATACTGAATTGTAAAAATTGTAAATAGCACGTAACACTGTAAATATAAGATAAGTTGATATACCAATATATGTTAAATTGTATATATGTTAAATAATATATTGAATAAGTAATAAATAAATGATGTAAGATTACATATATCTTGTTTGTTTCACCTATAACCCTAGATAAGATAAGGTAACCTATAAAAGAAGGTGTCAAGGTTATATGTATCAGTCAATGAATTTCCCTGGTCATAAGTACTTAGGTCCAGGGAATCAATTAAATAAAGGACAGCCTGTAGATACAGATGATAGTATCGCCGAAGTACATGATAAAGCATATGCAGCTGCTACATCAGACACCGACATACGTACAGCTGATAAAAGTGCTATAAAGGAATTTAGTAAAGACTTTGTTAAAACTGGTAATTGGCACTCGGCTGTAGGAGCTGCAGGATTAGGCGCTAAGTACCTAGTGGAAACAGCAACAGGCGTATTATATCCAAACAACGTCAATCTGGCTGAAACAGGTAATAAACGTAAGAAAACAGCTGACGAGTTACTAGAAGAAATTTGGTTTTCTCCTCAGCTAAAAAAACAAAACACAGAGGTATTCGACGATATGGAAGATGATGTATTCATGCAGGCCGATGAACAGGTGCAACCCGATAATAAGGATGGTAAGTCATCACAAGGAGGATCGGCTATTACACCTATATATAAAGGGATTACTCAAAAGCCAAATACATTTACAATGAGTTTTCATAAAACGTATTACTTTATTATGAAAAACAGTCTACCTAGGTACACGAAGAATGAGGCTAATTTAGATTTCATAAGGTTCTACCCGGGCGGATGTCATCATATACCATGGAATCATCTATTCTGCTATGTAAGTCCAAGAGAAGCAAATCTATTGAGGACACAATTTACAAGCGTCTATGTTACAAACGCCTCATGTACGGTAAGTTCATTAGGGGTTAGATTACCGTTTGAAACAAATAGCAGTAAAACGGCTATGGCTAATGGAAATGCACAATACCCTATTGCTGACTTCGGACCGTTGGATAAATATTACTACACCGAGACACTTGCCACACACTTAGACGAAATAAGAAAGAAGATGATAGGTGAGAATATATATGGTGAACCTGACGGCACAGACACATTGAAATTTACTAATATAACAGCGCAATGTACATCTAGGATCTACGACAATCCATTAGCAATTTTATATCCGAGGCCAGATCATAAACGAGACAATACCGTTGAGGGTGTATTAAAGCAACATATAGCCGAACCTCAAATATATCAATTTTGTACATTAATGAATGATTCGAATTATCTGGGACCTGTGTTTCACAGACAGTATTCACCCAAAAATACCGAAGTAGGGGCTCTCTTGCGAGTAAGCTCTCGAAAACTAAGGACGTGGTCGATCCTCTCGACAGATCAGGAGTGTATCGAGTATCCTGTGTTACATGCGGTTCATCATACGTGGGTCAGAGTGGGAGAAAAATCAGGACGAAAGAACATTTCACCAGGCAGGACTCCATATTTAAGAAGCATGTGATTCAGGAGGAGCATGACGCTAACGCCCTTGATTTTCAACTCCCCTAAAGATTAAACAAGGGCAGAAAAATGGACAGGTTGGAGAATATCGAAATTAAAGCTGATGTGGTGCATTCCCACAGAAATATTAATGTCAATGGAGACGGTGACGTCCTCAGTAATGTTCCAGCAGCCTGCATACAGAGCATATGCAAGTTAAGCCAGTCTGCTGCGAGAGCCTCGCGTGTACACAGACACAATCTATAGGTCCGTACTCTCTATCCCACCTACTTTTTCTATTTTTTATTCTCAACACTAATATTTTCTTATTCCTGTTTTGCTTCATTTTATCTTTTGTTGTTAAGGCCTAGTCCTTCAATTATATATTTTATTCATTCTTGGACGTCAAATCTTGTAATTTAATTTTGTTTTTAATTTATTTCATTTCTCTTAAGAATTTTAACTTTTACTGTTTTTATTCTAGTGACTATAAAAAAAATTTTCTTAAACTGTACTTAAAATTTTTTTATTCTAGTTTGTAGATTTGGTTTTTTATTTGTTATGTTGTTGTCAACAGGCACTGATGATGAGATTGAATCTCGAAAGCGCTTTGTGAAATAAAACTGTTATAACTAGTGAAGGTCGGCCTAATTATTTACCTGCATGAAAATCCCAAAACGTTTCATGCCCGTTAATGAAATATGATATCTGGGAACATTGAAAGGTTAAGTGTCAGGGAAGAATATCCGTTTATATCCTCCGTTTTATGAGAATTGTAAACCATTAACGAGAGTAAATGGTTAACTTCCCATGCTAGTTAGACTAAAGCATATCAGTAAATTGTTAATATTTTATGATTCATTGGTACATGACAGGGATGATATTTATGTTACGAGATAACGTTAAATGAAATATCCCGCCGGATAAGGGTCAGTGCACATTTTTACAAAATCGGATCCTAATTAAAGGGTTTAATTACCAAAATCCAAACAAGTCCAAAAAAATAAAATGTTCAGAAAAAAAAAAAATGCGTAGCTTCATTTGTGCTGGATGAAATGAAAATAGCTTTTATACTTACTATTGTCCAACTAACAGCTATGCATTGTACATAAAATAAATATATTTTCTTACAGGATTGTTGAGAAAATATAAAAAAAGTTATGGACCCTTCTAGTTTTTACAGAAATCTTAGTAACTGAACATAATGAAATAATATTTCTTAACATGAAATAATTTGACCCTCAAATGAGATTATTTATTTTATATTCCTGAAAAATTACAAATCATTTTTGAGTGATAAACATTCTGTTAATAGCAAACAGGCCCAAGGACTAGTCAATGGGCGTATATAAGGGGGGTGGGCTGAGGGGCTGCAGCCCCCCCCCTCCGATATTTTGAGTTGATCGGTAAAAATGTTTCACAAACCCTTAAAAATAAATTAAATAAGATCACTTAGGTCATAAAAAATATTTTATTTTGGGTGTAATAGCATTTTAGTTGGTTAAAACTATTCCAAGTTCTAAATTGTTAGTATTCCATACCCCGGAAATGGTCTCAGCCCCCCCCCGAAAGCCCCCCTCCCCGAAATTATTTTCTATAAACGCCCATGGACTAGTCTGGATTTTGGTGTGAAAGCGTTTGATTTGTCTGGTTTTTGTAGAACCGCTATACTTCACACTCATATATAAATTGATATATCAGTTTTTTGGGGGCAGCAATAATATCCATAAGTAGAGCTGACTTTGGAGAAGAAGAAGATGTATTTATCACAAAATATCAATTTTTGGAACATGCCTGAGTTATGAACTTGACCTAATTATGCGCGAAAACGTTAAAAAAAGTTTGAAACAAAATGACCCAATTTCTGTCTGTCTGTCAGATCATCCCCGTCTGTCTGTCTGTCAGAACATCCCCGTCTGTCTGTCAGATCATCCCCGTCTGTTTGTCTGTCAGAACATCCCCGTCTGTCTGTCTGTCAGATCATCCCCGTCTGTCTGTCAGATCATCCCCGTCTGTCTGTCTGTCAGATCATCCCCGTCTGTCTGATTGTCAGATCATCCCCATCTGTCTGTCTGTCAGATCATCCCCGTCTGTCTGT
This sequence comes from Gonocerus acuteangulatus, assembly GCA_946811695.1. Taxonomy (NCBI): domain Eukaryota; kingdom Metazoa; phylum Arthropoda; class Insecta; order Hemiptera; family Coreidae; genus Gonocerus; species Gonocerus acuteangulatus. Next base: position 75,752,652 of record OX328130.1, on the reverse strand, counting down.
CTGTCTGATCATCCCCGTCTGTCTGTCTGTCAGATCATCCCAGTCTGTCTGTCTGTCAGATCATCCCCGTCTGTCTGTCTGTCAGATCATCCCCGTCTGTCTGTCTGTCAGATCATCCCCGGTCGGAACTGTTCCGTTACTCTCTTAGTCGTACACTTTCTGTTCACGTTCTGTAAACTTTCTTACAGCTTACATTCTGTTCCCTTTCGGGCATTCTCCTTGTTGCTTCTTGCTCAAGCGAAAAGTGCCAGAAGTACTGATTATGTGAACCAAAAGTGAACATAAAGTGAGCAGTGTTGTCACTCCACCCATAAGACGAGTCCATGTAAAAGAATGAGGTAATACAAACATTCTAAAAATGATCAGTAACAGCATGTTTCATGTTTGATGAATTTCGGCAGTAAGTTCAAAGACGAAAGAAACGAACATATTTATTCTGCTGTAAATTAATCTAGAAATAGACAGATGTCGCTTTTAGCACTTCGTTCAAAAGCAACGTATGAGTGACTAGATCAAAGGTATAGTATAGAGGTAGAAGAACTCATCTAGAACAGCAAACAGTAACTTCTATGGATGATATAGTAACAACTTTGACGTCACTAATCTATAGCTTCCTAAATAAATATGGAACTCCAAGAGCGACCATCAGGAGTGACTAGATCGAAGAGAAAGCATAGAGGAAGAAGAACTCATCTAGAACAGCAAACAGTAACTTCTATAGATAATATAGTAACAAGTCTGACGTCACTAATCTATAGTTTTCTAAATAAATATGGAACTCCAAGAGCGACCATCAGGAGTGACCAGATCGAAGAGAAAGCATAGAGGTAGAAGAACTTATCTAGAACAGCAAACAGTAACTTCTATGGATGATATAGTAACAACTTTGACGTCACTAATCTATAGCTTCCTAAATAAATATGGAACTCCAAGAGCGACCATCAGGAGTGACTAGATCGAAGAGAAAGCATAGAGGAAGAAGAACTCATCTAGAACTGCAAACTGTAACTTCTATAGATAATGTAGTAACAAGTCTGACGTCACTAATCTATAGTTTTCTAAATAAATATGGAACTCCAAGAGCAACCATCAGGAGTGACCAGATCGAAGAGAAAGCATAGAGGTAGAAGAACTTATCTAGAACAGCAAACAGTAACTTCTATGGATGATATAGTAACAACTATGACGTCACTAATCTATAGCTTCCTAAATAAATATAGAACTCCATGAGCGACCATCAGGAGTGACTAGATCGAAGAGAAATCATAGAGGAAGAAGAACTCATCTAGAACTGCAAACTGTAACTTCTATAGATAATGTAGTAACAAGTCTGACGTCACTAATCTATAGTTTTCTAAATAAATATGGAACTCCAAGAGCAACCATCAGGAGTGACCAGATCGAAGAGAAAGCATAGAGGTAGAAGAACTTATCTAGAACAGCAAACAGTAACTTCTATGGATGATATAGTAACAACTATGACGTCACTAATCTATAGCTTCCTAAATAAATATAGAACTCCATGAGCGACCATCAGGAGTAACTAGATCGAAGAGAAATCATAGAGGTAGACGAACTCATCTAGAACTGCAAACTGTAACTTCTATAGATAATGTAGTAACAAGTCTGACGTCACTAATCTATAGTTTTCTAAATAAATATGGAACTCCAAGAGCAACCATCAGGAGTGACCAGATCGAAGAGAAAGCATAGAGGTAGAAGAACTTATCTAGAACAGCAAACAGTAACTTCTATGGAAGATATAGTAACAACTATGACGTCACTAATCTATAGCTTCCTAAATAAATATAGAACTCCATGAGCGACCATCAGGAGTAACTAGATCGAAGAGAAATCATAGAGGTAGACGAACTCATCTAGAACTGCAAACAGCAACTTCTATGGATGACATAGCAACAAGTGTGACGTCACTAATCTATAGCTTCCTAAACAAATATGGAACTCCAAGAGCAACCATCAGGAGTGACTATATCGAAGAGAAAGCGTAGAGGTAGAAGAACTTATCTAGAACAGCAAACAGTAACTTCTATGGATGATATAGTAACAACTTTGACGTCACTAATCTATAGTTTCCTAAATAAATATGGAACTCCAAGAGCGACCATCAGGAGTGACTAGATCGAAGAGAAATCATAGAGGTAGACGAACTCATCTAGAACAGCAAACAGCAACTCCTATGGATGATATAGTAACAAGTTTGAAGTCACTAATCTATAGCTTCCTAAATAAATATGGAACTCCAAGAGCGACCATCAGGAGTGACTAGATCGAAGAGAAAGCATAGAGGTAGAAGAACTGATCTAGAACAGCAAACAGTAACTTCTATGGATGATATGGTAACAAGGCTGACGTCACTAATCTATAGCTTCCTAAATAAATATGGAACTCCAAGAGCGACCATCAGGAGTGACTAGATCGAAGAGAAAGCATAGAGGTAGAAGAACTGATCTAGAACAGCAAACAGTAACTTCTATGGATGATATGGTAACAAGGCTGACGTCACTAATCTATAGCTTCCTAAATAAATATGGAACTCCAAGAGCGACCATCAGGAGTGACTAGATCGAAGAGAAAGCATAGAGGTAGAAGAACTCTTCTAGAGCTGCAAAGAGTGAGTTCTCTATGCATCGAAGGTCCACGCTAATTAACACTAAATTCTAAGCAAGCTAAAAGCTTTCCACTTTCTCATTTGCTAAATTTAAACCTGCTACCTATGCTTAACATTCCTATATTAGCCAGATTTGGGTTACGGATGCTATGTCAACTTTACTTCATTTCAATCTATATTCTGACAAGATGAGTAATACATCAGAGGACAGTTGGAATTAAGAATTGACTGAAAGTATTAAGAGGTTGTAATAACCAGGCTTCGAATTGGACACTAGTGACTGTATTACCGTACTGTCATGGTAATAAACATTACTGATAAATTTAAAAAGTCCAGAAATCATTCTCCGCCTCATTTTTACCGACATTAATTAATTAATTAAAGCCAACGGCCATAGCCACTTTGTATGCACCGGTTCCCTTAGATCACCGAAGATAAGCAACGTCAGAACCTGAATGGGTGACCGACCACGTGCTTTTGGTATTATAAAAGCCAATACGCCGTTAAACACGAACAAAAATTAAGTAATTAAAGATTGACTAAACGAACCCCCGTGATGCAAAAGTAGACTACGTTTTACCAAAATGTCCAGAATTTAGTGGCCTACAACGTTCTTTTGTAGGTTTTTTTTCTAGCGTCATTAGGTGAGAAGTTGTCAGAATTTAGAGCTTGTAAAACGTGGTTTTAGCAGGTTTTAAAGTTCCAGAGCCTCCAGGAAGCATTTTTGGGCTCACGTTGAAAGGAACGTTTTTGTTCACAATCTCATTTCCTATAAGCACCTTGTAGCTTAAACACTATTTAGGGGCCACCCTGTATATAGTATGTTAGTGTCGGAGCCAAATTAACATTTTCACCAAAAAACGTGAACTTAACGTTTTCATGAATCCACACTAAAACGTAAATCAAAAGAATAATTAAAATAATTCTTAAAACCCCCAAAAAAACACATTATGTGTCTATTTACAACACTATTATTCTCAATATAATCTGCTTGATAGATTTACATTTGCTGGAATGCATTTACAGGGCGCACCTCCTGCGATGCAAATTCTTGACGGAAGTCTATGATAGAACGGATGATTATGCAAAGATAAAGAAAATAATTAAAAGCATCTAATGAGGAAGTGTTAAGTAGCTTGAATACAATGGCAGAACAGGAAGGAAAATGCTGATTGTTCTCCAAAAATGGTACAGCGACAAGTACCGTGCGTCACAGACTAGCACAACATCAATATCGGAACACCTCTTGGAATATATTGTAGAACCGTCTTAGTATTATATTCATTACAATAAATTAGACTCTTATAATATACCATATATATATACATATATATATATATATATATATACATGGGGGCGAGGTTAGTTCAGTGGTAGAGCACTGGAATAATAAGCTGGAGGACCTGAGTTCAAAACCCGAGCATAGTACTAAAGATTTTTTCTTCTAGTGTCTTCGTTCATGGGTTGAATTCGGTCTCCCTTATGACCGTCCCTAGGCCAACCCAGCCTTTAATTAATTTATTAATGTGTACCTTGGGTACTAATGACTCTAGCAGTCGAAGCAGCCAGGGGGGAAATCAGGCGGCCGGAGAATAGTACTGACCACAGTAGCTCCATAGTGTGCCGTATGGTCATGAATCAAATACCTCTAGAGTATCTGCCCCTCAGGGTCCTCATGGTGTTACGGGACTGATTTTTGTAATTTATTTATATATATATACCCCAAAAATTATGCCTTGTACCATACAAGATATTACACGTACGTTTCAGTGCGTATCTTACCTCATTCAATAGCCAGGAAACCACTAGAAAAAGTCCGACTCGCAGGAACTGCGTCATCTTAGCGCGGTTCCGTTCTTATCCTAGTGCTATTAGTAAAGGAATAGTAGCAGTATGGTTTGATCGTTCGTGAAGAATATAAAATAAAATCTTGATGAGAAAATAGATTTAAAGCGCCGCAACAGGAAACTGAGAGCATCATGGTGACTTCTCAACGTTTGCTCTTGGAAACACTATAACAACGTTTCACATTTTCTTGCCTTTTTATAGTCAAATACTCGTTTTACTGTTAAATAAAATTAAAATCGAAAACAACCAGTTAAAACTTTAGGTAAACATATACAAAAACCTGTTCAAAAGAGCAAAACTAACAATTGCGAATTTCACGTTACTTACGTAATAATGCGAATTTCACGTTACTTACGTAATAATGCGAATTTCACATTACTTACGTAACGATGCGAATTACACTTACCACGATTTTCCAACCGTTTTCGAGATATTTTAAAAAAATATACGAAAATTCCAAAACATCTCATGTCTGTTAATGAAATATTTTATTTCTAGTACTTCCTAAACTCCAAACGGAACCAAAATTTACCTATCATAGATTAGATGAATATCAAACGCCTGGAACAAGTTTCGACTGAATTAATCGTTTCTGAATACCCAAACTGAAAATTAGTTTGGCGAGGTAGGTGTTTCAATGTTTCTCAAAAACAGTTACAGGTCTCGCTTTAAAAATGGTTTCATTAGTTTTTCAATTTTACTAAACCTATAAAACGTCTACCTGGAATCCTAGGTTTTTTCGCTTGTTTTTTTTTTCGCCCAAAAATCCCTGTTCCAGTAGATGGAGTCTGCTGGTTAACGAGCAGGATTCCTCTTTGTTTGACCATTGAAATCACAGAAAGTATATTTGTGCCAAATTTAATTAAAATTGGTCTATTTATCCCTTTATATATATATATATATATATATATATATATATATATATATATATATATATATATATATATATATATGGGGGCGAGGTTAGCTCAGTGGTAGAGCACTTGACTAATGAACTGGAGGACCAGGTTCAAAACCCGAGCGCGCACTAAAGATTTTTTCTTCTAGTGCTGCCGTTCGAGGGTTGGATTTGGGGTCCCAGATCGCCCCTAGGCTCACCCAGCCTTTAATTAATTTAATTAATAATGGGTACCTTGGGCTAATGACTCTAGCAGTCGAAGCAGCCAAGGGGAATATCAGGCGGCCGGAGCATAGTGTTGACCACAATATCTCCCTAGTATGCCGTATGGTCAAGAATCAGATACCTCTACAGTATCTGCCCATCTGGGCCCTTGTGGCCTGTTACGGGACTGATTTATATATATATATATATATATTTCAACCGCCAATATTCGTGATCTGTGGGTTCTGAAATGTGTCATTTTCTAGTCGGCATTCGTCTAGATAAATGGTGAATAACCGCGAAAATTTTACGGGTAAGTCATTTGTGTTTTATTGAGACGAAACTATCTTCAGAGTGTTCAACATTAACGGGAGCAATTTAATCTGGAGATATGGATGGACCTTTAGTAGTGAATATTCATCTGAAAAATTTATCTTTTCTCTGAAAACTTCTTTTAACTCATTATAATATAATTTTTTGTTTGAAATATTAAGGACGGAAACCCTGAGAACGTCAGCGCCCTGTCTTGTACAAATGTCATAGGAATTAACATTCAAGCTTATGGATTAGGGTGTGCTTCCCTTAATTACTGAATGAATGAATGAAAAGTTTTATTCTTATTCCGGGACATAAGTCCCATAGGAATAATTTTAAAATTACAAAATAATTGAATTTTACGTATAAACATAAAAACTAATAAATGCTATCAGTACCAATATATAGTGTACAGCTTCAATATAAACTAGGGATTGGGTAAAACTTGGAGGGCTAGAAGGTGGTGGAAGAGTCGGGATTTAAAGGTTTCAAGGTTGGTAGAATGGCGGACAGACAGAGGTAAGGAATTCCATAGCGAGGTGGCACGGGTGACGAATGATTTTTCGAATAATGCAGTACGGTGGGAAGGAATATAAAGATCGGAAGGACGAAATCGGGTATTACGGGAGTGAACAGAGGATTTAAATTTAAGGATTTGAAAAATATAAGAAGGTCTACGGGATTGAATTACTTGGTAAAGGACTGAGCCGAGGAAGTACTGTCGACGATAAAGAGGGAATAGCCAATTTAGCTCCTGGTAGAAATGTTATATGTGGGAGTCTCTGGGGATCCCGAGGATAAAACGAATGTAACAGTTCATGAGCCGTTTGAGTTTTGCCTCGAGATCGCCAGAAAGTCCACCGTACACCAAACAACCATAGTCAAACCGGGGGGAATAATAGGGAGGTTACGAGGAGTTGACGGGTCTTTGTTGGCAGGAGATGGCGGGAGAGGTTGAGCTGTCTCAGGATAAATATGGATCGACGGGAAATTTGGGAAATATGATTTCTCCAGGAAAGGTTCTGATCAAATATGATCCCAAGATTTTTAACTGATTTACAATATTTTATGTATGGTAAAGGGCTGGAAAAGGGAAAGTGGAACTTATGAGGGATTGGGAGCCTATAACAATGGCTTTGGATTTGTCTGGATTCAGGGAAAGCTTACTAGCTGCGGCCCAAGCATTGATGTTATTAAGATCTACTTCAGCTTGTCTACAGCATCTCGTAGCAAAGAGGGCTTAAAGGATAGGTAGATTTGGGTATCGTCGGCGTAAAGATGGAACTTGGAATGAACTATTATTATTAATTACTGTGCATTTTATGGTTTTTTCTTGTCGATAATTTTTTTTTTATTTTATATTATAAAATTACATTATACACATAAAACAACATTATAATTGAAAAAGCAGTTATGTTTATAGCAGCGATTGCGTTCACGAGGAATTTGCTTAGTATACCCAGATGCTATGAGACAGATCTTACGTTTCTGTTTGTGTTTGTATTATTTGATGCATGCAATGTCAGTACATAAATAATTCTTGAATTCGCTAAAGTGTATGTTATTGAATTGTTTCTGAAAAACTCTTTTTCCCTAAAATTGGATAAGACGAAATGTCCACTTTCACACCCATTATCACACATCCAGCTGAAAACAGCTGTAATCATTAGCAAATTGATAATGCTCGACATCATTTAGTGTTTCATCAGATCCCTTCACTCGTTCCTACTAAAAGACCTTGCAACACTTTGAAACACGTCTGAGATACGTTTCGCCCACACTTGTGTATCATTATCAGGGGATTGGGCTGGATAATATCATAAGACGTGACTGATTAGGGACAAGGAAAGCTGAGAAGTCTTGCTTTCGATGTGTGCAATAGAGTATGCAGCAACAGGACGAAATTTCTACCGTTTTCTTGGGATTATAAAATTTTGCAAAATAGTACAGGTTTTAAGAAAGATCTCTCCAGCAGAAGGTGCACAATATTTTTTAAAGCATAAATATGCTTTAGCGATGACTAAACTGGAAAAAAACGTTAAAAAATCCCATACAAAAAATTGTCACAGAAAAGTGTCCGCTGGCGTTCGCGCATGCGCGGTGGCCATGTACGAAAAAGAAGACTATGTTATACAGTACATTAAAAAGGTTTGTCGGGTGGACCTAAAGCATATTTATGTTCCAGAATTTGAACACAAGGCTCTAAACGAAGTTCATTTTTAGCGCGGTTCCTCCCTCCCCCATAGGGAGGAACCCCGCTTATAAGGTTGATACAATGAAACAATCCGGAAGTGCCGACTAGAAAATTTTGCGTTTCAGAACCCCTAGAAACCGAAAATAACGGTGGTTCAAATTTGTATATATATATATATATATATATATATATATATATATATATATGTATATATTTATTTATATATATATATATATATATATATATATATATATATATATATATATATATTTGTCTGTTCGCTCTCTAAATAGAAGACGAATGGTCCGATTTTGATGAAATTTGGTACAAAAATCTGTCGTCCAATTTGAAAGGTCAAGTTCGTTAACCAGCAAAATCCGCCCACTGGAAGATGGCGTTTGGGGCGAAATTCGCGCAAAAAAAATCGTAACGCTTACGTTTTTGAGTTCATAAGCTTGTAAGTACTCTTTTTATAGGCTTCTTGGGCTAGGAAAACGAATGGAACCATTTTCAAGGCGATAGCTTTAACCGTTTTCGAGAAAACTGAAAAAATAATTGTTGAATGCCGTTTTTGGTTTGGGTACTTAGAATCAAGGGATTCAGTTGAAACATTTACTGCATGTTCTACTTCCATTAAAACTAATATGTTGAAATTTTGGTTGCGTTTGGAGTTAAGGAAGGGTTAGAATAAAATATTTTATTAACAGGCATAAAAAAGTTTTGGTAACTTTGTATACTTTCCTTAATATCTCGAAAAAGGTTGAGAATTTGGGAAACGGAAGAATACCATTAGAAAGCTTACTAAATGCTCTACAAAAAAGGTTCTAATGAAAGTTTTGATTAGGCGATGTCAATCGGAGAAATACCGTATGAAATGTCAGTTTTGGATTTGTCGATTTCCTTCAAATGTCTTGAAACTGTCGAGGCTCCTACTCCGAGTTCTTTGGCATATTCCCTAGTGTTTTTAATTGCTTATAGTAGTCAAATGTATTTGTCAATGAAACAGGATACGTATAATTAGAATCAATATTTTGTTTGTTAGAATTCGAAGATGCCGTATGAATATCTAGATGTGACAGTACTGGTGTTGATTTCGTTCTTTAGAATTATTCTTGGTACTCCCTATTTTCATCTGTTACCCATAGTTTTTTATTGTTAGTAGATTTTTCTTATTGATTATAGAACATTAATCTATTTGGCTATAAAACAGGATACGTAAAATTAGTGACAATATTTCGGAGATTTCTGAGCGAAATACGTTTAAGATTTTCTACCACCACGAACGGCTTTTTTCCTCTATTTTTATCCACTAGATAGGCTTTATTTTGCATATTATTCTATATAAGTTTTATTCAGCAGGGGATTCTGATGAAATGTCGTGTTTTTGCTGTGGATTTTAAATACGATGTATCTAAGATTGGATAACATTAGCGATTCTACATAATTAAGAACCGACGACGGAGGATTACTTCTTGCTATGATTTAGTCTACATACGTATATTAAGTCCTAAATCCAATCCTCCTAAAGTTCAATGCCCGTAGAAACCAGGGGGCCGCAGGAAATTTACCTGCTAAGAGTTAATCCTCAAGAGCTGTAAATATACCCCAGGTATCTGCCGACACAAATACAAAGCCTAGGCGGAGAGCACCCCAAAAATTCAGATCCAAACATAAGGTTATATACTAAATATTGATAAAGACTACTTAGTTGTAAACCGATTCATCAATTAGCAATCAATAGTTTTCAACAAAGGTTATATACTAAATATTGATAAAAAGTATTTAATTAGAAAAAAAAACAATATTCCACAAGACTTGTTTTTGGTCCATTTGTGTCTACTCCATAGACTTAATTAGGTATATTATTCTATTGTAGTTGGGCAACTAAACTTTGTTTTATTTTGTTAAATAAAGTTTTTTTTCTTGATTTGTTATTCGTCAAGACTTTTATTTGTCCTTGTGTATTTACTAGATAGGTTTTATTCAACATATTATTCTATATAGGCTATATTAGGCAGGGTATTCTACTCAATCTTGTGTACTTCTTCTTGATCCTTCTGTACATGGGCGTATATAAAAACAATTTCGGGGGGGGGCTGAGACCATTTCCAGGGTATGGAATACTAAATATTTAGAGCTTGGAATAGTTTTAGGCAACTAAAACGCTATTACACGTAAAATAAAATATGTTTTATGAACTAAGTGATCTTATTTAATTTATTTTTAAGGATTTTACGAGAAGTTTTTATCATCAATTCAAAATTTCGGGAGGGGCTGCAGTCCCCTCAGCCCCCCCCCCCTCATATACGCCCATGCTTCTGTATCCTCTAGAAAGGCTTTATTAGGCATATTTTGTATTGATTTATAGAGCTTTGCTTTAGAATGAGAGCCAGATTCTGTAATTTCCGCTTCTGTGTAAAAGTTAGCTACTGTCGGTGTCCCTGACGCCTTAATATCACTTAAAAAAATAAGTTTATTTCTTTTCTAAGCTTATCAAATGGCACTAGGGACATGAACGGAACCGCGCTAAGATGCTGCAGTTCCTGCGAGTCGGACTTTTTTAATTTTTTGTTCTTTTTTATTGGTTTTGATCTTATTCTTAATCTTTGTTTTAGCCCTAGGATGCCCAAGGTGTGTTTAGCAGTCACACCCTTTTCCCAAGGGTAGGTTCTTGTAGCCCACGACTTTTTGGGCGATTTACCCCTACTTGGTTCATTTAAAAATATGCCATTTTGTTGTAGTTTTGTGCTCATAGTCCAAGAGCTGATTACCGCACGTTTCTTGAAGACTTTTATGCACCTTGATATAAAATTAATTAAATAAAATATTCCTTAAAAGCACCATTGGTATGATCCATTCCTCAGACCTTTAATATTTCATTTATTTACAAAATCATTTTACGTTTCGGCCTTCAGGCCATTTTCAAATTGTAGAAGGAAAATAAAGTAATTATTACAATAAAAATAACCCTCTTAATAAATAATTTATATTAATTTAACCCTTTATGATTTATACTTTTTTTTTTTTTTTTTTTTTTTTTTTTGGGTGAAATCAACCACATGGGTCATGGTCACCGTTAAAGGAGAAAGAAAAAAAAAAAAAAAACTTTATGGTTGGATTTTATTTTAATAGTATGAATTGAGTTTATTGAACTATGCGTTTATTATGGATTAAGAGAATTTAGAAAAAATAATAATTAGTATTTTATATTGACTAAAATTACCACTCTCAGCTGATGCAAGGCAACCCCAGCTTCACAAGACTACTCGTATACTTTGTTACAATTACATATGTTGTGGACAATCCTCCTAAATTAATACTTAAATTTGTTATATTTTATTAAATAGTCCTGTTTCCTTCATAAAATTGATTAATTTGGTTATTGCAGTTTTGGTATCACCCAATGTTTCATCTATTTATTTATACTTTAGTTTACCTTAATACTAGCAGCATCTTTATTAAAACTTTTAAGTTTAGTCCTTGTCATCCTGGCATTCTTCTCATAAAAACTAAACATTATTTATTCTTATTGTTATCAATTATACTAATTCTACTATAATTACATTATTAAAATCTTACATCACATTTTATAGGTATATCCCATGTCCTTCCTTTTTTGGGGAAAAAAGGATAATTTTTAAATATTCCTTTTTAAATTGAATGCTTGTTATTTTTAAGGATTTTCATGGTACAAAACCAGTTTATCTTCCAAAAATCATTGTTCTGTCGAATTGGTAGTGGTCGTATTCGACTCAGCACAAAAATACTTCAAAAATAATACCAAAATCAGAATGATTCAAGCACCGAGAGGTTTTTCCCCGAAATCGGGCGTTTGGCACCACTGTGCGTTGGCCGACTTCGCTTAACTTCTCAGATAATTTATAATTGATATAGAGCGCGTTTTCTAACTAGGAAACCGGTGTTACTCCGACTAGCGGCTTATTAATAACCAGATCCCATCAATAAGACGGAATAACGGTTTTCGAAGAACTATCTTCAGAAGACGGCACGATTCTGGCCGGCGAGCCGGAAGACAACACGATAATCTACGACCAGAACGTGCAAGGTTGCAAGGCAAGGGGTCCGCACGAATTTCGGACGCTCGACGATTTTCACGGTCTAATGACCTATTTAATAATAACAACATTATTTATTATCGGTCATAATTACCAATGAGCTTAGGTTTCTATCTGTTAATAACGGGCAATTTTAATTTCTGAACACCTACCATATTTCCGGCATAAATTGGAAATTTAAGAACTGTCATACAGAATTATATCGTGTTACTGTTAGGTCATCGAGCTTTTTATCGCGTTTCCTGGTTCACACAGATATATATGTTACCGGCAAAGTATATAATCAGGCATTATATAGAACGCCTAAATCCAGCCGGCAATGTATGAAGTAAAGCGTATTTCATACTTTCCCTAGGCATTATATAGAATGCCTACTGGGCTTTAGGCAAAGTATGAAAGACAGAATATATAGCTTCTAGGAGTGAATAACTGTCAAGAGTACAGAGTGTAAGGGTGGGTTTACACTTGCTAGTTATTGCAGGAAATTTATATCAGACAGAAATTGCGACTAGTGTAAACCATGAGCAATCTATGTCTGAGATATATATTTCTATCCCGAGCAATAAGTGTCGACACTTCTATACCGTCAGGTGAATACGCTGATTATAAAGAGAGAAATAAATGTCAGACAGAAATATCTTGGTTTCTAGCTATATTGCCGAAACTTCTATACCAAGCAGAATGGACTAGACAGGACATATATGTCTGAGTGTAAACAGGCCGGACATTTATTGTAAAGCGAGAACTGTCCTATACATATCCATGACATAAATGTCTAGCTATTTCTGTCCGTATGTAAACTTGCAAGAGAATATCTATCCGACACTTATATCGCGACATATATCGTCACATATATTTCCTGCCAGAAATATCAAGTGTAAACGCACCCTAACTGAGCAAAGAAAATGGAAAGCAATTAGAGAAGGCATGCAATTTCATAAAGTTCCGAAAAATGATCTAATAGCTCATGGAGAAGACTCTATATGGATGAGATGGGAAACTGTCTGGCACGAAATGACAGATAACCAGCTCCGAGAGATAAAAAGAAACGTGAAGCCATGGAAAAGACTCTATATGGATGAGATGGCAAACTGTCTGGCACGAAATGAGGGATAACAAGCTCCGAGAGGTAAGAAGAAACGTGAAGCCATGGAAAAGACTCTATATGGATGAGATGGCAAACTGTCTGGCACGAAATGAGAGATAACAAGCTCCGAGAGGTAAGAAGAAACGTGAAGCCATGGAAAACATCTACAAACGATAGAAGGAGAAAAGAAGTAGTCTTGACCCGAATGAGAATCGGCCATACAAACCTCACGCATTCCTTCCTAATGTCTAAGGACCCCCCACCAATCTGTAGCTCATGCAATGTGCTGCTCACTGTGAAGCACATCTTGACTAATTGCCGGGCCTATGAGCAACTGAAAGAGCAACACCAACTGTCTGACTCCTTAGATGAAATTCTAGGTGATCATACTAACCAAGTCGAGCGACTCTTTGACTTTTTAAGGGCCGCTCAATTAATGGACAAAATCTAGACAGAACATAAAGACCGAAATGCTTATTTCATTTATATATTATTTTATTAACATTATTCTTTTTTTATTTGATTTTTATTATTATTTTTTTATTACATTTATTATTTTCCATTTTTTTTTTTTTTTACAAGCAATTGAGCATTTCACGTTTAGCGTTTGAATTAATAAAATCTGCAAATAGAAATATTATTGATAGCAATTTAATCATAATGTATACATGTTGATACTTATTACCGAATTATAATGAAAATTACTACACACAGGAATGGCGTTATTGACCTTAAGGGTTGACACGCCATTATAATAATTAAAAAAAAAAGAAAAAAAAAAAAAAAAAGAAAATGTAATTCTAAGTGTGACAATACTCAGCCCTGCTCCAACAAGTAGCTCTAAATATGTAAATAACAATCTCACTTAATATATTGTTTTAAATAAATTGTTTGCAGTACGAAAACAGCTTGTTTTTAACCAATTTATAAAGTTATTCAAATTATCTAGGTTAAAGTATATAGAGTAAACTCAAAACTTTTTAATTTTATACAATCCCAAATGAATCGATCCATGCAAAAAGGTCTTCAGTCCATTTTTTCCCAATATGAGTTCGGATAATATATTCGTTAATATGAGTGATGGACTCGTTATCTTTGAAGGTAACTACACATTTCCATGTTAAAAGGACTTTACTCCGATACATAGTTTCTACAGAAACATAACCATAATGAATCCATCACTCGTACTAACGAAAATATTATCCGAACTTATATTGGGAAAAAATGGACTGAAGCACTTTTAGCCTGCATCGATTCAAATAAGGAACAGGCATTCTATAGAATACCTAGGCATTTTATACAATGCCCAGGCAATGGGTGTAATATGTTGTAAAAACTAATAATTTCTATACTTTGCCTTAACCGCTTACGCATTCTATAGAATGCCTAGGCATTCTATAGAATGCCTGGATTCTATACTTTGCCGGTAACATATATACAAAAATCAAATACTGAAATCAATATAAGTGTGCATGTATCATTAATCATGAAAACAATAGCAAATAATGAACATTAACCAATATTACATTGGTTGTTAATTAATTCAACTCAGCACTCAAAAATAAATTTTGAATTATACATATCTCCACCAATTGAGTAAAACATGCCTTTTAAAATTGAATACGTCTTGTTTTTAAGCGTTTCGTGGTATACAGCCCTGGGTAGGGATGGTGTTTGCTATAGGATGTTAAAAAATCTACGAACAGCACGTCTATCTGTCCTATTGAATTTGTTTAATAGAGCATATATCTCGGGAATATATCCAGAAAACTGGAATGAGTCAATAATTGTGCCTCTCCTAAAGCCTAATAAAGATCGAACGCTGTGCAACAATTATCGGCCGATAGCACTCACCAACTGTGTCTGTAAGCTATTTGAAAGAATACTGAATAAAAGGCTACTATGGTTTCTTGAAAAGAATCAACTTCTGTCTAACTATCAGTGTGGATTCAGGCAAAATCACTCAACCATGGACCACATTGTAATGTTAGAAAGCAAAATATTAAATGCTTTTGTCAAAAAAGAATCAATACTAGCCGTATCCTTTGATATTGAAAAAGCTTACGACACAGTGTGGCGTAGGACTATGTTTCAAAATTATCTGAATGGAATATTCATGGAAACTTCTTGAACTTCGTAATCAATTTTCTATCGAATAGAAGATTCAGAGTGAAAATCGGTAATACGTTGTCCGATGAATTCCTGCAAGAAAATGGTGTCCCACAGGGAAGCGTACTTAGCACAACATTCTTTAAAATAGCTATGGACACTGTACGAGAACTTATCTCTCTTCCCGTGCGTTACTGCCTCTACGTTGATGATTTGCTTATATATATTAAAGCAAGAAATATAGACAATGCCAAAGAATTAATTCAACAAAACATAGAAAGTCTAGAAAACTGGAGCGTTACTAACGGACTACATTTCTCAACAACAAAAACACACTACACAAGTTTTACAAGAAAGAGACGAGTACCAAACATTGATTTATACTTACGGAATGAAGCAATCACACCTACATACACACTACAATTTCTAGGACTTATATTCGACTACCGACTCACCTGGGTGCTTCATCTAAAGGAATTTGTTAATAGATGTAAGAAGTCTTTGCACCTATTAAGGATTCTTGGTAACACTAAATGGGGAACGGACAGACGTCTAATGCTTACACTCTACCGAGCATATACCAGGTCTCTACTGGATTATGGGAGTGTAGTGTATTCGTCTGCCAGAACCAGCACACTAAAAATACTGGACCCTATACATACAACAGGTCTACGTCTTGCAATTGGTGCATTTAGGTCAAGCCCAACCGTAAATGTCTTTGCAGAGAGTGGAGAACCACCGTTGGAGCTCAGACGTATGTTGAACTGCATCAAATTCGTTTTAAAAAGTCCGACTCGCAGGAACTGCGTCATCTTAGCGCGGTTACGTACATCGCCATTATACGAAGTGGATAATTCTTAATCTGTATAAGTCAATACAATTATGTACTGAAAACGTACTTACTCTTTGACTACTGCTGAGAAGGCTCTTCTTAACAAACAAAAATTCGTTGTCATTTTAAGTATCTTGTTTTACAAGCAAATTCGTTTTACTGTTATAATCAACTGCAAATATGTGCTTCATGGCGAATAAAATTCCATTCTGTCGTGGGTTAAATCTTTCTATAAAATAAGAAATAACGATAACTTCAGTTGGAGGCTTTGAGGAAGGTTATATAGACAGCAGATTTCAAAACAAACTACGTCATCATGATTAGCCACAGCCATCTTGTTTACCACAGCCACTCCAAACTTGTTATTACCAATGCCTTTCACCATTTCTTAGCTTATTTTACTACTATACTAATTTTGCTGATAAATGCAATTTAAAACAAGAAAAAAACAATTAAAAAGTGAGATAAACAAAGAGAAAACCCCTTTCAAAACAACAAAACAAACATTTTTTAAGTTTTAAGTGCTTATATCTCTGATTGATGTTGCCCCATCTAATATTGCTTCAGAACCTTTTTTGTAGAGAATTTAGTAAGCATTCGAATGGTAACTTTCCACTTAGCAGGATTTCACAACCGTTATCGAGATATTTACGAAAAATGTATGAAGATCCGAAAACTTTTCATGTCCATTAATAAAATTTTTTTTTCGCATACTTCCTTAACTCCAAATATAATTAAAATTTAAACATCTTAGTTGGGATTAATTTCCAAGTTGTAGAAAATATTTCAATTGAACCCCGCGATTCTAAGTACTCACAAAAATATAATGACTTACAAAAACATTGATTCCACTTTTCTCAGGAACGGTTACAGATATCGCCTTATAAATGGTTTCATTCGTGTTCTTATGTTAAGAAACCTATAAAACAAATACCTGCAAGCATATAAACACAAAAACGTAAGCGTTACGATTGTTTTTGCGCGAATTTCGCCCCAAACACTATCTTCTAGTGGGCGGATTCTGCTGGTTAACGAACTTGACCTTTCAAATTAGAAGACAGATTTTTGTGCCAAATTTCATCTAAATCGGACCATTTTTGAGCCGCCAGGAGCGCGAACAGACAAGCATATATATATATATATATATATATATATATATATATATATATATATACAAATTTTAGCCACATATATTTTCGTGATCTATAGGGTCTGAAACGTGAAAGTTTCTAGTCGGCACTTCCGGATTGCGTCATGAGGTCAACCTCATAAGCGGGTTCTCCCTATGGAGATAGGGAGTAACCGCGCTAAAAGTAAGTTCCTCAATAGCCCATGTACTCCAAATTCTATACATCAAGACTATTTAGAACATTATCACCGTCATACAAATAGACAACGCCCCCTACATGTGAGATTCCTAACTTACACTCATAACTCTCATCTACAACATCTTATACCTCTACAAAAACCTGACTCGACTCACATACCGTGGACGGTTAGAAATCTGAAAATTGACATTGAACTGACAAAATTCAAAAAAACAGGTCCAAGTTCCAGACATTTATACAAAAAAACATTCTGTTCACGCCTGACTGAAAACACAGACCAATTCTTCATCTACACTGACGGTTCGAAATCAGCGGAAGGAACTGGAGCAGCTGCTGTAGTGGGAGAAAAAATCGTATCATCAAGATTACCACAAATGACAAGTTCCTACTCAGCTGAGCTCCACGCTGTAATACTTGCACTAGACAATAAACCTAACACTAACCACAAACACATTACAATATGCACTGACTCACTGAGCACATTACTAACATTACAGGATATTTTCAATGACAATCCATTAATAACACTCATACGTAAAAACATTTCCCTATTAAACAATACTGTGACTATGTACTGGCTGCCAGGCCATGAAGATATCGATCCTAGTACTCAAGCAGACACACAAGCAAAACTTGCAGCACGAAAAGATCATCTAGACATAGACAACTCGACGTACCAGGACTTACTGACAGAGGCACAGACACTCATTTTACTGATGTGGCAGAAAACATGGTACGAAACACAGGACAACAAACTAAGGGAGATTAACGAAACTGTCCGGGAATGGCCTTCCAGCAGCAGATGTAACAGACGAGAAGAAGTCGTTCTGTGCAGACTAAGGATAGGCCATTCCCGACTCACTCACTCTTACCTTATGACTAGACAGGACAGACCAACTTGTCAGTACAGTAATACACAACTTACTGTTAAACACATCCTCACAGACTGTAGACAAAGACAAAATGATAACACCCCACAAAACATGCACCAACTACTTACAGATGACAGTCACTACATCGCACAAATATTTGAATACCTCAGACATTTAAACATTTACGACCTCATATAATTTCGCATATAATAAACCATATATAAGTATAGAAATATAAATACAACTGATTGAGAACTAAAGCCGACCTCTACAAGGAAGGGACAATGTCCTCTTCTTCTATTACACTGTTCTGCAAAAAAAACTTTTCTCCCCTCCCTTGAACAGTTTTGCCTGTTTCTCATGTTTTCAGGTGTGCTGAGTCCGAATCTGAACTCAGAAAAATTCTATCACCCTCTGATTTTGAGAGAAAAGAGGAGAAACTTGGAAAAAATGAAAAATTGTATTTGAAAATTACACTGTTCTGCACGAAAATCCTCCTTCAAACCAAAACATGCTTTCTTACTGTTTTCAAATGTGCTGAACACGAATTTGAAGTCAGATTCTGTCTATCACGCACAGTTTCTTGAGAAATTCTAGTTTTTTATCCAAAAATGTGAGTTTTTTGTAAATTTGACGATTTTTTTTTGGCATCAAAACATAGTGAAAAAATTCAAAAGCCCGATGATTTTGAGCGCAATGAAGTATATTTGAACGAAAAAAAATTTGATGGGAATATTACAAGTGGTTGAAGAAATATGGCTAAAAGTGTTTTTTTCAGTTTCTTTCAACCACTTGTAATATTCCCATCAAATTTTTTTTCGTTCAAATATACTTCATTGCGCTCAAAATCATCGGGCTTTTGAATTTTTTTCACTATGTTTTGATGCCAAAAAAAATTCGTCAAATTTACAAAAAACTCGCATTTTTGGATAAAAAAACTAGAATTTCTCAAGAAACTGTGCGTGATAGACAGAATCTGACTTCAAATTCATGTTCAGCACATTTGAAAACAGTAAGAAAGCATGTTTTGGTTTGAAGGAGGATTTTTGTGCAGAACAGTGTTATTAACATTATTATTATTATTTTATTTATTTATTTTTTTTTTATTCTTTATTTTTTTCTAATGTGAATTTTTGGTGTATTTTCATACATATGTAAAACCCATTTTGCTGTTGAGTCGCCATAGTTGCGAAAAAAATAAATGAATAATGTCATTCAGACCTACTATATCTTACTACTTTTTACCTCACAAGACGGGAACAAGTAGTATTAACCAGGCTTAGAATTGGACACTGCTTACTAACTCATGGATATCTAATGCAAAAGTCAGACAGAGCAAGATGCAGACATTGTAACGAGGATCTTACAATAAGACACATGCTGATAGACTGTAGACAGAGAGACAACTTGCAAATACCACATATCTTAATTGACATATTATCACCAGGTAGTAGAGAACTGCACGGATAAGTAAAAAGTAATCAGATAAATAATCGCCGAGTATAAAACGGACGATGCGAGTACATACTCGGCATCGTTTCGAATTGGCATCGCCGAGTATAAACTGGACGATGCGAGTACATACTCGGCATCGTCCGGAATTGGCACCGTCGATTACTTTACATTACGATTACGAGTAATACTCGTGAGTACTGCATCGTAATCATCGTAAATAACTGTCGACTTCTCGACATGTCGGTACAGGAGGCAAGATAAGCAACAGATGAATTAGGTAGTAAATAAGGGGATTATAGAGTATTTTTTTTTCTTTCTGAAAATAGTTTCTGAGATATAAGCGATCGAAAATCGGGATTTATAGGACTCACTGACTCATAGGAGGCATTTCCCATGATGCTAAAGACTTGAAATTTTGCAGGATGATAGATATGAAGGTGTTATTAAAGGAAAAAATAGAAAAATCCTGAAAAGGTGTGTTTGACGCCGCTTCTGGAGCGGTGTCGTGCCAGTTTTGTACTTCCTTGGGAAACCCGTCATTCCGTCCGAAACCCATGATGTTGGGTATCAAATGAATCGTCTCGGAATGAAGAACCTATATTTGATGTTTTAAGAAACATTTAGAAGCATATAGGCTTGGTCAAAATCTTAGACCAGCTGTCTGCCTGTAGGTTTGTTCCTTATACAAATCTGAACCGTTTGACCAATTTTGACTAAACTTGGGACACAGGCGGGTCTTGATATGGGGGGAATCATAGGCTAGGTTAAATTGTCCATCAGCTGTCTGTCTGTCTGTTTGTTCCTTATACAAATACACACCGTTTGACCGATTCTAACAAAACTTGGCAAATCAGTAGGTCTTGATCCTGGGATTGGCATAGACTATGTCAAAATCATTAATCAGCTGTCTATCTGTCTGTTTGTTTATTATACAAATCCACACAGTTTGACCGATTTTGACACACAGGTCGGTCTTGATCCGGGGAGTGTCATAGGGTAGTTCAAAATAGTATATCAGCTGTTTGCTTAACTGTTTATTCCTTATACAAATCCACACGATTTGACCGATTTTGATCAAACAAGGTATATAGGTAGTTTATTATCCGGGGAGTGTCATAGGCTACGTCAAAATCGTCTATCAGCTGTCTGTCGGCATGTTTGTTCTTACACTAATTCACACCATTTTACCGATTTTGACCAAACTTGGCACACAGGTAGGTCTTGTTCCGGGGAATGCACTTGACTAAGGTCAAAAAGGTCTTTCATCTGTCAAATATCAAGCAGTAAGAAGAACTTTATGCAGACTCCAAAGACCCTGGTCTTATATGAAGTACAAAAGCCAGTAGGTATGCGGCAACTAAATTTTAATTGATACTTAGAAAATAGTAATGAGATCCCCAAAAAAAAAACATAAATGTGAAATAGAGGCCAAGTTCCCCCCCCCCCCCCAAAAAAAAGTATTGGCAATACAAGAAGATGATACAAGAAAGATATGTCCAAATTCATTACTTAGAAAGACCTATTAATTACTTACTAAGAACAATAAAGATACAACTGACCTTTAAAAATAACAATAAAAATACTTTTATCCAGTTACTAAAATATAAATTTCTTCAACCAGGTATATTCTTAAACTTGGCAATGTTTACTTTTCTCTCTAAAGATAATTTCGGCACAAATAAAACATTGCCAAGTTTAATAATATACCTGGTTGAGGAAATTTATATTTTAGTACCTGGATAAAAGTATTTTTATCGTTGTTTTTAAAGGTCAGTTGAAGTGTCTTTACTGTACTTAGTAAGTAACTAATAGGTCTTCTAAGTAATGAACTTGGACATTTCTTTCTTGTATCATCTCTTGTATTGGCAAATATTTTTGGGGGGAACTTGGCCTCTATTTCACATTTATGTTTTTTGGGGGATGCGTTTAATACTAATGATATTTATTAATGACTATTAGATTCGAAATATGCAATTAAAAAATTCACCTTGAATAAAATTTCAAGGTCAATTTTGCGGGGGTTAATATGGGGGTTATTTTCCCCGATTTCGCATTGGAGAATATTATGGTTAAGTTTTGTATGGTCCTGTTTAAAAAAAAATCGTAATTGAAAGTGATGGTGCGTAAGACGAGCTACCATTTGTAATGTGTAGTAAATGTTAACATATTTTTTATACGGTGCTAGTCCACGTATTTCAAGGAAACATAATATATTTTTAAAGCAACAGCGTTTCCACATATTATGTGGATTAGAGTAGAGCTGGAAAACTCAACATCTTAAATGCTGATATTAGAAACAGGAAAAAACGCGCGTGAATGTGAATGACAAAATAAAAAAAAAAAAAAAAACGTTACCAAGAACGTCTTTTTACATTCGGCAGGACAGGATTAACGGTTATATCTGCGTTTATTTATGTTTTTTTTTCTTTTATCACCTTAAAAAAATGTTTATTTCTTATATTACCTTTATTACTGATTCTTCTTGATTTTAATATAGACTGTATTACATTGTTTTTGTTTACGTTACAATTGTATAGTCACTGTAGTTTCGTTGAGTTGTAAGTAATACAGTGGACTTCATTACACATGGCGAGGCGAACCAGTATATAACGTAGTTATTCACGGCGATGCCGATACCAAACCTGCAATACTCCACGATGCCGATGCCAAACCCCTCTGTACTCGGCGATGCCGATGCCAAATATTATTTTACTCGGCGATGCCGATGCGGCACGATGCCGATGCCGGTGTTCGGAATGAGTATGAGTACACATAAAGTAATCGAGGTACTCGTCCCATGAGTATACCTACTCGTGATTACGCGATGCCATACTTACTCGTGCAGGTCTCTACCAGGTAGCCCTTACATCTACACAATACTCAAACATTTAAAGACTAACAACATTTACTCTCGAATTTAAAAAACCTCAATCTAAATATAATAAAATCTCGATTTAAGTCTTAAATTCAAAAACAAGCTTTCAATTAAAATTTTCCTGAACAAAAGTAAAATTTGTATTTATATTATTGATTTTTAGTCACTTATTTTTTTTTTTTTTATCTTATCTTATTGCTTATTGTTTTATCTCATTTTTTGTTTTTTTTTTACATATTGTTGATTATATATTTTATTACTTTTATTTTTTTTTTCGTCTTATTATTTTTTCTTTTTTTTCTTTGTTATTTTTTTTTCCAGACTGTGACTGATTTTTAATATTATAGACTTATGAAAAGAGACCATCGCCTAAGTTACGGGTCTGAAACAAATAAATAAATTACTACTTTTTTGTAAAAAATATATATGATTATTTTTAACGATTTGTATATTATCTAATAATGAAATTCCAATGATATCTGTAGAAAAGCATTAGATATAATTCTGAAAGTACCTTTTGGTCATTCTGTAAGAACTACCAGACATCAAATACAAATTGTTAATTTCCGAATTGATATATTGCATTTTAAATCGAAGGCCTCCGCTATTGTAGGAACTCTTTCAAGTTATGGTGTTGCTCATGAAGGACTCATTCATATTCATAACCTTCAATATAACCTCCTGGTAGTGGTTAGGGAAGAATGTTCTGGCCTGAAAAGTTCATTTTGTATGGATTCCAAATTATTGTTGAAAACAATATGGAGTAGCATTCCACCACATAATGATGTTCTTTAATTTTTAGTTGGTTAGATGAAAAATCTGTGAAAATTAGAATATTTTGGAAAATATTAGAACTCAAAATGATTAGGTATTTTTCCGCTTTTTTTCCCAAATAGTATTTTAAAAAAAAACATATTTTTAAATGAAGCACATAGGAGTAAGTCACTCAAAAATTTGTGGGCTCCAAGAGCCTTCCTTCGGAATGGGTGGAAAAATTATGGGGGGCTGAGACCATTTCCGGGGTATAGAATACTAACAATTTAGAACTTCGAATAGTTTTAGCGAACAAAAACGCTATTAAAACTAAAATAAACTATGTTTTATGAACTAAGTGATCTTAGTTTAGATGGAGATAGTTAGCCGCTGTAGACGACAGGTATAGTTGGGATTCGGCTAGGAGAAAAACGTCAGACTTTCAAAAAGAGATCTGTATTTTGGACGTTTCGACTGCAACAATGGCAGCCTTCTTCAGACTTTAGGAGGAATATCAGACCTTCTTTCTTCTTAACCAAATTCTTCGCTAATTTGGAGATCCGGTTGATTAGTGGTTTCGCTTCTTTTGGTGCACGTTGGCACTGTCTTCGTAAGTGATCTTATTTAATTTATTTTGAAGGGTTTTATGACACATTTTTACCATGAAATCAAAATTTCGGCGGGGGGCTGCAGCCTCCTCAGTCCCCCTTATATACTCGTACGCCCATGGTGGTAACACCTTTGGTCTGCTAGGGTTGAGCCAAAACACACAATCAACGGGCTGATCCATCCAGGGCTCTACCACTATGCTAACCTCGAACTAAATCAGAGTCTGACTTGTAATAATTGTGGGATTTTTGAGCTAGATATGCTCTGTGGTAGTCAAATTTTAATAATTTCTATATATTTTTAAAATATGTCACATCAAAGCGGGGCTTTTTAAAATATTTTCCGACATATCAGCACCTTGGAAGAGAAACGACGAATCACGGAATCCGGATGTTGAGAAATGGAATTCAAAGTTCTAGAAGTGCTTCAGGATAGCAAGGGCGAATGTTCACTCTATGGAATGCTGATTCAAAAACCTGATTGAAAAAGTAAGCAACTGAAATTTAATGTTTTCATTATAATTTTTATGAGTGATTTATGGGTAACAAAATGCTAGGAGGGGAGTTTCAGACCCAGGAATCGCCCTTGAAATAGGACATGGAATTTCTCATAGATGATGGTGCTATTCACTTTAACTGGAAACTGTGAGAGAACTAAAGGCGAACATGAAATAAGGCGACCTTATGTAAGGTTACCTACATATTTCTCACTCAGGAAAAAAAAAAAAAAAAAAAAAAAAAAAAAAAAAAAATCAGTAGATTTTTCAAATTCGCCCTTTCTCTTCCAAGGTCTTGATATCAAACCCGTCCTTAACACATTCTCAATCCTCTCCATAAGAAAAAATGCGGTTAAAACATTACTCTAATTGAGTTTGAAATACCTACTCGAGTTATTTCCAAACAAGAAGGTATTTCTTCTTAATTAACTTAGCGGGCAAATATTTAAGTTGATGATTAATTAGCGAATTCCTTCAGTGGTCCATTTACTTGAAATTCCCAAGATCCCTTCTTTTTCTGACCTGAGAAGAATCTTGCCGAAACTGAATCGCCGTCAGCACCGCAGTAATAAAGAACCGTTTCTTTTTTTGCAGGAAGTGATGAATTGTCGAAATTTATGTTAGAAAAAAACGCACGAACTTTCCTTATTTGTCTATTCACAGGAAAAACGTTTCGGGAACTTCCTTAGTCGCTCTAAAGGTCCTTGTGACGCTTGGTCTTCCGGACTAAGTCCTCTGTCATGGTCTTGCAGTATATTCCCATTATGTCGGAAATGATCGAAAATAAAAGTTTTATAAAGGAAAAAAGTCCGTCACGCAGGAGCTGCATAAGTAAGCACTTCCCTCAGAATTTGGGTAGTGTAGACTGCTTTCCAGAACAATTTGCTTAAAATATCCTACATAAATAAAATAAAAACATGAATAGTTCTCTTTTAAATTTGTAATGAGTAACTGATCAATTATTAATTTGCTTCCAGAGTTATGTTTACAAATGGTACCTACTACACTACGTAATAAATACAAAAAACCTCATATTATCGTATTTTGATCTAACGCAGGAACAGGATACAGTCACTCTAATGGTAGAAAGCGCTCCTTGCGGCGGCTTTGTAAACGTACGTCTGGCGGGCTTTTCTATTGAAATATATTACAAATTAAACCCCCGCTTTCCGATTGACCGATTCAGCTCATTTTTACAACACTTCTTTCTCATGAGTTACCCACGACGTATACCGCGTTTCGTTACAATACAGCAGAAATTACGACCGGTATGAGTATATTTGGAATTTGGGTCCGGAGTAAACCCCCCCCCCTTCTAATGAACCGATTTAGTTTATTTTTACAACACATATTTACCTGTCGATTACCACTACGAATACCGAGTTTCGTCGACATATACCAAAAATCACGGCTGGTAGTGGCGAATTGGTATTGTGGGTCCGGAGTAAACCCCCCCTTCTAATGAACCGATTTAGTTCATTTTTATATCTCACTTTTCTCTCTATATTACCACTGTGAATACCAAGTTTCGTTGAAATATAACAAATATTACATAGTCAAACTATTACATAGGCTGACATAGTCGAATTAGTGTTTTGGGTTCGGGGTAAACCCCCCCCCTTCCGGTGGACCGACTTTGGTGGTTAACGAACTCGTTTAATCGTTTGCTAATTGAATGCTATATACCAAGTTTCGTGACGAAAAAACAAAAACTCTGGCTGCTATCGTGTTAACAGACACACACACACATATATATATATATATATATATATATATATATATATATATATATATAGATATAAATTTTAACGGGGGTAATTTTCGGTGTCTACTAGGAAGGATCGATAAAGATTTGAAGAAATTTTTCAAAAATTCCGTCATGAGTCCAACCTCAATAGCTACTTTCCTTCGGAGGAAAGTGCTAAAAGGAAAGTTAACGAGTAAGATGTTACAACTATTTTCAATTAAAGTATGAATTTCTTCGCTTAATGCTATTGTATCTGTTGTCTTCATTGCACTCTTTGCGAAGGTAACAATTGTGTCCTGGGATTGCACACTACTGTACAGGATGTCAGAAAAATAATGGTCATCCGTTTGCCAGATAATTCTCCAATGCGAGATCGGAAAAAATAACCCCCATATCGGCCCCCGTAAAATTGACCTTAAAATGTTATTCAAGGTCAATTTTTTTTATTATATATTTCATGAGGAAGGAAAAATTTAACGGCACCATAGGTCAGAAATGACTCCTTATGGTCATAATGACCATTAACAGTGTCAGGGCCATTTCATTCCCATTGACAAATGGTGGCCGATTTTGATAAAACAAATTTTCAACATGTTCTACTAACATTGCCTTACGCAAAAATACCTCGTTTTGATTTTTTTTAAAGCATCTTCTAGTGTAAACAATTTTTTTTTTTTTTTTTTTTTTTACGGCGCATCGACATAAATCGTGGCCATTAGCGCCGACGTCCAGGGTGCAGCCAGGAATTTTCTCAGCGAGCCCTGAGATGAGAAAATTTCTGGCGCCGGTGGTGATCGAACCCACCATCTCCCGCTTATGAATCTAGCACGCTAGCCACTAGACCACGGGAGACCCAGTGTAAACAATTATAAATATTTTGAACAACGGCCCTCTGAGCGGCATTAATTAGAGGAGTACAACTCATATTTTACAAGTGACAGGAATGCCTTCATGAGGCTATTCTCGTAGCTTATCAAGAGCTCTTTGCCATAAGCTTTCAACCAATCGCTGAAATTACTCATTACGGATTTCACAGGTCATGTGTGATTTTCATGAATAACATTTCAAGGTAAATTTTGCGGGGGTCAATATGGGAGTTATTTTTGCCGATCTCGCATTGGAGAATCATCTGGCCAACGGATGACCATTATTTTTCTGACATCCTGTACATCCTACCACAAACCTTTGATATATCCTTCAATATTCTGTTTTTCTCCGCTTTACTCAACACCAAATATAAACACAACAAGTCTGTAAGACATAACAAAGACAGTACCTAAAACTAAGTGTGATCTGCTTAAGTTTCCCACAGATGCACGACATCTTCACCGCAAGGACTCCCACAATTCCGTGAAAACCTTGATCTAGATGCAGCTACAGTTCTTCCAGGGCAAGTATTGCTTTAATGTACTCTGCATTAGTTATATATTATCAGTTCATTCCGTTATCATCAATTTATTTATTTTTAATATAACGATTACACAGGCACACGAAAAAAAATTGGTATTTTCCAAAGACACCATACATATATTCTTATGTATTTCGACACGCTGAATCCGGTGTCCGCTTCACACCATCACGTCAGGTTTAAGAGCATTTGAAGGTCAAATTTCGTATGAAGTTGTTAAAGAAGAAATAACTAGAGGTTACATGGTTTTGAGGGTCGCTGAATTCGAATCCGAGGTCTTTTTTAACCCAACAGCGCAAAATAAAGGTTATTTCAAGGACAAATATGTTTATTTTGCAAAAAATGAGTCTGCAGTCATAAGATTAAATAATTAACCAATTTTTGGAATTTAAGATAAAATAATATTATATTTTTCATCGAAATTAATATCAGCACTGATATCGTTCAGGTTAAACAATCAAAGCCTGATTAGAGTTGGAAAAAATCAGACTGACATCTTCAAAACTTATTCAACAATGAGATTAATTGAAATCATTTGATTTTTGAATGATTTGAAAATAAATTTTGATTTTTTTCCGAGTCTAATCAGGGTTTGAATGTTCGATTTCTACGATATCAGTGCTGATATTAAGTTAAATGAAAAATATAACATTATTTGATGTTCAATTGTTAAGGTTTGAGAATTATTTACACGTAATTTAATAAAAAGAGGAGAAATCTGCCCAGTTGTTTTAAATGTTATTAGCTTTCATTAAAAAAAAAAAAAATGCATTGAAACCGGTTAAGATGAAAGGCGGTAGCCTTGTTTGAAACTCTAAATTGGCCCTACTGTGCGGCGGCCAGTGCATACTAAATTAACCCTCCCCTCTCGAAATGTTTGTATAGACCCGCCAGTGGAATAAAGCGAAGAAGAAACTAATAGACACAAGATAGGGCTTACACCGTAACCCTGTAAGACTCCTAATTTTATGATTAAAGAGTTACTTTGATGATTACATGCTTTGTTTCGAAAGTGTTTGCACGACCTAGCTAAGAAGGGTCGTGAGTAATACATTCTACCTCCTGCTATAGCATACATCATCTCTGCTATGCTGAATCTATGTACTCAGCAAGCAGCATGCTATTCGTCATTGTAGATGTTCATAAACCAGAATCTCAGACAACACTAATACAAACCCATATAAGGACCCATAAAAATGAACTCATGACATCGACAGTCTTGGAGAAATCATAATTTTCTTTGATATAATGTAAACAATTTTCTATATACAAAAGTTCAATTAAATAAGATAAAGTCAGTCGGAATTTGGAAAAACTATAATTTCATAAAATTCATTTTTTTTTTCGCGTCAATCCGTTGCGAGTATAAAGTCGACAGGATATCGTAATTAGGAAGAGCCG
The DNA here is from genome assembly GCA_946811695.1 of Gonocerus acuteangulatus. NCBI lineage: Eukaryota > Metazoa > Arthropoda > Insecta > Hemiptera > Coreidae > Gonocerus > Gonocerus acuteangulatus. Next base: position 75,723,516 of record OX328130.1, on the reverse strand, counting down.
ACTACAAGGGAAAGTCGAAGTTTCAAGACCCTTACAGTTCTCCGTGACAAAGGTCGTGGGTTCGATTCCTACTAGGGGTGGCGGCTTTTCTTTCGAAAAGGGAAAAGGCATCAGCCCTATCCTGGCTAGAAAAGGGTGGTAACCTGTAGATAACCTGTCCTAAAATTTGTAGTTGATAATAAATGGACGTTAAAATTTATATAAATAAACTCTTAGATAGTTAAATTAAGGGGCATTAAAATTTGTATTTATTTTAATATATGTACTTGTTTATATATATATATATATATATATATATATATATATATTGATTGATTTAGTTGAAACATTTTCTAGATGAATTATATTTATTCATACTAGGATATTTAAATTTTGGTCACGATCCAAGTAAAGGAAATATTAGAAATTTGAATTCTAGACAAAAAACAGGCATGAGCAGTTTTTGGATATTCGTTTTTTCGAAAGCTTCGACTAAATTCAGAAAAAAAACAGTCCCCTAACAGGTCACAAGGGTCCAGAGGGACAGATACTGTAGAGGTATCTGATTCTTGACCATACGACACACTAGGCAGACAGTGTGGATAGTACAATGCTCCGATCGCCTAATTTTTCCCTTTGCAGGTACCCATTAATTAATTAAAGGCTGGGTGAGCCTAGGGGCGATCTGGACCCCAAATCTAACCCACGAACGAAGACACTAGAAGATAAAATCTTTTATGCACTCTCGGGTTTTGAACCTGGCTCCTACTGTACGTGTGCTCTACCACTGAGCTAACCTCGCCCCCTTTCGACTGCATTACGCTTACTATATTCCCAATTAAAACACTTCTCAGGTAATTTGCAATGGGTCGATCCTTGTTGGAAAAAAACTGAATACTCCATTTTTTTTGTTGTAAGTCTTCGTCAATTCTTCTTTTCTGGAAAACCCCTGGTAATGGCTTGAAAGGTAACTTTGAAAAATGGTTCAAATAAATACGATTTTTCTAAGGTAAAAATGAATATCCTCCTGAAATACATGGGTGTAGTTTGAGGGAAAAGAACCTATATTTGCGTTTTTTCTGGTACTATAAACTTATTTTCATTGTTTTAATATTGTCTTTTATATTTTTGTATGTGACTAAATTGTCTTTTTGTGCATATAACATTATTTTAGGCTACAAATAAAATGAATATGTTGAATGTATATATTTCATACTGAATAAAGCAAGTGAAACTATTGTTTACAGTTGATTCAGTTTTGAAAATGGCCGAATATAAGGGAAATAAAAGACACTTGGACTTATTGAACTTTTTCAATAATCTGAACTGTATAGTCATTTTTTGTAACATTTTCCAATTTTATCATGCCTTGCTTTATTGACGTACGATTTGTTACTTTTGCGCCAAAACATTTCCGAACAACATTTGTAACAACAAGCTTGACCCAATATAATGGAGTCAGAGCAATCCAACATGACACGACCTTTAAATAACATAACCTGCTCTAGAGTAGGTTATCAAATGCTACAATGTAACGTGTAGGAGTACATCAAGGACTATATTCGGCATGATAACATTTCAACATGTTGTGCTATCATCAATCATGCTACGGGTCCCAACACTATCTTACAACGACACCATTCTTGTTGCAGTTTTCTCCATCGTGCTTATGCTCTCAGCAATGAATGAATGAATGAATGAATGAATAAGTAAATATATTTCTCTTAAAATATGTACATTGTTTTAACAATAGTTAATGCCTATTTACAAAAGAAAAGCTTGGGCAAGACCCGTTAGCTGGAGTGGCATTCTGCGTACCCAGATTGAATGAAAAGCATAAATAAATATATAAGAGACAAAAGAATAAATATATAAATAATAATAAAAAATATATATACATATATACAAGAATATCAATAAATCAAAACACAAATCCACTAATAATTAAATTGTTGGACCAAAAATTGCCGATACTTATAAGTGGCGTCGAGATACTTGCCAAGGACGTCCCAGTTTCTCCCATTTAGCTCCTTCCGTAAGTCTTCCTTAGTAAAAGATGTTTTCCCATAATACCTCAGTCTGAACTCCTTCAGAACTGGACATACTGCCAGGAAATGGAAGGTATCTTCGTCTTCTTTCAACGAGCACATAGAGCAGCGGGACCTCTCTCCTTCTCGCCAAGGCTTCTTATTAAGGTGGAACATCTCTCATCTTGCCCTTATTATCAGCCTTATTCCATAAAGAATTCTACCATCTGCTATGTGCGAAGTACCGCTTTCTTGCAAGTCCAGCTGTTTGTACAGGAGGTGGCACTGTGTAGCAAGCAGGTTTTCCTTCCTCTTCTCTTCCTCCAGGGTTGCAACTTTAGTGAGGATCCTGTTGATTTGCTCTCAGCAATGAAGACATTCCATTAAAAAATTTACAGTTTAGGGTCATTTTTTTATAAAATTACAATGCTAGCAAAAATAAATTAATAATAGTAATAATGATCCAGTCAAAAACATCCTGTGTCCAAAGAAGTGCGCTACCTGGGATTATTACTGGACAGTAGACTTTAGGGGTTTATTTTGCACGTCATCTGTAGTTCAAGGAACCATAAATGTGCGTTCTTTCTCAAAGTGAAGCAGAGCTGCTCTATTTTGTCTATTTTCAGAACTCTCGGCAATATGTGTTGAGCGCGTACATTGTGTATTGGCTGGGTGCAATATGTGTTGAGCGCGTACATTGTGTATTGGCTGGGTGCAATATGTGTTGAGCGCGTACATTGTGTATTGGCTGGGTGCAATATGTGTTGAGCGCGTACATTGTGTATTGGCTGGGTGCAATATGTGTTGAGCGTACATTGTGTATTGGCTGGGTGCAATATGTGTTCCGCGAGTACATTGTGTATTGGCTGGGTGCAATATGTGTTGAGCGCGTACATTGTGTATTGGCTGGGTGCAATATGTGTTGAGCGCGTACATTGTGTATTGGCTGGGTGCAATATGTGTTCCGCGAGTACAATGTGTATTGGTTGCATTAAATTGGCATCAGGGACAATTCCGCAAATAATGGCACATTTATTTATTGGTTTGTAGTGGGTTTTCCCGATTTCTGTGATTAAATTTTGGTGTCAAAACAACATTTGAAACAGATTGTCTAGAATCCTTCCTCACTGTTTTCAATAGCTGGATTCTTTTGGAATTCGCCAAAAAACGTGTTAACGTTTTATCGCCTCGTTACTGAAAGTATAAAAATAGGGTATTTTTTACTTTAGGTAAACCAGTTAATTTTTTTATGTTATTAGTGATTTCAGTTACCAAGTCATATGATCTTTATTCATGGTTAATTCAATTTAAATTTTAGCGTCCATTATTATTAACTAGGAATTTTAGGACGGGTTATCTATAGCACCTTTTTCTAGCCAGGATAGGGCTGATTCCTTCTCTTTTTTCTGAAGAAAAGTCACCACCCCATAGTGGAAATGGAACCCACGACCACTCACGGCCACCGGGCCTCCTATTGATGGTTATAGAAGAAATTTGCTCACATAGAAATTTACTATGTGAGGCAATTTTAAAATAAATTAAGTCTTATTGGACCCCAAAATGAAATTTGGTTCCATATTACAATTTTTGGAAGGTAATACTTACATTTTAAATAAATTTTGTTGTTTTTGGACGTAACCTTTTAAAACAGACATATGATATTAAATAACAGTGTGATAAGTAAATAATAACATGGAAAAGTAATTGGTGTACCTAAAGTAAAAAAGACTCTACAAATAAATGACCTTTCATGTATAGGAGCGTTAGTATATTTATCCTGAAGAGTGCAGCGAAGACATCCCGATACGGCTGTACATTTCTCACAGCTGATAATGACAGCTTAAATAGGACCATTATCCCGAAATCCCGAGCCTGTAGGATTCGTAATACCTCTTGCAGGGTTCGTCATGGCTCGTCTGGTTGGGATAAGAACCTCCTATTACAGCAAGGGGAGTTAATCAATTCTATCCTCTAAGCTATTAGTCATCTTTAGCTGCTTCGCCGTTCAAGTACTAGGCTTACAATGGCTATACACGCACGAAGAATGTCCAGGATAAACTGTGAACGTTTATACATTAGCATAAATATGCTTTAACCATGACTAAACTAAAGGCATATGACTAAGGCCCATCGCACACGATGCAACTCGTTTGCAACTCCAGTTGCACGCGCAACTGTTTTGCGACCTCGGCAATGTATTTCAATGGACAGGCGCACACGACGCAACTGCTTTTTGACGATTTCAAACTAGCCTGAAACCAATCACAAGTTAAGGCCCATCGCACACGATGCAACTCGTTTGCAACTCCAGTTGCACGCGCAACTGTTTTGTGAATTCGGCAATGTATTTCAATGGACAGGCGCACACGACGCAACTGGTTTTTGACGATTTCAAACTAGCCTGAAACCAATCACATGTTAAGGCCCATCGCACACGATGCAACTCGTTTGCAACTCCAGTTGCACGCGCAACTGTTTTGAGACCTCGGCAATGTATTTCAATGGACAGGCGCACACGACGCAACTTGTTTTTAACGATTTAAAACCAGTCACATGCAACCGCGGGCCCACGGTTGCAGTTGCGTTGCATTTGAGTTGCACGAGACTTTCGTCGGACAACCGTGCATTCTATCGATATTATACATATGTTTTTCAGCTATGTTATGTTGGGTTAGGCAGTTTTAAGTAAAGTGTATTTAAGCCTTATAGCCAATAATAACATGTGCCATCAAGAACTTAACGTGAAGCAATTTTTGGGTCGATAAAGGCCATAATGTGAACCATTTCCTTCCAATCGGGGTGTTTCTACGTGTTCTGGGATTGACGTTATATGCAAAAAAGTTAACATTTTATTTTTATTTTGAGAACCATTTTTTGCAAGTACATTTTGAGATAATACAATAGTCATTTATATGTTTAGAAAAAGGAGTCTTTCTTCTTTTTAAGGATTTCAATGAATTAAAAATGGGATTATCTCAAGGGGAGATATTGAATTTCAAAACGTCACGTTACTTTTTCGCTTACAAATGTTTAGTCTCCTTCAGACTGGGAAAAATCATATTCACCACATTAGAGTTTTTTGGGGTGCTTATTTCTGCTATTATTTTTGGTATAAAAAAATGTATAATACTAGTTTACTTGAAAACATAAACATATTTTTGAATTTATTTGACGAAATATAAATTATTGTTTAACGATTATATTTTTCTTTTAATCTAGGAACTTTATGAAACAAATGAATTGGTGAAAGAATCATGTCGATATAATTTTCTAAACTCGATATAAAAAATAAAGCACTTTCAACCTATTTTATTTTATTTCTCGGCTCCAAGGCGTATTGGACGGAACGCTCGGACACGTGTCGACTATTTTTCGGTGTAGAATCACCAGAAAAAAAAAATGGTCCAGATCGGTGACCCCATCGCTGTATACTCCCCTTGTGAGTCTGACATCGCAAGTTGTTACAAAAAAAACACGTAGCTCACTAAATAAACACACCACTTGCGGAACTGTTGGGCAATTGATTTACAACAAGCCAATATACTCGCGTGTTGTTTCAGTTGCAATTTCATACGCAACTGGTTTGCAACTCTAATTGCAGAAGATTCGCACCGCGAGCAGAAAGAAGTTTCATTTCAGTTGCTAACTGGTTTCAGACGCAACTAGTTTGCAACTCGAGTTGCAGAACAGTCTCACCGTGTGCGCTGGGCCTAAATGTTTCAAAAAAGTGTCACACTCATTTAAATTTAATATAGCCATTCCTAATTGAACTTGTGAAAGAAAGTGCAAAAAACTTAATATATTGGTTGGTCCTCTCCAAAATACCACAGGTATTTAGGTAATGGATGTGCATTCACAATTGCTCCACCTTCAACTCAGTATATATCAGGCTGTACCGTATGAAATGTCAGTTTTGTTTACTTTCCGATTTAATCCTTTCCCTTTTTTATTTCATTGCTTACAAACATCATTGTTATTCATATAGAATTAAAGCTCTTTTATTCCTATTATTTAATCAGTAACTTGCGTACTGTGTTGTGAGAACGATCCTCTGAGAAAAAAATAAAACTTAAGTTATGACTTCAACGGAAATCCGTATTATTTTTCGTGCAGAGGCGTTTATGAACATTAACACGGCGTTCGGGAGGGAACGTTGGATGAATGAACTGTTTACCGGTGGTTTTCCAGGTTTCGAAGTGGAAGTTTTAACCTTGAAAACGAGGAGCGAGGAAGGCCAGAAAACAAGATTGACAATGACCACCTGAAAGAAAGTGTCGAAGCTTATCCCTCAAAAAGCACTAGGGAATATGCCAAAGAACTCGGAGTAGGAGCCACGACAGTTTCAAGACATTTGAAGGAAATCGGCAAGTCCAAAACTGACATTTCATACGGTACAGCCTGATACTTTTGTTCATGCATATCTATATCTACCGAATTTCTAGAAATAAATTTCAGAAATTAAATCAAATTCGGGCAAAATGGGTTGCAAGCTGTTTATATTCACACAAGAGTGAAGGTTGCATAAATGCGAATTATTTTACTACTTCTTACATACACAGTCCGTTACCTTGGCTTTCATTTAGACTCTAGACTCACTTGGAAAGACCACATCAGACTGAAAAGACAAGAACTCAACAGACGCTTTAGACAGCTTTACAGATTACTGAATAAAAACTCACATCTCTCATTCGAAAACAAACTCATAACCTACAACACAATTATAAAAGCCATTTGGACATACGGAATAGAACTATGGGGAACTGCAAAACCTTCGAACATCAGACGCTTCCAAACATTCCAATCTAAAGTCCTCCGAACTATAGTCAATGCTCCTTTTTACATAACCAATAAGAATCTTCATAAAGACCTCAACATTCCTCTAGTACAAGACTTTATCCCTAAACCCTTATCCCTAAACCCTAATCCTGCTGTCCAGTCTCTGCCCACTCCCAACCATCCCTATTCCCCACCACGACGGTTGAACAGGATGTGGCCCCGCGATCTGCTGCAAGCAACACAAGGAAGTGATAAGGGAGTTTATCTTCTCCCCACAAGCCCCTAGAGTGTCTGCAGTTCTCTCGTCCCCTTTCCAGCTCCAGTACTTCCTACTGCTACTGGTTGAGGAATGGAGTACGGCTGTCCCTAGTCATCTCGCTAACCCGAGGAGACAAGGGGGCAGCTGGTGCGGACCCTCATGATTTTTTTTCCTTATGTTTATGTGAGCACATTACAAAATGTATTATTATTATACAGAATGTAATTTCATTAAATTAATAAATAAATATATATAATGAAAAAAAAAACTTTTTATATATATTGTTTAAAAGACTTACTTTATGAAAGGGGGATTATTATTCTGTCTTTAAAAAGACGAATTTGTAATAAAACAGTTGGGAAATCCTAAAATAGCAAGAAAATCATGAAGACACAGTAGTTTTACTCGTGTAAACAATGCAAGTATACCTCCATCACTAGTTCCAAAATTGACCGCATGGCGGCGTATCGCTTAATGTTAATTCCCAATTATAAATTTCTTTAAATGTTCTTCTTGTAATGTTTGAAAGTCCGTCACGCAGGAGCTGCATAACTAAGCACTTTCCTCAGAATTGGGTAGTGTCGAGTGCATTCCTTAATAATTTGCTTAAAACAACCTATATAGATAAATAAAATAAAAACAAAAATTGTTCTACTCTTTTGCATTTTAGCACTTTCCTCCGAAGGAAAGTAGCTATTGAGGTTGCACTCATGACGGAATTTTTGAAAACATTTTTCGAATCTTTATCGATCCTACCTAGTAGACACCAAAAATGAACCCAGTAAAAATTTATATATATCTACATATATACTACACTACGTAATAAATAATACACAAAGATTCACATTTTGATCTATTGATCTTGATGAGTTTCGCGAACCTACGTTTGCCGAAAGAATTCGATTCAAACATAGTACAAAGTAACAACCCCCCCCCCCCCTTCCGATAGACCGATTTAGTTCATTTTCACAACACTTCTTTCTTATTAGATAGCCAGGACGTATAAAGAGTTTCGTAACAATACAACAGAAATTACGACCGGTATAAGGAAATTAGTAATTTCTGTCCGGAGTAAACCCTCCCTTCTAGTCAAACGATTTAGTTTATTTTTATAACAAATTTTTCTCTTCAATTGACCACAACGAATACCGGGTTTCATTGAAATATATCAAAAATTATGGCTGGTATTGGCAAATAACTACTTTGGTTCCGGAGTAACCCCCCCCCCCCTCCAGATGGACCGATTTAGTTGGTTAACGAACTCGTTTGATGGGAGAATACTAAATTTCAAGATTTGTGGCAAAAAAACAAAAACTCTGGCCTGTATCGTGTTAACGGAAATATATATAACTATATATATTTAGGTAGATATAAATTTGAACGTGGGTCATTTTCGGTGTCTACTAGGTAGGATCGATAAAGATTCGAAGACATTTTTTAAAAATTCCGTCATGAGTGCAACCTCAATAGCTACATTCCTTCGGAGGAAAGTGGTAAAAAGAAAAAATAGATTAAATGGAAAACGTTTTGAATGAAAAGTAATAGTAAATTTCGAGCCGACCTTGAAGCCTGGAATTACTGGTTTCGATTCCAGCCAATACAGTTTTCATTTATAAACTATTTCAAGAAGAACCATTAAATAATAATCAATTTTTTTCCGCCAATATTTGTGCTAATTACAATCTCCCGTAAGTATCCGGCCATGAAAGAAGATATAGCTTGGATTAAGTAAGATATTTAAAGCTAAATATAGATCCTTCCAAGGACAATTCTATTCCTACTGTCCTTCAATAAATTATCTTCAAAGGTGATTTTTATAGAAATGTCAAAAGTTCGCTAGTTTTTTCCCGCCAATTTAACCTCATTTGCTGTGAATAGAGCGGTTAATTATGGAGAGTAAATACACATCCGATCCTTTAACAGTTTCCGAGTTTATAAAAGCACTAATTATTTCTTGAGGAAGGTCTTCTGGAAATTATATATCTAGGGAGAAAATTATACTTGGAGGATATCCGTGAATGTTCAAGAAAAACTTCCTCGAACACCGAATCAAGACCGATGAGAAAGTTAGTGAAAATCCAACATAAAAATTCTATATACAAAAAGCCCGTCACGCAGGATCTGCATTACTTATTCAATTATGTCAGGCAGCGCCTAGATCTGTTGTATTGTTTGTGCCTTGAATTTCTGGTGTACAGTGGAGTTATTGATTTAGGATGTCGAAGCCTAGAAGTTATAAAACTTTAACGTTGTCAGAGAAAATAGCTGCGATTAAAGAAGTTGTAAAAGGAATAAAGAATAAATCTAAAAATTCCAAGGAACTTTTCCTACCTAACACTTTATCAACTTACCTGAAAAATAAGAAAAAAGGTTCTTGCCCTTGAAAATTACTTTTTTTTATTCAAAACAATAGACTTTTATTTTTACTTTTTTCATAAATTATTTATTACTTATGTACGTAATCATCAATTTATGAAATGTTTGTTATTGTCTAAATAAAATATATGTATTTTTTAAATTAAAAAATATGAAAATATGAAATTCTATTTTTACCCCTTTATTTTCAAAAACCTTTGTAATTCGAATTTTGGATAATTCGAACTTTTTTATCGGTCCCTAGGGGTTCGAATTATACAAGTTCTACTGTATATATATATATTTGCCAAATACCAGCCCAAACCACTTGACAGAAAAATTTGAAATTTTGCATGGACACTGTCTTAAGGATGTAAAAACTGGCTGAGAAAGGTTTATTTGATATTCAAGTTTTTAAGTATTTTTAGTTGGTTATAAAGAGAACATGCTCGCCTAGGCAGCATGCGTTGCTAGGACGGTAACAGAACAGCTGTTACCGTACTGTATCTACTTCATAACTAGCTGAATATCCGTGCTTCTTCGTGGCAGATAAGTAGTTATTTTATTGCGTTAAATAATGTATCATCAAAATTAACTAGTTACATAATTTTGTGCAGTTTATTATTATATAATTATTTATGTTTGTTATATCTGTATATGTGTTCATTTTTATAATAATAATCAGAAATCGGCGCTAATAGCCAAGATGTAGATGCGCCATTAAAAAAAAAAAAAAAAAAAAAAAAATAATCAGAAATGTGAACTTAGTAAATAAATAGAATTAGTTATTGGTAGGTTTTGATCTTTCGTGAACAATCTACATACATATATATAAAATCGCGTGTCTGTCTGTTTTTCTGTTTGTTTGTTCCTTATGAATATCTACACCGTTTGACCGATTTTGACCAAAATTCCAACTCCTAAGCTAGGTCAAAATTTGGTCAAAAGGTCAAAAGTTTTGTTGAAGAAAAATTGGCTACACTGAACCATTCAGATTGTGACGGCCATTTTGAATAATGTCTCAAATTTATTTGTTGATGTTCCTGATAATTAGAATAACTCGAACTCATTGATGACTTTACATCATTATATAATCCTGTAATGGAGTTTATTTCTATTTTATATCAACAGTCACTGTCTACCTAAGGATTGCGGGCCTTTCTTTGATAAGGGCAATCTACTCTCAGGCTCTGGTGCTGGCCTCTGTCGGTATCATTATGAACTAAAACAAATTCACATCGTTTGACCGATTTTCGTAACTGGATATCGCCAACTGGGTATCAAGTAGATCTTGATACTGGGAGAGTCATAGACAGAAAGTAGGTGTAGCATGGCACACTGGGTAACAGCTTGTACAAAATAAAATCTCAAAGATAAGCAAAATGTAAGGCAGTAAAACAGGAAACTGATAGTATCCTAAGCGGAAATTATACCATTCTTCTTGATGAAGTAATTTCCACTTAGGATACTTCTCGAAAAAAATTCGTCAAAAAAAATATTGGAGCTTTGGCGGATAAACGAAGACCCCCTTTTTTCACGGGCGACACTCTAGAGGCGCCAATTTTTAATCTAGATCGAAAAACTAAAATTATTTCGAATGAAGAAGGATAAATCTAGTAACGTACGTAGGATTTTTAAGATATTTTAATTTTTTTTCAAAAATTGTGAACAATTATTCATTTTCTATTAAAAAATACGTCAAAAATCAATGAATCGAAAACATCCTACGTACTTTATTAGCAAATATCATTAGGAAGCTGCAGTTGAAATTTAATGTTGTTCGGGCAAAAATTGAAGACGCCAGAGAATCGCCCGATCGGGCAAACACTGAAGACGCCAGAGTATCGCCCGATTTCAAAAACAAAGTTTTAATGTTCTGAAATGTTAATTTTTTCCTATTTAATTTTTGATCATACTTTCTTGTAATAAAGATTAAAAAAAAAAGAAGCGTTTTAATTTTATAATGTATTAAAGGAGGACCAAAAAAAAAAACTTAGCAGTTAAAAAGGGATTAATCGAAGCTCGCTCAAAAAAATATCTTCAAATCGTAAACGGAAAATCGTATATTTTGCCCCTTTTAAAAAATTGTTTTCTTTTTATTAGTAAAGGAAGAATTTTAGCCCATAAAAAAAAAGTTATAAGGTAGTATTACCTACCCCTCAATACATCTTATACACATTAATTCTTATTTTTTCATATATCTGCATATATTTTAATTGAATTGAGAGTCTTATCTAATTGTTACTTACATATTAGAATCATGTTATTCCTTGTTTATACATATAATAATAGTTCACATTCTAGATAAATGATACAAAGCACAATTGCAGTATTTGCATAGTATAATTCTTCAGATTGCTTCCTTGATTTGCTGAGGACGAGATCTGCTTTGATCTGTCCTCCATGTTTTCAGTCGATAATGAGTCACGTTCTGTTGGCACCACTGAGTGATCTTATCGCTTTGTAAGTCTGATAAAAGCCTTGAAGTGTTTGTACAAAGCGCGAAACATGTCCAAATCCCATGATGTTGAAATGGAATAGATTGTAATGCATTGATGGCAATCATGGAAAATATTGATGTAATAGTAATATTAACTAATAAGTTAAGCAACGTCGGGCGTGGCTAGTACCTAAATGGGTGACCGAACATGTGCTGTTGGTATTATAAAAAGGTGGCAACCTGTAAATAGCCCGGCGTTAATACCGCAATTGTTGATAAGCCATAATAAAGAAAAATACTAATATTTTTGGTTTTAAGCGAAATTTATACCAATGAGATCGTTTTATTAAAAAATTGCATTAGAAATGTATTTGTGGAAAATCTATAAGCTTTTCGAATAGATGCCTTCGTTCAACATGATTTTCCAACCGGCTTAGTGTATTTAAAAAAAAAACCCAAGAAAGTAGTTTTCCGCTTTTCTCGAAAAGGAAAAATGGTTTAACATTATCCCTCCCCCCTCCACTGGAACCCTATAAGCGCAAAACAGTAATCACTAGGAATTTACTCTCATGAATTTCGCTGAATATATATAATTCTGCAGGTTATCGAAGTAGACCTGCTAAATCATGCAAAGTATTTTTGTCTTTTTTATAAGGCGAACAGATTCTCTCTCATATATATATATATAATAAAGTAGTACCTACACCATTCCACTACTTCCACCATTGAAATCTTTTGCCCGACATGTTTCGTGCTTTGTTCCGCGCCTCTTCAGGGGCTTTCCTTGTTAGGAAGTCCTCTCGCCATGTTCTCTCGTTTGAGTCAGGCATCATATTCAGGTATCATAATAGGTATTATGGTCTGACGTTTGAGTCAGGCATAATAAGTAAAGGAATGGTGTACTACTTTATCGACCCCCAACATAGAAACAAATTAGAAGAAGCGAATATATATATATATATATATATATATATATATATATATATATTCATTAAACGTTAAATGTTCTAGGTGGCTCCTCCGGATGGCGTCTTCAGGGTATGGCGTCACAAGCGGATTTCTTCCCTATGAAAGGAAGTAAAAAATGCGCCTAAATGAATTCTAAGATTAATTATAAAAGAAAAAATAAATAAATGCACAAATAATGATGTAATATAAATAAGATGGAGCCTAGGATGAATAAACGTCTATAATTTATGGCGCTGCATTGTACTAAATATAGCAACCAAAACATTTTTAAAAAAAAGTACTTCTTGTTAATGGAGGCTGCATGAACCTTAAACGTTTCTTGTGATTAATAGTCCTTCATCAGGATATCCCTGTTTTATTATAGTACTTCCCTAAATAGTTCTCAGGAAGCTTGACAGATAGCAGCACTGTATAGAGTTCAAGGCCAGCCTACTGACTAGTTCCTTATGTACGGATGAGGCATGTCTCGTTGGATGTCAAGGCTGCTGTTTCAGGACATCAATCAGTTCTTTAAATCTTATTCATTGTTCAAAGCACATCCCAAAGGAATATAGTTTATTGTGGTTGCAATAGAGAATGAAGTCTTTATGAATCTTTCCAAATATTCATCGATCTATCTTGTTGAGTACCTAAAATCGACCCCATTTTATTTTGGAATAGCCACGTTTGACCCCTTAAATGGTAGGTCTTTATAATCAAATTTTTGCGATTGGATTGACGATGAACCATGTTTTCGAAATGTCTTTCGATTATACGTAACCACAATGGCTAAATAGCATCATGATTCGCTGAAAGTTGAAACATATTAGCCACAAACATACATTTGATTGCTCCAATGAAAATTTACATCAAGCCAAATCATTGTCATTGTCACTTCATGCAGAATGGCATCCCACAGGGCTACACGACACTGGGAGACATCTCGCAGAGCGATATCGAACTGATCGAAATCACGCAGGCGACAACACACTGGGCGATATCACACTGGCCTACATGACACTGCGCGACATTACGATATCAAGTTGACCGACACCATCCAGGAAAACATCACCCTGGGCGTCATCAACCTGGATGACATATCGCAGGGCACCATCACACATGGCGACATCACTGAGGGCAACATCACGCTAGGCGATATCGAACTGATCGAAATCACGCAGGCGACAACACACATGGCGATATCACACAGGCCTACATGACACTGCGCGACATTACGATATCAAGTTGAGCGACAACATCCAGGAAAACATCACCCTGGGCGTCATCAACCTGGAATATCGCACGGCACCATCACACATATCCATATTCTTGAGGGCAACATCACGCTGGGCGATATCGAACTGATCGAAATCCCGCAGGCGACAACACACAGGGCGATGTCACACAGGCCTAAATGTCCCTGCGCGACATTACGATATCAAGTTGAGCGACACCACGCAGGAAAACATCATCCTGGGCGTCATCAACCTGGATGACATATCGCACGGCACCATCACACATAGCCATATCACTGAGGGCAACATCACGCTGGCCGACACCACGCAAGGCGACAACACGCTGTGCGAATAAAAAGGCAAAAACAATAAAACGTATTTTAAAATCGATTAATTGACATATATATATATATATATATATATATATATATATATATATATATATATATATATATATATATATATATATATGTCTATATATGTCTATAGACAGTCTATAGACTGCTTCTGCAATATAACAAAAAGTAACAGTAACAGTATACACTATTTAGTAATGCGAGTCTCGGGTAAAATGCCCTCCAGATGGACCAATTTTTCAGGTAAAGAAGATTGTTCAATTGTTCACTTTCGGAATGCTATAAACACGTTTTGTGGTAAGAAACCAAAACTATCATATTAATGGACATTTATACATAACATATGTATATATATATATATATGTATGTATGTATATATATATATATATATATATATATATATATATATATATATATATATATGCGTAAAGAGTTTTACGGAGGTAATATTAGGTGTCTGATTTGTAGAAAAGATAAAGATTTGAAGAAATGTTTCAACAATTCCAACATGAGTGCAACCTCAATAGCTACATTCCTTCGAAAAGTGGTAAAACCTATAACTAATGTGTTGTCAACTAGTATATTAGTAAACAATTTGATATAGTAGAATGATTAATCACTAATCCCTCATAACAGGTAGATGACAAGTACCGGATCTTGTAGATTTGCATAGGAACCGGGTCAATGAGAAACGTGTCGACGCAGCTATGAGTGACTGATGGTTGGTGACGAAATCTCTGGATTGGTGACCTTCGTATACACCTACCGTATCTCTATATGCAATCTGCATACAGGATGGAATGCAGCTAACCGAGATAGGAGAATAGGCGAGCTATGCAGTGCAGATAGCGTATCAAAGGATTTTCTAGAAGTGAGAACTTCATTAAGGAAAAGTCCGTCACGCAAGAGCTGCATAACTAAGCATTTTCCTTAGAATTTGGGTAAGGATTTGCATAAGAATCGAACATCAGACGCATTCAAACATTCAAATCCAAGGTCCTAAGAACAATAGTCAATGCTCCCTTCTACGTGTCGAACCTCAATCTCCATAAAGACCTCAATATCCCACTCGTTAATGATGTTGTATTATCCAGATTCCAACGTTTCCATCCTAAACTTGCCACTCATCAAAATCCTGAAGTCCTCTCCCTCTCAAGTGTCACCCACGCACTCAGTCCACAAAGGGGACTCACAAGACAGTGGCCCAGAGATCTGCTGCAGTGACCAAGCGAAGCGTTAGCAATGGCTTTCTCTTTGTTCAATGTCTGTGGCTCACCGATCTCTCTTCGAGTCCAGCCTCTTTCAACGTCATCTTACTGTCCTTCTGGCGTTAATCGAGGATGAAGTTGAGAGGCCTTGGGCACAGAACCTTCATATTATATCATTCATCATATTACCAGATGTATTTATATACAGGATGTAATAATCAATAAAGAAATATATATCTAATAAATAAATAAATAAAAAAAAAAAAAAAAAAAGTATTTGGTTAGTATAGACTGCATTCCTGAATAATTTTCTTTAAACAACCTATATAAATAAAATATAAACATGAATAGTTGTTCTCTTTTACATTTGTAATGAGCAACTGTTTCAACTATTAATTTTGTAATTAGTTTCCTCCCAGAGTTTTGTGTATGTGTGGAACTACACTGCCCTTGTAAAAAGAGAACTTCTTACAATATATATATATATATATATATATATATATATATATATATATATATATATATATATATTGTCTATTAGGAATACCAAAACGAATACCTAGATTTGTCTATTAGGAATACCTAACGAATACCTAAATTTGTCTATTAGGAATACCACAACGAATACCTAGATTTGTCTATTAGGAATACCACAACGAATACCTAAATTTGTCTATTAGGAATACCACAACGAATACCTAGATTTGTCTATTAGGAATACCAAAAGGAATACCTAGATTTACGACCGGTAAAAGGAAATTAGTAATTTCTGTCCAGAGTAAACTCCCCCTTCTAGTCAACCGATTTAGTTTATTTTTACAAAAAAAAAAATTTCTCTTCAGTTGACCACAACAAATACCGAGTTTCGTTGAAATATAACAAAAATTATGGCTGGTATTGACAAATAACTACTTTGGCTCCGGAGTAAACCCCCTCTCCGGATGGACCGATTTTGTTGGGTAACGAACTCGTTTGATAGGGGAATACTACATACCAAGTTTCGTGGCGAAAAAACAAAAACTCTGGCCTGTATCGTGTTAACGGACACATATATAACTATATATATATATATATATATATATATATATATATATATATATATATATATATATATATATATATATACATATATAGATATACATATAAATTTTAACTGGGGTCATTTTCGGTCTCTACTAGGTAGGATCGATAAAGATTCGAAGAAATTTTTCAAAAATTCCGTCATGAGTGCAACCTCAATAGCTGCTTTTCGGAGGAAAGTGCTAAAAGTGATAGGAAAGCCACATCATTTTAAATTATTCTTTTATTATTTTATTCTTCCAGTGTGTCGAGCATTTTTACGCATCTAGAATCCGCTTTTAAACATTTTTTTTTAATATATATATATTTTTTAATATGTTATAATGCTAAATAGCATTCTCAGATAAGTTTAATATAAGTTAAAAGTAATTGAATTAGTATTTTTTTGTTGGTCTAGTCGAATGAAAGTTCAGAAATAACATTTTACAGAGTGTGTGTAACATTTTGACGCTGAGTGTATTAAGAAAATACTCCAACAGAGTCGAAGTTTTGGAAATGAAATTCATTTTTTCTGAATTACCATGATTAATAATTTTACAAAACTAAAACTAATAATATAACATGAGTTTATTATTAGTTAGAATGAAGTCACGTTAGTTTTTCCCAACACTGCTTATACACTTACATCCCTGGAGCCACCAGGAGAAACCTCCAGACCACGCCCTACGGTCAACAACCTGGAATAACATTGAGAATCAGCTGATTGTCCGTTGCTAGGAATAACTTTGACAATCAGCTGTTCCTTTGTCTAGTTAGGTTTCACTCTTATCTACCCATTCATCCGGCGGAATTAGAAAACAAACACACACACACACAGGCTGCGATTTACAAAAGAGACCATTGTTCTGTGTTGGAGTTCCGTGAGCTGGAATATTGTATCAGTGAAAACACCACATTGTGTGTTCACTATTACATGAATGGGTTTTAGACTTTCCTTCACTCAGTTGTGAATGAAATAGTACACAAAACATTGGTTTGTACGCATTTACAATGATCAATAAATGAAACTGCTTTCTATACAAAGAATACACACACACACACACACACACACACACACATAGATACACATATATATATATATATATATAATTTGAGTTGTCTTCTGATCAGGACAATAAGAGCAGTATTTATTTCTACATATTAGTTTGCCTCAATGAAAGCAGGAAATATTGCCAAGTGCATTGAAAAAAATAGAGTAGATTTTATAATTTGCAATAATATTAAATTTTTTAGTTGAAAAAAAATCGAATAGAATTGGAGCGTGACTTCATTATTATTATTATTTTATTTTTACGATACTCCACATATTAGTGAGTAGCAATGAATAGTGATATTTCCATTACCAAGTCATTAAATCACCAATCTAAGTAAAATATATTAAAAAAAATGAATAAAAAAACAAATAAATTAAATTAAAGAAAACAAAGAATCCATAGAAAACACAATAAATAAATTAAACATTAAATAAACTAGCCTAAAATTCTTTACGTTTTGAAAAAAAAAACAAAAAAAAAATTGTGAATGTTTTCATATTTTGTCGTATATGTGACAAAAAAATGATCTGAAATCAAGGAAATGTCCTAAGAGAAATATGGAGGCAAATAGAATAAAAAATCTTTCAAGTTGTAACGAATTATGCAAAAAAGAATGAAATCCACAAAAAGTTTATGTTAAAATATATTACGGAAGAAAAATATATATAAGAAAAAAAAGACTCAAAATTAACAAACATTAATTAATTAAAAATAAATTTTATGGAAATCAGATAAAAGATTATTAATAATAGGTTAAAGCATCTAGATAATCAACTATAATGTATTAATTAGCGAATTAAAGTTTAAATAATATATAACCTATGCACAGGTTAGCAAAGGAATAACGTTTTATTATTCCAGGATTATAAACTACATGATTTATACATAATTATATAAGAATGCCAAAAACCAATCTGGTAGAAAAAGAACATATATGCATATATAATTAATTACCTTCTGGTCATTAAAATCCCTGTAGATTTACAATTCGCCACAATGAAAGCAGGATATGGGTATTAAAACTGTAATAAAGTAAAAGAAAACTGGTAAATTATATAATTTGTAATAATAATGACTATTTCAATTGGAATAATATAAAATAGAATTGGAGCGTGACTTAAGAAAATTACTTCCAATCTGAAATTAAGGAAATGATCCGAAAGGCATAGAGATACAAACCCCGTGAGTTATGAGTTCCTCGTGATTTGTACCTCCTTGGAATCTAAAGGAAGTGACGAAACGTACAAGCCTTTCTGTCATTAATCCACTTCAATGTTAATCATTTTTTTTTCCCTATTTTGATTGCTCTTATTTTTCGCTGTAATTCAATAAGGTAAAAAATGACGACATTACAAAGCAATTGATTCAATCTCGTGGCATTGAAACGTCTGCTTATTATTTCAACAGGAACAATACTATAATGCTAGGTAGGGAATTTGGTTCACTGAGTCTCTGTGAATCGAGTCATAAAGATTCGGATCATACATTTTAAATATATGTTTTAAATACAACTTCAGCCTAAATCTGAGAACAACCTTTTACTAGTAGGGCCACGTCTAGACTAAACGAATCCAATATGGTGAGTGAAAATGTTGTTGACCAATGAGGCCTCGGGTACGATATGAGCGATGAGCGATAAGCGAAAAGCTTCAGAGTAACGTAGCACACTGGTGCCAAACGCCCGATTTTGGGAAAAAACCTCTAGGTACTTGAATCTTTCTGATTTTAGTATCGCTTTTAAGGTATTCTGTATTGCTAAGTCGAATAAGACCATTGCCAATTCGATAGAATAATTATTTTGAAAGATAAACGGGTTTTGACTTACGAAAACCGTGAAAAACAGCAAGTATTCGATTTAACAAGTCACATTTTACTCAATTGGTTGAGATATGTATCCTTCCAAATGTATTTTTGAATGCTGAGTTGAATAAATTAACAAACAACGTAATACAGTTAATTGGTCTCGACGTATTTCTCTTTATTAAAACTTTCGCTTATAACGAATACATTTTGACATTTTTACACGAGATATTATGTGAATCTCACAGTAAATGTTCAGTTACTTATAATCACAAACTGTTTAACACTTCTCTGCAGAAAGTAGTAATGGTAAACTCATTTTTCGTAAAATAATCGTATCGCTTCATTTTATTAGGCTTTGCAAACATACGGCCGAGTACGACGATGAAATTTATATGAAAGCAACTTCAAAACATGCACTTGTAGGTAAAACTATGCGGAGAGGATAGCTAAGTACCGCTTTATTTTTCTACACCAAATAAACTAAGGATAATTGAGTTTCATTACAGATATCTTCACAACCTAAATGCACCAAGTTCATGGTACATTTTGGCAAAAAAGAAAATTCGTTTAAAAGCTACATATACTCATGAGACTTCTTGGGTACTATCAATTTTTCAGGAATAATAAAGTGATATAAAAAATTGTTTTCCTTTCACTAAAATCTGTGATATTTTTACTCAGTGAGAAAACGGCCAACAAAAAGGTTTTTTGTGATAATACCTATTAATAAAATGTAAAAGCAATATTACAGCAATATTCTACAACTAATTAGGTATAAAAAAATGTTAATTCAAACGGGATTGAACACCTTCGGTTTTGCAGGTTTTTTCCTCTCGACACCACTGGGCGTCGCTCACATTAATGCTAAGCTGGAGTGCAGTAGGAATGAGGGAGGACTGGCGCTCATCGTTCAGCCCAGACATTAAAATTTTTCTCGCCGCTCACTCCAGACATTATATTTTGCGTGCTACAAAAAGGCTACAGCCTCTAAATCTTAACCGATTTCAATCCATTTTTTTGTTGAATGAAAGCTAATAAAATAGTTTTGTTTCCCTTGCTTATTAAATTACGTGGAAAGATGTTTATAACCTTCCAATACTTATAACCTTCGTGCTACCTTGCTTATACATAAGTTTAAAATATGAATACTAATAAAAGAGTAAATTAGATGATAGTGAATGTGAGCTTTTAATTTCGGAAGTACAAAGTGTAGCGGATGGGTGTCGCTATTCAAGGTAGACTAGGAAGGGTAGGAAGGATGTGTTGGTAGAAGGTAACCAGGTAAGTACTGTGTCCCGGTTAAGGGCGCTTCCTTGAACCTGGGGGATACCGACTAGGTACTAGACGTTAGCTGTTCGTCGGGGAGAAGGTGTTCGGTACTGAGCCGTAGCCGTTCCTCGAAGTAGGAGTGAGAGGGGTAAGGAAGTAAATGAATAAACCAGGTATTGACTAGATTTGGGGGAAGTGGGAGTCGGGAGTGTAATGACTGGAGGCTGGCTTGACCACTGGGTACATCGAGACGGCGGCTTCGTGCTTTGTCCAGAGAGAGTGCATGGCTGGATGGTTGCTGGAACGCCGGTTGCTTGGTCCTGAGTGCATGGCTGGCTGGAGTCTGGTCTTGAGAGAGCTGAAGTGTCCTGGAGAGAGCGCCGGATCGGAATGTGTTCTGGCCAGCAGGAACGCCCCTATTCATAGGCCGAGGTCGGGGTGCCTCGGTCAAAGTCGGGAGTGCTCGGGCAAGCGCTCGTTTCTATTGGCTGGCCTGGATGCTTCTCATTGGTGCACCAGTGGTCGCTTGTCCAATCATTACATCTCCACATATCCCCCCCCCAATGGGCGGAGACCTTTATTAGGAATAAATTTTACTTAAAAAAATAAATATATATATATACATATTAAAACTATAACGGACCTTAAAGTGTCAACTTTTATTTTAGTAAGATACGTTAACCTATATTGAAAAAGACATATGTTGATGACTAAATGTAAGAAAAAATGAATGAATATAATACATTATACTTATACTATTTACCTTAAGACTACAAATTTGCACGGCCCTTATAACCGCCACAAAAAAAATATTTATAAGAAAATCATGTAAATATAAACTGAATTAAAAATAATACATATTTACATAGAATAAGGGAATGCTTCACTCATATATGATCGCATTTATATTTGCAAATATTAGCTTAAACGGCCCTTCCAAGGGCCACAAGAGATAGCAGTGGTATCCTTATGGCTAGGCTGGTCTGTTACATGCTCCGGTCATCACAGGTCGAATCGAACTCGGCTCCTGATGGGTCGGCCGGAACGGCTTGTTTTGGCGGAGTATGAGGGTTGCTCCTGGCGTAAGTTTTGTGCACTCGGTGATGGTGTGCCCCGGCAGATGTTCTGGCCTTGTCCATTCTCCTGCAGTATGTATGCTGGTTTCACTCTATCCCAGGAGACCGTGCGACGGTGGCCGTTCACTAAGATACTGCAGGTCTTCGTGTTCCTGTGAGTGACCTTGTGGGGACCGGAATAAGGCGGTGTAAGTGGTCTCTTCCCAAAGTCGTTTCTCAGGAACACGTGGGATGAGGATTTTAAGTCATTAGGGACGAAGTGCCGGACGTGGGATTCCCCGCGAGTGGAAGGAGGCTGAATATTCCGGATATCCCTCCGTAATTTATTTACAAACTCTTGGGGTCCGGAATATTTCTCTTTCGCGAGGAGGAAGTCGCCCGGGAGCATCAGAGCCTGGACCGTAAAGAGCTTCGGCGGCGCTAGCGTGGTTCTCGTCTCTGAGGGCGGTGCG
Source organism: Gonocerus acuteangulatus (assembly GCA_946811695.1). Classification (NCBI taxonomy): domain Eukaryota; kingdom Metazoa; phylum Arthropoda; class Insecta; order Hemiptera; family Coreidae; genus Gonocerus; species Gonocerus acuteangulatus. Next base: position 75,701,219 of record OX328130.1, on the reverse strand, counting down.
GAGACCCAAGAGCACTGTGGGGAGAGTCTTTGACCATGTATTCGATGATGCGTGGGCTATGAGCGCCGCCTTGAGGGTCCTGTGCCACCGTTCCACCATTCCGTTTGCCTGAGGATGGTAAGGTGTCGTGTGTATGTGCTCGATCCCGAGGATCTTACTCAAATGACGGAACAGCTCACTTTCGAATTGGCGGCCCTGATCAGATGTTACTATCGCCGGGGTACCAAATCGGGTTATCCACGATGAATAAAAGGCTCCCGCCACCGTCTCCGCCAGTATGTCGGGTATAGGAACCGCTTCGGGCCACCTGGTTGCTCTGTCTATCATTGTTAGCATGTACGCCATGCCCTGGCTGGGGGAGAGGTGGTCCCAAAATGTCAATATGCACGTGGCTGAAAAGACAGCGGGAGGAAAGCTTCCAATTGGAGTTTTAGTGTGTCTGTGGGTTTTCGCTTGTTGGCAAGGTATGCAGGTTCTTGCCCATTTTCCGATGTCAGCATTCATATTGGGCCAGAAATACCGCGCCGCAAGCAGTCTTCGCGAACCTCTGACCCCAGGGTGGCTGAGGTTATGGATTCTATCAAAGGTAGGTCTTCTTAGGGGTTCTGGTAGGTAAGGTCGAGGTTTACCAGTAGTGGTGTCGCAAAACAGATGGGTGTCGTGTCCTGGTACGACACACAGTTGTAGTTTGAGGCTTTTGTCTTTATAGAGATGAGGGGTGGTGTTGTCTTCTTCTTGAGCTTTGGCTAGCCTGTTTGGTTCGTCCAGTAATTGGATGGCGTCAGTTCCGGCTCGTGAAAGTGCATGGCTGGAGGCTGGTCCTGAGAGAGCTGAAGTGTCCTGGAGAGAGCGCCGGATCGGAATGTGTTCTGGCCAGCAGGAACGCCCTTATTCATAGGCCGAGGTCGGGATGCCTCGGTCAAAGTCGGGAGTGCTCGGCCAAGCGCTCGTTCCTATTGGCTGGCCTGGATACTTCTCATTGGTCCACCAGTGGTCGCTTGTCCAATCCTTACATCTCCACAAAAGTATGGAATGGCAGACACAGTGATTTTGAAAATACAATCATAACCAAGAAACTATGAGAAGAGGTTGGAAACCCATTAAACATGCAAGGTAAGATATTTTATTAACTAAACATTTAAAATATTATTTTTTTAATTGATATTTTAATTAATAACGTATATTGGAGTATGCGATGACGGAAACTAAAGGAAATTACCGCCCAGCCGCTCTGTATCGCCAGTGTCCGTCTTTTGCGAAACGCTTTGTCGCTGTGTCGTTCTGTCGCTCATCGCTCGTATCGTACCCGAGGCTTTAGACCCTTAAGGGAGCGGTCTTTCAATTAATAAATAGTGCGGTATTTAAAATATCCTAAGATAGACTAATAGTAATTCTATCTAATTATTCCATTGATGAATGACCATGAATGAGTCATGAAACTAGTGAATGAATGGCTCATCCCAAGGCCTGGATGCCGTTGCGTAAACCTGATGATTCAGCTGTAGGGAAGATGGACACGTCCGCTTGCAATGTACTGCAGAACGGGGTATCAAGTCAGGGTCAAGGTTACAAGACGATCTGAGAGTTAGGGGTACACGGGTGTATAAAAGGGGGGCGGTTGAAGGGGCTGCAGCCCCCTATTTTGATTTAATCGGTGAAAATGTATCATGAAAACCTCAAAAATAAATTAAATAAGGTCGTATAGATCAAGAAAAAATAATGCTTTTTTAGGAGGTGTAATGACGTTTGAATTGGTTAACTGTTCCAAGTTCTAGATTTTTATTAACCCAAAACCCCAAATGCACTCAGCCCCCCCCCAGAAATTCTCCTAGCCCGTCCCAAAATTATTTTCTATATACGCCAATGCTCCACTTGTCAGCATTCCTCGGGACCTTAACGACATACTGACAGAATGAAGTCCATAGACAACAATATATATATATATATATATATATATATATATATATATATATATATATATACACACACACATATCGAGACAGTGGGATATGATTTCTCAATCCATATCAAACCATGCGGCCTCAATATAGGCCAGCTTGAAATATACTCAAATAACTACTCTGAGCTGTAAGAACGACACCGAACATATATCGTTCTGATATTAAGATTATATAGTGTTGAATATGCAATTTTGTTTAACTTCTTGACAGGTAGCTTGCATCAAACTTTTAACCTCGACATACCTCTATGCAATTTGTCTGACGTCACGAGCAGCTTTAAAACTATAGCAATATGAAGGAAAGGACCATTTATATCTGTATGCATAAAATCCGTCCCGCAGGATCCGCATAACTATGCACATTCCTCTGAAAAGTGGTTAGCTTATCACCCATTCCTGAAGAATGTAAGGAGGGTACAAGTCTCACTATATAACGGCCGTAGCCACGTTGAATGCACCGGTTCCACATGATCACCGAAGTTAAGCAACGTCGGGCGTGCCCAGTACCTGAATTGGTGACCGACCACGTGCTGTTGGCAACCTGTAGTAGATAGCCCGGCGTTAATAGCCCAATAGTTGATGCGCCGTTAAACATACACAAAGTAAGTCTCACTATAGCTAAACATTAAAAATTCCGACTTGCAGGGACAGCGTAAACTTAGCACTACTCCATTCATATCCCTAGTGTGGTTAGTAAAGGAATAGAAACAGTTATTGGTAGGTTATGATATTTTTTGAAAAATATCAAACTAAGCCTCCAAGAGGAGTAATTCATTAGGCGCCGTAATAGGATACAAAATGGATATCTATATATATATATATATATATATATATATATATATATATATATATATATATATATATTTTTTTTTTTTTTTTTTTTTTTTTTTTTTTTTTATTTGAAATCTGTACAAATTATAAACAGTACAATGATCAAGTTTGTTGATGCACATATTATGTACAAGTTGACAAAAACGGTAAAAGTAAAATAAAAGAAAAAACTTACAAAATATGGAAGGAAACAACCACTGTTGGCACTTCCACAGATGACGCAGTAAATTTTTTGATGGTCACGATAACATCAGGTAAGTAAATTGTCTCGGGGCCACTGCCTCTTGAGCCGCCTGGGAGGATTGTCTGGATGGGATTGGGATGATAAGGATTGACCTTCGGTATTAGGATGGTAGGACAATTTGGAGTGGAACATTCGGAAACGGGTTTTAGCGAGGTCAAGGACAAATGGAACGTTAAGGTCATCGTGAAGGACGTAGAAAGGGGGCATTTACAATTTTACCTTACAGGGACCTGAGTTCAAATCCCGAGTACTAAAGATTTTTATCTTCTAGTGTCGTCGTTCATGGGTTGGATTCGGCCTCCCTGGCCGTCTCTAGGCCAACCCAGCCTTTAATTAATTTATTAATGGGTACCTTGGTGCTAACGACTCTAGCAGTCGAAGCAACCAAGGGGAAAATCATACGGCCGGAGCATAGTACTGACCACACTATCTCCCTCTATTTATAAAATATACGAAGATCCTAAAACGTTTCGTGTCTGTTTATAAATCTATTTTTCCTGATACTTCCTTAAGCCACCCAACGTTTAAATATCTTAGATTAGATCAAACGTTTGGAAAAATTTTCAACTAGGTCAATCATTTCTGAATACCCAAACTGAAAAATGATTGGAAAACTTTTTCCCGTAAACAGATAATTATATCCCTTTTAAAATGGTTTCATTCGTTTTTCTACATTAAAATGAGTACCTGCATGCATATAAACACGTTGGCTTCGGGAAGAAATTTCAGTGGTTTGTCGTAGGATCGGTTCGGGACACATCTGTCCCATAGGGATTCCAACTGCAGAGCGGTACGGGACGTATGTGTCCCGTAAACATCTATACATATACATCTCACGACGTCAAAAAACATTTTCTGGAGGTTATTGCTTAATATTTTTGTTACTGAAGGTTCTATGACAACTATTTTGAAGCAGCAGTAGTATCTACGTTATATTCTCAATCTTTACGAATATTATATAAAGAAATCGTAAGAATCAAATTAAATACAAAAAAAAAATATTTGAACGATTTCAGCTTTTAACAATGCAGAAATTTAAAAAAAAAAAAAAAAAAAAAACTTACTTAATTATTCGATTGAGCTTCATGGTCCATATTAAAACAATTTAGGTAGTAATGCGAGATTCCCTAAATGCTCTGCGCAAAGCGTATAAACATTTTTAATTTTTTCATCGGCTGGGTACGGGACACTGTTGTCCCGTATGCCTATTTCGTTTTTTAGTGAACGTTACGGGACATATCTGTCCCGTACTTTCTAATAACTTGTAAATACTGCAATGAGACTCTGACAGTTAAACATATACTTACAAACTGTAGACAACTCATTAACTTAAGTATGCCCCAGGACTTACTGACAGAATACACCAAGCTGTAAATAATTCTTGGGGCTTTCCCAACGAATATTTCGAAATTTCATATTTTAATCTAATTATTACATTAGTTTCATTTCTATTTTCTTACTTTCTTCTTTTCACGTTTTTGTTAAGCTTTAAGTTCCTAATTTATTTATTTACCATTTGTTTTTTTTTTGTTTTTGTTTAGTTTTTTACTTAATATGAAATGAGTTTGTCGCCTATATCGCGAAACTCAAGAATCAAATAAAATAATAATTTGTTTAATTTCTGTGAATCTATTGGAGTATAAAGTTTTTTTTGTATTTTTTTTTATTTATATATTTGTTGAGAAGTTACAGCCATCGTAAGTTAAGGTAGTTGGGCTATTTAACCTGCCGTACCTCAGTGAAACCCAGTACGGAGCATATATGTCCCGTATCGAAGCCAACGTGTTAACTCGAAAACGTAAGCTTTACGATTTTTATCGCGCAAACTTATTAGCTAAAACTATATTCCGGTGGAACGATATCCAGCTAAAACTAGCTCGCACATTCTCTGGAAAAACTACCCGAAGCTATTCCCCATTCTGAGCAGAATTCTCCACCGTGAAAGGGTAGCCTGGGTTCATGGTCTCCTTGTGCAACCATTTCTATCTACTGACGGATTCTCTGCTTAGGGTGGGTGCCTCCAGCTGTCTGCTGGTGTTCCACTAGGTCAGGGTCTGGGTGGCAGGTCCTATATTTATATATCTTTATATATATCACAGCTTGGCTCTTTAATACGGGTTGGAATTTTACAATATGCAACACCTTATAGAATGCCTATTTGTTGAAGGAGGGGTTGCTTATAGATTACTTATAAATAATAATTGAAAACACGCTTTTAATGTGTATTTTATTGGCATCAGGCTGAATACACATGACACTACAAACTTTTGATAGGTAATTACTTTGAGTGGAGATGGTTGACCGTTGATGATGCGAAGGTAGGGATTGTTGGGGTTTGGTCATTGCTTCTTAATAAAACTACATTTTATAAGTGAAAATGGTTTTATTGTGCCGACGTTTCGGCTTGAAACTCAGGCCTTCATCAGGGCTGTAAAAACAAGCAGAACATATTTAATACTGACATATACACAGGATGTTCCGATTTTAAACGGCAAAACTTCAGGAGCGTGTAGGGGACCAAAAAACTAAGACAAAAAGACCTTTAGAGATTTGCTCGTTTTTGCTACGTTTTGGAGAAAAACGTAAAACAAGAAACGAAACAAGTTTTCATTTTTGTACTTACTTATTTAAATTTTTTAAGGAAAAAAATTGTCTATGCGAATTGTTTCAAGAGACCAATTACTTCAATCTCTTGATGCTGATATAGTTTTTGCGTAAGGTTTCTGTAACGGTAATGCTTTAGAAGCGGTGCGAGAGTATTCGCGCCGATTCACAAATATAAGAGTGCTAAATCGACGAGTCTTTTTGTTAACTTTTAATAGATTACGACAGACTGGGTCATTCTATTTATTTACATTTACTTATGTTATCATCTATTTAGTATTAGTTATTAAATGTTGCCATCTTGCAGAACCGTAATCATCATATCTAGCACTGACTTGATAAATTGCAGCTAAACACTGTTCTGATGATATTTGGTGCACTTCATCTATGATTCGATCTCTTAATTGCTCTCTTGAGTTGACTGACACCGAATAAACTTCCTGCTTCAAGGTTCGTCATGCGAAGAAACCAATTAATAAAATTTAATATCTTTGCATAATTTTGTAGCAATAAATTCTGCAGTATTTCAAGATGGTAAGGGTGGTGATTATCACCTTTCGAAGTTCGTCATATTGCCTACTGCGATATTCCTAATGCAGGCGTTGGACTCTTCACCGACGATCTGCTCTTAATGCTGCCTGGAATTGGTCGCCTTCATTATGAAGTAAGAATGACCCAGTCTATTAAAAGTTAACAAAAAGACTTTTAGCACTCTTCTATTTATTTGGGAATCGGCGCGCATACTCTCGCACCCCTTCTAAAGCATTACCTTTGCAGAAACCATACACGAACACTATATCAACATCAAGAGATTGGATTTTAGTAATTGGTTTGTTGAAACAATTCGCCTTGAAAATTTAAATAAGTAAGAACAAAGATTAAAACTTGTTTCGTTTCTTGTTTTGCGATTTTCTCCAAAACGAAGCCGAAACGAGCAAATCTCTAAAGGACTTTTTGTCTTAGGTTTTTGGTGCCCTACACGCTCCTGAAGTTTTGCCATTTAAAATCGGGAGACTCTGTATGTGTGTACATATATATATATATATATATATATATATATATATATATATATATATATATATATAAGATATAAAAAAAATCAGTCCCGTAACAGGCTACGAGGGCCCTGAGGGGCAGATACTATAGAGGTATCTGATTCATGACCATACGGCACAGTAGGGAGATAGTGTGGTCAGTACTATGCCCCGGCCGCCTGATTTTCCCCTTGCTGCTAGAGTCATTAGCAACAAGGTACCCATTGATAAATTAATTAAAGGCTGGGTTGGCCTAGGGACGGTCAGGGGGGCCGAATTCAACCGGTGTACGAAGACACTAGAAGAAAAAATCTTTAGTACTATGCTCGGGATTTAAACTCAGGCCTCCAGCTTATTAGTCCAGTGCTCTACCACTCAGCTAACCTCGCCCCCTATATAAGATATATGTATGCGAAAAAGATTTAAAAAACAGAAAAACATAATACATAGCTAGAAGAACAATACGCTATAGATAGCGCTTAGATTAGAGGTACATGGATACAGATATAAAATTAACAAAATAGGCTTACCGATGAGAAGATTAGTGGATAGGAGTTGTTGAGTGGGGGGGGGGATTCTTGACCACCCATTGAGTTAAGGGCGACAGTAGGGATCAAAGAAAGAGCGGTGTCGTAAAGTTTATTGTTAATGGAAGGGGGGTGGTATGAAGGGCTATATTGCAGGCGGTATAGAGTTTTATGAAGATGTTTTTAATTTTTAATTTTCATAATTATATTTTTTATTTAATCAACTCTTTTAATTTGTACAATACAATCGTAACGGACATCACAGGCCTGTGGTAGCAGAAGTAGCTTACATTATTCTTCGAAAAATCTTTTCGAATCTTTCCGTTAGAAAATGCAATCCACGCAGGATCCACCACGTGCAATCGATAAAGCTGGATTATTTTTTAAATGTAGTCCAAAGTTCTCCTTCATGAAATGAATATATCGCCGATTTCCAGGTTACTTGAGATATAAGTTGAAATCACCAGCAAAAATGTTAGGGTTGGCCTGCTTTAGACAATGTACATAGTTAAAATATTCCATTCTATTGGTCAAATCTATTCAGATTAATGAACTGATTTCGGGATGTTCCATATGGCAGAATTGTGCATCATCCTATTTATAAATATGAATAAGAATTTACTTGTTATCACATGTTAAAATACAAATACAATTGTATTAAATAACCAGCTGAATACCCTTGCTTCGTCACGGCATATAAGTAGTTATTTCATTGCGTTAAATAATGTATCAGCAAAATTAACGCTAATATATAATTTTTTGCAGTTTATAATGATTACTAAATGAAGGGTATTAATTAATAATACCAAACGGGTGAAGAATAACCCTTCAAAACTTTTTCAAAATATCCATTTATTCTCCCATCACTACGTTTCGGACACCCAGGTCCATCTTCAGGCAATCATGTCCTAGTCATACAATAACCATGTCCTAGTCATACAATAAATAAACATGATTCCTGTAAGGAACCAAGTCAAAAATTCCACCTACATCAAACACTCATTATCACAGCCATAAATATGGCTGTGATAATGAGTGTTTGATGTAGGTGGAATTTTTGACTTGGTTCCTTACAGGAATCATGTTTATTTATTGTATGACTAGGACATGGTTATTGTATGACTAGGACATGATTGCCTGAAGATGGACCTGGGTGTCCGAAACGTAGTGATGGGAGAATAAATGGATATTTTGAAAAAGTTTTGAAGGGTTATTCTTCACCCGTTTGGTATTATTTTTGCAGTTTATTATAGCACGGTTCCCGTCATAGTATATGTTATTCATCAATTGATAAGTAATCAAAGTATAATGTTTCTTGACACTGGGGCGTTCTGGACCAATGTCAAGAAACAGATTACCTAGTGATTACCCGTTATCTATAGATTACCAGTAACGTGAGTTTAAGGGTTCGGGATATTATTACCTCGGATGGACCATCACCTACAGGGTAAACTCTATGAGGGACAAAATCACAGTTTATTTCTAGAAATTCAAGGTCTGCCATCATAGTTGAAATGAAGCTCAAATAGAAAGAATATTATGAAATAGATACAGTACGCTAACAGCTGACCTGTTGTCCTAGCAACGCTTGCTGCCTAGGCTTCCTTGCTATCTAACCAAATAAAAATTCAATCTCCTCTTAAAATACTTAAAAATTCGAATATCAAAAAATCCTTTCTTAGCTAGTGTTTACGTTTTAAAGGGAGTGTTCGTGCAAAATGTCAAATTTTTCTGTCCAGTTGGCTTGGGCTGAGCGATGATAAGTTAGTGAGTGAGTGGTGTTTGACAAATATATAATAGGTTTACCTGCAAATACAAATAAATTCTTAATAAATACTTTATTCATTTAACGAAGAATTTTGTTTCGTTTAAATGACTAGCCTTAAATGCTGTATCTTTATTCTTTGGACTCTAACGATCGTAGAAAGTTGGGTATTTTCAGCTGATTGAAGACTTATGTATCTCATTCTTGACGTGGCCACTGTAGAAGATTTTTGGAACCTGAAGAGGCCCTTAAAAGTAAAAGAAATTGTGCCACTATATAATATTGACATAATTGAATTAGTAATTTAATATTTTAATAGTAAATTCCTACTTTTATAGATACGTGTTTCATATTGTGAAAATATATCCTTCCACGCGGTATTGGGGAAAAATAAGAATTCCTACCAGATTATCATCGATTTTAGGTAAACCCCTAGCCTAGTGACGCCTAGTTCTGCTGATTAACGAATTCGTCATTTCCCATGTTAAAAGTACAAACACAAACATATAGTTATTTATGTTTGTGGTGATTACAACGCAACAACTTTTTCGAAAACGCTATCAAAAAAAGAGAGCCAACATTAGCGGGGGGTTAGAGAATTCCTTCGTAATTCGCTAACCCCCGCCCCGTACTAAACTGCATTTAGTGATAAATAATGCAATACAGAACAGCAATCTGATAACAGGCAAGTGCATATTACAATCCATTCCCTTATTAGTCGTCTTTGGATGAAGTGAAGGGTAACACATGTCCTGTCAAAGTGATAACATCACAAGGGAAATAGTTACAAAACTAACATAACATTAGCAATAATATTTCAACTAGAGTTGGTCAATAATTTATAGACTTCGACTTCATTTCAGCGCAGTTCCTCCCTACCTCCATAGGAGGAACCCGCTTATGAGGTTGAGCTCACGACGCAATCCGGAAGTGCCGACTAGACACTTACTCGTTTCAGACCCCATAGATCTCGAAAATATAGGTGGTTCAAATTTGTATACATATACATATATGCGACCTATATATATATTTATATATATATATATATATATATATATATATATATATATTATTGATGTTTTCCGGTAGTGGGGTTGCTTAATTCCAGAGGGTGAAGCAAAATTCATTCTTCCCACAAATTTTCTTTATTTTACACTAGGCCTTAATTAACAATTAATTAATACTGTTTGACTCCTTAATAACAATTAATATTGTTGGACAGTAATTAGTCTAATTAATAGTTAGAATTTATAAAGCAAACGGTGATATTATAAATTGGAACATAATGTTATAATTAATAGTTAGAATTTATGAATTCTATCTATTAATTATAATTAATTCATAAATTCTAACTATTAATTATAACATTATGTTCCAATTTGTACTATCACCGTTTGCTTTATAAATTCTAAATATTAATTAGACTAATTACTGTCCAACAACAGTCAAACAATATTAATTGTTATTAAGCAGTCAAACAATATTAATGCATGTTTTTATTTGTTGTTAGCACCTGATGATGGCACATTTGTGTTGAAAGGCCTAGTGCAAAATAAAGAAAATTTGTGGGAAGACTGAATTTTGTTTCACCCTCTGGGATATATATATATATATATATATATATATATATAATATATATATATATATACATATATGTACACTATCCGAAATTAGCTAGGAAAACTAGTTTTATTCATTTTTCTGGAAAACCGGTTACAGATATCGCCTTAAATATGGTTTCATTCATTTATTTACGTTAAAGAACCTATAAAAGTATACTTGGAATCCTACAAACGGAAAGTCATAAACGCCACGATTTTTCTCGAAAAAAAAGTGTTGCGGTAAACGGATTCTGCTGGTAAACTATAACTTGGTTTTTTAAATGAGACAAGGTATTTTTGTATGAAATTTCATCAAAATCGGACCATTTTCGAGACTGCGAGAGAGCGAACAGACAAATATTCGTTATTTTCCTAATCTAGGGAGTTCTGAACATGACATTTTCTAGATGACACTTCCGGATTGCGTCATGAGGTCAACCTCATGAGCGTGTTTCCTCCCTATGGAGGGAGGGAGGAATCGCGCTAAAATAGGAAATGCATCTGTAAGGGGCCGATTAGCAAGGACGGGATTTAAAGGAATAGATAATGGGGAAATATTTTAGAGAAGCGGAAATTCCTTTCAAAACTATAATTTACACTGAGGTTACTAACACATACATAAATATCATAAAACATCGCTAAGACGAGAGAAAAGGTTGAGTGAGAGAGAAACCGCTAGATAAGAGTAATCACATATCATTTGGGGAGGTTGGAGCATATTTTGGAACTGACTTACCTCTCATCGCCATCGCAGCCAAGACCTCAGGAACGGGCGTGGACTCTCCCCCGTCGGAGGTAAGCCAGCTTTTTATACCCATTGTGCCCCACTCCTGCTTTAGCAGGTGGCTGGACTAGAAACTCTTGTCAGGTCTTAAATCTTCCGAGAATCTTACGAATCAGCCACGTGCAGTTCCAACAACCCAGACGCAACGTTTGCTGATTCGTGGCTCTCACATCTCTAGAGATGGGCAGCCAACCTTTTCTCTCATTCTTATTCACTTAACAAAGACAAAGGGAAAATCGGGGCCTTACATCACCCCCCGATTTTTTTAAAGTCATGTTTCCCTTGGAACATTACTTTACCTTTAACACTACCCGTCCTTAAGTTAGTATTATTCTCTAACTATACAGAACACTATTTTCACAATCACTTTATTTACGAGCGGTCCTATATCCACTCTGTTATCACTGTCACGAAACTTTCCGCTGCATGGAAGAAGGAGGCGAATTGTTTTAAGCATGGTATTCCACAATAGCTTCTTGTGCTCGTCCCAAATCCATGTGGTCGAAGATCCAAGATTCACCAAAGTCCACTGCCACCATTCTTTTGACGTGTTCATCTTCTGGCGAAATGACGAGACTATACAGGAAGGTGTTTCTCTGTGAAAGAACTCGGCAGGACAGATCTAAGGTATCCTAGGTCCACATCAGGCTCTATCCTAATACCGAAGGATTGCGTAGGCTTCCTCGTTTCAACTCTTCAAGAAGAACGCCCCTCTCCGGCTGAGCTGTAACCATCCTTCCTGTCTTATTTTCGTTAAGGACAGGACAAGAATTCGATGAAGCAACATCTTCTGATCTGGAATTGTCCAATGCTACTACTCCAGTATTAGTGGCGATGAGATCTACTTCTGAAATTTGGTTACATGTTTATCATGACATCAGCTTCCCTCCGAGAGGAGTGTCAGTCCAATTGGCAGAGCCTCTCTCTCCTTCCCCAAAATCAGAGTCAACTCTCTTGGACCTAGCATCTCTCTACTCAACTTTCCATTCATCGAAGTGCCTCAGTTGTGTAATTTTTTGATTATATATAGGAATTCCGTTACTCTGTTTTCTGGGCTTTTGATAGGACGAGGAAAGGTACAGGGAACTACGGAAAAGGGTTTGTGATGTGTGAAAGATTGGTTTAAACTTTTGCTTCCTTTTTCGAAAATTTTCTTGAAAGTTTACACACCACCCTGCCCAGGCGCGTAACCCACGACATTTTAATATAACTCAAATTTTCATGCCAATAGTCAGAACTCTAGAATCACCCGCGATGACAGCCCGGTAAGTAGATGTTTAGGAGTCGTTTACTAGCGATTTAGCTCTTTTCCTAAGCGCGTCCCACACCTACTCATCGTTAGGTCTCTGAACGCCTCTCCTCCGGAGGGAATATGGTGATCGTGGCCGTGGTCCCTGTTCCCGCACTCCTGGCGTCCAGGTGGCATCCTTGGGGTCGTTGCTCGGAGAACTAGAGGAGGAACGACGCCCACTCGCAGGCTGGGAGTCTATGCCCCGTCGGCCGTATAAACGTCCGGATCTTTCGCGGTGCCTCCCCCCCTCATTTGCGCCCTCCACCCGTCCTATAGGCTGGGGTGAACCGCTCCGTTCGGCTTCCTCCTCTTGACCTACTTCTCCCTCAGATAGGGCTGAGTCGGATAGGACCTCATCGGGGGTAGTCGTTTCCGAAGGTGGCGACGAAAACTGGCCGCCGAGAGGACAACTAGGATCTGGACACGAAGGGGATGCCCCCGCACTCACGGGACAGTCAGAATGATCGGTCGCCCTTGCCTCGCTTTCCCCTTCTTCCGCGTCACCAGCCCGGTCTGGCGTCTGGTAATTTAAGTCATATGGAAGCCCTGGCTCCATCGCCCAAGACCACTCGTCGTTGGCCTCTTCCTCGTCCTGTTCTTCGCGGTACGACCTATTAGCCGTTTCAGCCTCTTCTCTCTCCGGATCCATATTCCCCTTAGTCGCGGCCTTCTTAAGGCGGTTGATGTGCACAACTGCTCGCGCCCCGGTAGACAGCTCGACCTCATAATTAACCCGGGAGAGTACACGGGTGACTTGATGCGGCCCCGTCCATGGACGGTGGAACTTCGGACAGTGGCCCGGTTTGACCGCTGGCACATTTAAGTACACCCAGTCCCCCGCTGCTAGCTGGCGCTCTTTCCTCCGAGAGTTTACGAAGGCTGTTCGACGTTGATAACATCGCTCGGATCGTACCAACGCCTCTCGATATGCTTCCGAAAGCCTCTTCCGTAGCTGTATCACATGATCTTCCGGTAAGAGCCTATCTCGGTCCTTCTGGTTCAAGCTAGGCCCTAGATCGCAGTCTAAAGGGGTGACTAACTCCCGTCCTAAAAGTAGGTAATTGGGGGAGTACCCAGTCGAGGAGTGGGGGATGGCTCGGTAGGCCATAACTGCATAAGGGACCCAACGGTCCCAATCTCTACCATCCCGCCGCACAAAATGTGTGATCGAATCCGTGATCGTGCGATGGAGGCGTTCTACCATGCCATTGCACTCCGGATGATAGGCTGTAGTCTGCAGCTTTTTTATCCCAAGAGCTCTGCATACTTCCTTGAAGAGAGAAGAAACAAAGTTTCTCCCTTGATCAGTGAGCAGCCTCTTTGGCACACCATGTCTCGTCACAATATTCTCCACAAAGGCTACGGCCGTCTCTTGAGCGGTCTGCTCCTTTATAGGGATTGCTTCGGCGTACCTCGTAAAATTGTCGATAAAAGTCAGTAGATATCTATGCTCTCTCCTTGACCTTGGTAGAGGGCCAAAAAAAAAATGACACTTGCTCGAATGGGCCACTGGCCACATACGGCACTTCCAGAGGCACCTTCAGGCCTGGTGGGCTCTTTCGCTGAGCACACCTATGGAGACGCCAATCACTCCCTTCAAGATCAACAGCCCAGTACCACAATCCTTCTGCATCGGCCCTGATACTACCGCCCTTCCTTGCCAGCTTCTGGCACCAGTCATCTTGCTCTTGGGCCCTCCGGATGTGGCTCCGGGTGAGGGGGTACCGGGTCCGTATCTCAGCAACGGAGCGGCTTAGCGCGTCTGCATTTTTATGATTAACTCCGGGCTTGTGTTCAACGACATATTCGAATTCCTCAAGGCGCAAGGCCCATCGAGTCAGCCGAGAAGAGGGGTCCCTCAGACTTAGCATCCATTTAAGAGCAGCATGGTCGGTAATTAACTTAAATTTTCGCCCAAGCAAGTAACATCGAAAGAGCTTTGTCGCCCAAACGACCGCCAACAACTCTCGTTCAGTGGCAGAGTAGTTACATTCCGGCCCCTTCAATTGCCTGCTGGCATAGCAAATGGGCCTCTCGACGCCTCCCTGCACTTGAGACAACACAGCCCCAAGAGCTACTCCGGAAGCGACCGTAGAGAGCACGAAGGGGTCTCGGAAGTCCGGATACACTAGTAGAAGGTCGGAGGTCAAGGCCTCCTTCAGGTCCGCGAATGATTTCTCCTGCGCAGGCTCCCAGACAAAAGTAGCTCGAGTCTTTGTTAGCTCAGTAAGGGCTTTCGCCCTACTTGCGAACTCCGGGATAAAACGGCGATAGTAGCTCGCTAAACCGAGGAAGCTACGTACCTCGCGTGCATTCCGTGGTTTCGGAAAGGTTTTCACTGCTTTTACCTTTCCAGGGTCGGGTTTGACTCCACTGTCAGTCACCACATGCCCTAAGTACATGACCTCCTTGGCCGCGAATGTACACTTTCGTAGGTTGACCTTTAAATTCGCCCCGCGAAGTAAGTTAAATACTTCCTCCAGCCGGGCGATATGCTCACCGAGTGTGGCGCTGTACACCACTACGTCATCGAGATAGACAAAACAGCCGGTACCCTTTAGACGACCTAATAGCTGTTCCATCAACCTTTGGAAGGTAGCCGGAGCCCCTGCCAATCCGAAAGCCATTTTCCTGTACTCGAAATGGCCTCCCTCGGTGGTGAACGCTGTCTTCTCCTGGTCTTCCGGGGCTATGGGGATTTGATGGTATCCACTGGCTAAGTCCAGTGTGCTAAAGTACCGGCAATTGCCGAGCTGTTCTAGGGTTTCCTGAATCAGGGGTAGAGGGTATGTGTCCACCCGAGTAACGGCATTAAGCCCCCGGAAATCAGTGCAAAACCGATATCGCACCTCCCCATCCGGCGATTTCTTTTTTACTAGTGCAACTGGAGCCTGCCAGGGGCTAGTGGAGGGCGTAATTATACCCCTTTCCAGCATAGAATTCAGCTGCTCCGCCACCACGGCTTTCTCCGCGTACGGGACCCTATACGGTCTCTTCACCACAGGTCGGGCATTACCCGTAACTATCCGATGTTGGACGGGTAGCGCGCAACCTTCCCCTCTGGGCTCTTCGAAGAGATCCTGGAAGCGAGAAAGAAGCTCCAACAAGGGCTTCTTTTCTACCACGGGGAGGTGTCGGAGCTTCTCTTGTAGGTCCGACCCTGTCTTTACGGTTTGTTTCGCTTTGGTGGGGGACTCACCTTGACCTTCTGCCAGTGACCAATTACCTTCCTCAACCCTACCAAGAGGGGAGTCACGACGTAGTACGACTGACCCTCCACTGAGATTAACCACCTGTATCCACGCGGATCCCTCCACGACCTCACTCACACTACGCCCTGTGCGCACTCCAGATGTAAGCCCTTCTAGTGGCTCAATTAAAATATTACCCCGCCTTATGGCCGCAGGCACTCGAACAGCCACTGTCGCCTCAGAATAAGCCGGAAGGGATACCTCCTGGCACAATCTGACATAAGGAGATTTCCGTTCCCTCCGGCGTGCTTTGCGCCCGGAGCCATTACTTATGGTACGAGCGTCTCCGGAGCTACTCTTCTGGCTAACGGTACAACCCCCTGCGGATCCGGCAGTACTGATAATGTTTGACGAACTAACTCCTGCACCGGGGCAAGACCACTTCTCTTCCAAGATACGGGTCCTAGCCACGACCCCCTCGATCCACTTCCTGTCTCTTTCTTCACTTTGAGCCTCGGTTACCGTCTCTGTCGAAGACACCCCAAGAGAAGTGGTAAGGGTCCCCAAGTCGTAATTCCTTCCACCTATACTTATTCTAGCTCCAACGCGGCCTAGCAAGTCTCGACCGAGGATTCCCCCTCCCGAGGGGAGCACCCGGGCTACGGCGACCCTGTGTCGGAAAGGAAACCCTGGGAGTTCAATGTCCACGACTTGTTCCCCTTCCAGCGGCAATAAATGGTCTGTTACACCGCGGACCTTAAAAGAAACTGGCTGAAGCCCCGCCCCCGGCGCAGGCCGATTAAGAACTGTGATGTCCGCTCCCGTATCTACCATCATCTCCAAGTCTTGCCCATTTACCTTTACTGGGATAATAAGGCGGGGCACCCCGCAAGTTTTCCGTAGGTCATTTATACGCTTGTCCCCCCGATCTATTGTGGGCCTCGGGCAGGGGGCATCCCTCGGCCGTTCGCATTTGGGTAACGCCCCTGAATTTTAGGACTTTCCCCCCTTGCCCCCCGATCTTGGTTGCCCTTGCACTCTCTGGCTATATGACCAACCCCATTACACTGGTAGCACCGCATATTCTGACGGCCTGTACCTCTAACTGGTTGCCATGCCCTTCGACAGTCACGGGCGAAGTGACCCCTGACTCCGCACCTAAAACACGCTTCCTTTCGCTCGCTCGCTGCAACGGCTACTCCCCTTTCTTCGAGTCCTAGAGGTTCATCTTCCTCACAAAATTCCACAGCTACCACTTCTTTACACGTAAAATGCTGCGACTCTCCTCGGCCAAGCTCCTCCTCGATAGCAGTGGCCCTTTCGACAGCCCCTTGCAAATTAGAAGGGAAGCTAAGACGGGTTGCTGTCCTATCTCTCCCTTCAGCCCCGACAAATAAGCTGACAGGACAACTTTGTCCAAAAGGTTCCTTGCACCCTTGCGTTCCTCCTCGGAACCTGATGCCCCACAGGATTTTTCCCCTAGCTTACGGCAGCGGTCGGCAAACGCTCTGACCCCCTCCCCTTTTTCCTGCCTCATGTTGCTCAATTGTAGTAAAAACTGTTCGTGACGCCTAACCTCCCTAAACCTTTCCAAGAGGGCCACCTTAATAGTGTCGTAGGGCACCCCGGGCCCTTGTAAATCGGTACGACTCGCCAGAAAAGACGCGGCTGAGCCCTTGAGGTGCATCCGGACCACGAGCGCCATATCTTTATCCTCCCATTGCCCACTATCTGCCACTAATTCCAGTCCATTCAAGTAGTCAGTGACAGGGACCGAAGAATCATCGCCTGACCAAGTTGCTACCATCCCCTTTTAATAACATATCCCGCCTCGGCGCCATAGACCCCGACATTCGTGCTGACCCCCGGGACTTTGTTAGTTCTTCCTTAAATAACTGATTAGCCTTTAAAGCCTCCTCTAGTTGGCCCTTCAGGTTCGTAATTAGTTCTTCTGGATTCGCCATCTTATGTGCTTTAAAATAAGTACCCGCACGCCTATATTACAAAAACCCTTACAAAAAAAAACTAAATCACGGGCCGTATAATAATACGCTAAGATATTATCCCATATCTTACACCGTAATCATCAACAGAGTGCCCGATGTAAACAGCGTGTCCGATTACAGCGAACACGATAAGCTAGCCCCCGCTGCCCGCTACAGCCTCGCGAGAAGATAAGAGTCGCTTTCTCAGCTCCCCCCCCCCGCCTCCTAGCTACTCGCTACTCTGCAAGCTCCTTCACTCGCTTCTTTAAAATTATTCGCAGTCAACCCCACACCTGACACCATTTGTAAGGGGCCGATTAGCAAGGACGGGATTTAAAGGAATAGATAATGGGGAAATATTTTAGAGAAGCGGAAATTCCTTTCAAAACTATAATTTACACTGAGGTTACTAACACATACATAAATATCATAAAACATCGCTAAGACGAGAGAAAAGGTTGAGTGAGAGAGAAACCGCTAGATAAGAGTAATCACATATCATTTGGGGAGGTTGGAGCATATTTTGGAACTGACTTACCTCTCATCGCCATCGCGGCCAAGACCTCAGGAACGGGCGTGGACTCTCCCCCGTCGGAGGTAAGCCAGCTTTTTATACCCATTGTGCCCCACTCCTGCTTTAGCAGGTGGCTGGACTAGAAACTCTTGTCAGGTCTTAAATCTTCCGAGAATCTTACGAATCAGCCACGTGCAGTTCCAACAACCCAGACGCAACGTTTGCTGATTCGTGGCTCTCACATCTCTAGAGATGGGCAGCCAACCTTTTCTCTCATTCTTATTCACTTAACAAAGACAAGGGGAAAATCGGGGCCTTGCACATCCATCTCTATCCACGTTATAAAATTGTGATAACGTGAAGAACTTGTCCTAAAAATCTGAAAAAAAAAAACAATTAAAATACATACACAGCGAGTTGCAGGAGACAATAAAACACATTTTGACACAAAAAAATATATTTTATTCGATATTACTACAAACTATATTCGAGCTTCGTTTCATAAATAAATAATTACATAAAAAACAACTACTTAACCTATAAAGATCACACGAATTATTTACAATAATAATGTTCGTAACAACTTTATTAAATAAAAATATAATTCTACTTCTCAAGATTTCTTTAATTTTTACAATTTATTGTTTACAATGATTAAAACAACAAAAATTATCATATAAAAATATCAATGATAAAAATATTCCTTTCTTTTCTTTGATATATTAGTGTCATGTTTAATAAGTTTGATAACAGACAACTAGTGAACACATGTATATTATTAATAGTTTACAGTAGTTAGAACTTGTCAATAGTGGTTCTGACAAGTACTCGTTCACACGTTAGTGGGCAAGTTCGTTCAGTACGGTCCGTCCAGTAAATAACATTTATTATTTCCTTAAATTAGAGCACATTTCACAATTTCATGTATTGTCCTTTATCTGAGAACTAACTGACATTTTTAGAACCGATAATATGTCTTTCATTCATAAAATCAATTCCCATACAATAACTACACATTTCAATATTAGATGTATTGTCCATTAAGTTAGATTTTATTGAATTAATGGATATTTTTAGATCCGATAGTATGTCTTTCATTCATAAAAACAATCCCGATACTATAACTATACATTTCACAATTAAATGCCTTGTCCATTAAATTACATTTTATAAAACAAACGGACATTTTTAGATCCGATAATATGCCATTCATTCATAAAAACAATCCCGATAATATAACCACACATTTCACAAATAAATTTCTTGTCCTTTAACTCAGATTTATTAGAACAAACGGATATTTGTAGGACCGATAGTATGTCATTCATTCATGAAAACAATGCTCATACAATAACTACACATTTCAGTATTAGATATTTCGTCCTTTAAGTTAGATTTTATAGAACAAACGGATATTTGTAGGACCGATAGTATGTCATTCATTCATAAAAACAATGCTCATACAATAACTACACATTTCAGTATTAGATATTTCGTCCTTTAAGTTAGATTTTATAGAACAAACGGATATTTGTAGGACCGATAGTATGTCATTCATTCATAAAAACAATGCTCATACAATAACTACACATTTCAGTATTAGATATTTCGTCCTTTAAGTTAGATTTTATAGAACAAACGGATATTTGTAGGACCGATAGTATGTCATTCATTCATAAAAACAATGCTCATACAATAACTACACATTTCAGTATTAGATATTTCGTCCTTTAAGTTAGATTTTATAGAACAAACGGATATTTGTAGGACCGATAGTATGTCATTCATTCATAAAACAATGCTCATACAATAACTACACATTTCAGTATTAGATATTTCGTTCTTTAAGCTAGATTTTATAGAACAAACGGATATTTGTAGGACCGATAGTATGTCATTCATTCATAAAAACAATGCCCATACAATAACTACACATTTCAGTATTAGATATTTCGTTCTTTAAGCTAGATTTTATAGAACAAACGGATATTTGTAGGACCGATAGTATGTCATTCATTCATAAAAACAATGCCCATACAATAACTACACATTTCACAATTTAATGTCTTGTCCTTTAAAATGGTTTTTATAGAGCCTACGGATATTTTCAGATCCGATAATATGTCTTTCATTCATGCTCAGTCAATAATTTCACATTTTACTATTAGATGATGTATCCATTAATTTACATATTATAGAACTGAAAAACATTTGTAGAACCGATATTATATCTTTCATTCATAAAAGCAATGCCCATACAATAACTACACATTTCACAATTAAATGTCTTGTCCTTTAAATTGTTTATTTATTCATTTGGAGAGCTCCACATCAAGGGCGATCTGCTCAAAATAATAACAAAAATAAAAGTGAAAATAAATACAATAATAAGGAATATAATAAATTAATTTTTTAATTATTAATTGGTTATGATCTGAACATTAAATATAATCCGTTCATAGGCGATAAAATAGGGCTTTAATTATAATAATATTCGATCTAATATTATCTAATAATAATAAATATAAAAACCTTTAAATTCGTTTATTCTCACAAAAATAATTCTCATTGGAAAACTACACATTTCACTTCTAAATGTCCCAAATATTTAATTTAAAGAATTTTTGTTATTGAAATGAGACCAGAAAACACAATTAGTGTTATCAATGTATGATAATTTCTTTGCACACTTGTTCATTTCTTTTAGTAATTCTGATCAGCTCAAATTATTCATGTAATAGAATTTAAACAATATTTCTTGTAATAATAACATTATTCTCTTTTATTCAAAATCATTTTCTTGGGGAAAAAGTAATCGTAAATGAATAGCTGCCTTTTATAATTATTTTTATATATTTGAAAATAAATAAGGAGTTATATTTATATATTTTTGTTTATCTGAATGATGATAAACAATTTGTTATTATATATATGTACAATTAACTATGTAATTAATTATATTTTGTTTGTTTTTTATCTAGGTGATTATAAATAATGAAGTTATTTTTTTAATGCCAATAAAGCTCCATCAAACTTACGAATGTTTCTGTTCAAATCTTGAGCTAGTTTAGTTGAGAGATAATCTTTAGTTAAATTTGACTAGGGTAATTTAGTTTAAGACCTCAAATTTACAAATACAGTCTAATATTTATATGGCAAGCGTTTCCGAAGTACTGAAGTTCAAGTTGGTTCTGCTTGTTTTACAGAACTGCACCTTTCGACCTGAGAAGATCAGCGACGGCAGAATGTTCCCAGATCATCGCCACACGAAGAGGTGTTCTTCCGTCGTTCGTTCTGACGTTCATGTCCGCTCGACGCATTAGGAGTTCCTTGACGGTGTTGAAGTGTCCCCTTGCTGCGGCTTCGTGCAGCGGAGTGTCGCCGTTTTTCGCCTTGGCGCGTACGTTAGCACCTCGGTCAGTGAGGATCTGGACGATACCGGTGTGTCCCATTGCCGCCGCGGAGAACAACGGCGTCCATCCGTCCTTGTCGGTGGAATCCACACGGACGCCGCGATCAAGCAAGAGTCCCACGACGTCGCCGTGACCGCCGTAACAGGCTTCATGTAACGCCGTCCAGCCGTCAACGGTTTTAGCGTTCACCTCACCGCCGTTGTTTATGATCATCTCGACGATGTTCTTGTTTCCTTTGCCTGCTGCGACAATCAATGGCGTTACTCCTACGGAACTCTTGGCGTTCGGATTTGTTCCGTTCAACAACAGCTGTACTACAACCTTGTGGCCCCTTCTTGCGGATTCGTGCAGCGGCAACTCTCCGTCGTTATCTGGTATCGTTATATTCGCACCTCGAAGTAGCAAAGTCTGCACGGCATTCGCATGGCCACCCGCTGCCGCCAAATGCACAGGAGTCCAACCACCGTTGTCCTGTTGGTTTATCTTCAAACCCCTATCCAACAACCAAGATATTGCATGGTGCCTTCCGTTCAATGCCGCTTCGTGCAGAAGCGTCCTGTCCCACCAACCACCTTCCGTCATGTTGAGATCAGCACCTTTTTCTTTGAGCAAGTCCATCATCTGCAGATTTCCATAGCCCGTAGCCTTCCAAAGCGGCGTCCTGCCTTCTGAATCAAGTCCATCTACCGGAATCCCAAGATCCAGTAATTTCTTAGCAGCATCGAAGCTCCCTCTATCGACAGCAACATGTAACAACGTCTGTCCGCTTTCCGTCTTAGTGGTGATATCAGCACCTTTATCAGCCAATCTTTGAATTGAATCCGAATCGTTGTTTTCTACGGCTTCCAGTAATTCTTGAAAATATCCTGAATCATTTGCTTTATCCGATGTCGTATTCAAGTTTAAAGAATTCCCTAGACCAGTTGTTGAAGAAGACATCACCTGGAACAAAAGTAGCCAAATTAGAACTTCCCTAAAGATACTAAACATTTAGAAATTATAAAGAAAATACTTGGAAATGAAATCATCTTAACTGATGCACTGTAGCCTACTTAAAACCAACTTATCCAATATGCATATTATTTGCATGAACATAAGCCACGCTCTAATTAAGTCGTTTTTTTAATTTTTTTTATTTATAAGTGCTTCGCTCCTATGCGGATTTCACTCCTTCAAGATGTACGGTCTACTGAACCAGCATTGTGATACAATTTCGATTCACTAATTTCTGTAAACAGAGGTAAGGAAATGTCTGTAATATCCCTGAAAGCCTCTCGTTATTCATCAGATGTCTTAAAATGAGAGTTTAGTGTCCTGTAAGTAAGAAAGTGTTGTGTTTATGTACTGGCTGCTGTCCCTCAATAATTCCTTCATATGGAAAAGATAGTTTTTGTCGTCTTCTGCACTCCGTAAGTAGGTATTTTACGGAAATGTCTCTGTTGCATATATAACATGTTGGTTTGTTAAGTCTTGTCATGAGGTGCTCATGTGTTTGTATCGTATGGCCAATTCTGAGTCTAGCAAGTGTTCAGTTTCTTCTTATTGGTTATCTGGGTAGTCTGATTGTTTGTTTTTTTACGGTGTATCAACAATTTGGCCATTAGCGCCGGGCTATCTACAGATTGCCACTCTTTTATAATGCCAACAGCACCTGGTCGGACACGTGGTCACCCATTCAGGTACTGACCACGCCCGACGTTGCTTAACTTCGGTGATCTACGGGAACCGGTGTATTCAACGTGGCTATGGCCTTTGGCGGTAGTTTGATTGTATGTAATTTATTGACAGTCACTGTCCAGCTGTCTTGCCAAAAATTTACAATATTTTCTTTAATTGCATTGGTCAAGTCTTGGTGTGTGATTGATCGGTTGTGTTGTGGCAAGTTTTTTGCATGTGAATCTCCTAGGGATCTTTTTCCTGCCAAGTCTTTCATGCCCTGGCAGCCAGAATATTGTAATATGCTTGTTATGTGAGTGAATAGTTTTGAAAAAGTCTATTATTTTTGGATGCTTGGAGTATCTGTCTGCTAGTGTCTGTAGTGTGTCTAATGAGTCAATACATAGGATCAAGTCTCGTCTGTCTGCTAGTGCCTGTAGTGTGTCTAATGAGTCAATACATAGGATCAAGTCTCGTCTGTCTGCTAGTGTCTGTAGTGTGTCTAATGAGTCAATACATAGGATCAAGTCTCGTCTGTCTGCTAGTGTCTGTAGTGTGTCTAATGAGTCAATACATAGGATCAAGTCTCGTCTGTGTGCTAGTGTCTGTAGTGTGTCTAATAAGTCAATACATAGGATCAAGTCTCGTCTGTCTGCTAGTGTCTGTAGTGTGTCTAATGAGTCAATACATGGGATCAAGTCTCGTCTGTCTGCTAGTGTCTGTAGTGTGTCTAATGAGTCAATACATAGGATCAAGTCTCGTCAGTCTGCTAGTGTCTGTAGTGTGTCTAATGAGTCAATACATAGGATCAAGCCTCGTCTGTCTGCTAGTGTCTGTAGTGTGTCTAATGAGTCAATACATGGGATCAAGTCTCGTCTGTCTGCTTGTGTCTGTAGTGTGTCTAATGAGTCAATACATAGGATCAAGTCTCGTCTGTCTGCTAGTGTCTGTAGTGTGTCTAATGAGTCAATACATAGGATCAAGTCTCGTCTGTCTGCTAGTGTCTGTAGTGTGTCTAATGAGTCAATACATAGGATCAAGTCTCGTCTGTCTGCTAGTGTCTGTAGTGTGTCTAATGAGTCAATACATAGGATCAAGTCTCGTCTGTCTGCTAGTGTCTGTAGTGTGTCTAATGAGTCAATACATAGGATCAAGTCTCGTCTGTCTGCTAGTGTCTGTAGTGTGTCTAATGAGTCAATACATAGGATCAAGTCTCGTCTGTCTGCTAGTGTCTGTAGTGTGTCTAATGAGTCAATACATAGGATCAAGTCTCGTCTGTCTGCTAGTGTCTGTAGTGTGTCTAATGAGTCAATACATAGGATCAAGTCTCGTCTGTCTGCTAGTGTCTGTAGTGTGTCTAATGAGTCAATACATAGGATCAAGTCTCGTCTGTCTGCTAGTGTCTGTAGTGTGTCTAATGAGTCAATACATAGGATCAAGTCTCGTCTGTCTGCTAGTGTCTGTAGTGTGTCTAATGAGTCAATACATAGGATCAAGTCTCGTCTGTCTGCTAGTGTCTGTAGTGTGTCTAATGAGTCAATACAAAGGATCAAGTCTCGTCTGTCTGCTAGTGTCTGTAGTGTGTCTAATGAGTCAATACATAGGATCAAGTCTCGTCTGTCTGCTAGTGTCTGTAGTGTGTCTAATGAGTCAATACAAAGGATCAAGTCTCGTCTGTCTGCTAGTGTCTGTAGTGTGTCTAATGAGTCAATACATAGGATCAAGTCTCGTCTGTCTGCTAGTGTCTGTAGTGTGTCTAATGAGTCAATACATAGGATCAAGTCTCGTCTGTCTGCTAGTGTCTGTAGTGTGTCTAATGAGTCAATACATAGGATCAAGTCTCGTCTGTCTGCTAGTGTCTGTAGTGTGTCTAATGAGTCAATACATAGGATCAAGTCTCGTCTGTCTGCTAGTGCCTGTAGTGTGTCTAATGAGTCAATACATAGGATCAAGTCTCGTCTGTCTGCTAGTGCCTGTAGTGTGTCTAATGAGTCAATACATAGGATCAAGTCTCGTCTGTCTGATAGTGTCTGTAGTGTGTCTAATGAGTCAATACATAGGATCAAGTCTCGTCTGTCTGCTAGTGTCTGTAGTGTGTCTAATGAGTCAATACATAGGATCAAGTCTCGTCTGTCTGCTAGTGCCTGTAGTGTGTCTAATGAGTCAATACATAGGATCAAGTCTCGTCTGTCTGATAGTGTCTGTAGTGTGTCTAATGAGTCAATACATAGGATCAAGTCTCGTCTGTCTGCTAGTGTCTGTAGTGTGTCTAATGAGTCAATACATAGGATCAAGTCTCGTCTGTCTGCTAGTGTCTGTAGTGTGTCTAATGAGTCAATACATAGGATCAAGTCTCGTCTGTCTGCTAGTGTCTGTAGTGTGTCTAATGAGTCAATACATAGGATCAAGTCTCGTCTGTCTGCTAGTGTCTGTAGTGTGTCTAATGAGTCAATACATAGGATCAAGTCTCGTCTGTCTGCTAGTGTCTGTAGTGTGTCTAATGAGTCAATACATAGGATCAAGTCTCGTCTGTCTGCTAGTGTCTGTAGTGTGTCTAATGAGTCAATACATAGGATCAAGTCTCGTCTGTCTGCTAGTGTCTGTAGTGTGTCTAATGAGTCAATACATAGGATCAAGTCTCGCCTGTCTGCTAGTGTCTGTAGTGTGTCTAATGAGTCAATACATAGGATCAAGTCTCGCCTGTCTGCTAGTGTCTGTAGTGTGTCTAATGAGTCAATACATAGGATCAAGTCTCGTCTGTCTGCTAGTGTCTGTAGTGTGTCTAATGAGTCAATACATAGGATCAAGTCTCGTCTGTCTGCTAGTGTCTGTAGTGTGTCTAATGAGTCAATACATAGGATCAAGTCTCGCCTGTCTGTTCTGGGAATGTTGTTAAGTCCAATTATGCAGTTAATTCAGAAGAACTTTGGCTAGTTGGCAACATATTATAGAAAGACGTAAGGAAAGCTGTACCTTGATCTTTGACAGTAAATTGTTCCATATTGTGTTATTTTGTCGTAGCAACAATAAGAAATAGTGGTTCCCATGTTTTTAATAGCACAAATCACTGAACAGCTCGTATAAAACTTATCACAAATTTTTAATGCCATCACTGGCCCAGCCAAAATTGTTAGTATAATAATTTCTGTGCAACCCAATTTGGGAAAAATGATTTTTAAAACATCATCCAAACGGTACAGGAGGAATATTGGTCTGTAGCATTGTTCAGACTCTTAAAAGAGAGGCAGAAACTGTACAGGTATCAGGATGTTAACCATACGGCAAACCTTTTCGTAATTTTTGGGCAACTTAACTAACGTTTGAAAGAACTAAGGTTTGGTTTTCTTAGACGTCCTTGAAACAAAGCGTCATTTAAGGTTGCCCAGACTCATACGGCAAATATCTAAAGATTGAGACTGCTCAGTCCAAATACTGAGATATTCCTCACTGTCTATGAGGCATCCTTGAGGCCAGAGTTGAACTGTACAGTCCATCGAAGTAGAAAGATAAAACCAATAGATTAACTGAACAGTCCAATAAGGTAGGGACTGTACAGGCCAGGCCTGATGTGTGTGGACAAGTGCAGTCTATTCCCTGAGGTTTATTAACTTATCGTGTTTGTGCTAGACCAGTTTAGTCCAAACCTTGAGGTCAACCTGTACAGTCTCTGCCTTGAGATTTGAAATGAACGTGTATGGCCACATTAAGCATTTTATGGTAAGTAATAAGAACTTGTAAGGATAAGAACATATTTGCGCTGTTGGTATTTTTCTCGCTTGACGGTTGGAATACATAACATTTTGTATACTTACAGAAGTCATAGCAGCACATATAACCAAGATAATAAAAACGTTCCGAGTTCCTGTAAATAAAAATCATAATATAATTTTTTTTTTAAAATAAAATAATAAACTTATGAATTCTATAATCTATAATAACTTACTTGACATGTCATTTAGGATGGGCTTCAGCTTGGAATAAGTGGAGAACATTCTTCTTTATATACATGCACACATCTGAAAACATAATCAATAAGTTACTAAATAAATAATTTTACCAAATAAAATAATTGCATATATATAATAATTAGTCACTAAAGTTTTGCATTTTCCAAACGAGCAATGTATTGAAGTTGGAGTCATGAAAATGTTTTTTTTTTTTTAATTTCATCAACTCTACATTGATCTTACCTACTATATATACAAATGTGCGACGTTAGCTCAGAGGTAGAGCACTCGACTAATATGCTGGCTTTAGAGGAAGCTGCTCGTAGTTAAGTCTCAAAGTATGCTCGTTAGTATGCTGGTCTCGAAGGGACCAGCATACTAAGTTAACGAAGGGAAAACCAAGTATATGATGGCCGGACAACAAGCTAGGCCAGGAGAAACTGTCACCATGGGCTCCTTCTCCTTCGAAAAAGTGAGCCAGTTTAAGTATTTGGGCTGTTTTGATAATTACATGTCCAAGGAGATTAATAGTAGGATATTGGCAGCAAACAGAAGTTTTTATGGACTTCGTAGGCAACTGAGAGGGAGCATTCTTACAAGATCCACAAAGATATTGCTCTATAAAAGCCTAATCAGGCCAGTCCTCTGTTATGGCTCAGAAACATGGACTATAACGAAGCGAGAAGAATTATCCCTTCTCTATTTTGAAAGACGGGTCTTGAGGAGCATATATGGGAGTGTCCTCGTCCAGGGAAACTGGAGACGTAGGACAAACCAAGAATTGGCCAACCTATTTAGGGAGGCTAACATAGTAAAGCACATAAAATGTGGACGTCTCCGCTGGGCAGGACACCTAGCCAGGATGCCGGACCAAGACACCTAGCCAGGATGCCAGACCAAGACACCTAGCCAGGATGCCAGACCAAGACACCTAGCCAGGATGCCAGACCAAGACACCTAGCCAGGATGCCAGACCAAGACACCTAGCCAGGATGCCAGACCAAGACACCTAGCCAGGATGCCAGACCAAGAAACCTAGCCAGGATGCCAGACCAAGACACCTAGCCAGGATGCCAGACCAAGACATGCCTCAAAAATTATTTTCTGAGAGAGTTCATGGAACCAGACGAGTTGGCAGACCCAAGCTGAGATGGCAAGATGGAGTAGCCGCCGATGCACGCAGCCTACTCGGAGTCTGGAACTGGAAAGTGGCAGCACAAGACCGTGACAACTGGCGGAAGCTGATTTTGGAGGCCATGTCTCACTAGTGGGATGTAGCGCCGAGGAAGTAAGAAGTAAGTAAGTAAGTAAAGTGTCTTCGTTCGTGGGTTGGATTCGAGGCCCTAGACCGTCCCTAGGCCCACCCAGTCTTTAATTAAATTATTAATTAATACCTGCAAAGGGGGAAATCAGGTGGCCGGAGTATAGTGCTGACCAACCTATCTCCCTAGGGCTTGGTCTATCCCTCTGGGCCCTTGTGGCCTGTTACAAGATCTACATATATATGTATATGTGTGTGTGTTTTTGTTGAAAAAATAGCCACGAAATTTGATATAATCCATTCTCCAAACAAACGATTGTACGAGTTCGTTAACCAGGAGAATCGGTCCACTTACAAACTTAGTGCTCTGATTGTTACGGCCACCACCACCAGAGGCGCTGCTTGCAACCACTGTATCCGGTATCCTTCATGTTGTGATTACGGGCTGTTATCTCTGTACTCTTGGACATTGTTTTTGCACTTACTAACAGACTGCCTTAAAAGTGACAACTTACAGATTCCTCGAAGCCTCAGTGAACTGTCATCTGCTAACAGCCCACATATTGATACCATACTGACATACTTAAAGACTACAAAGACATAATAAAATATAGTTATACCACACATAACTCCCAAGTCAAAGTTTCTTATTTCAGGATAATATACCTCAGATTTAAACTCCAAAAATATCATTATGATTACTATTTATTATTACCAATAAAATTATACGTTTAATTCTGTATTTATTTATTTTACTAATTGCTTATATATTTTTTATTATTTTTTATTATATTTTATATAAATTCTTCAGGGCAGATCACCATTGCTGTGCAGCTCTTAAAGTTATATAAATAAAAAATTAAATTAAAAAAAATGTATTTCTTTATTAACCCCTTGGCATACAAATAAAATGTAGGACGACGAGTCAGGAAAGCCAAAATATCATTAATACAACACAATTAGTCGTGGCGGATTTTTTTTTTTTTTTAACAAAAACATATATAGCGAAAAAGTGTTCGACAAATCGGACAAATCAAAGTCAACAATGGCAACTAAAATGAATGGCATCACCAGACCTCATTTATGTCAAGGGGCTAGAAATATAAACCATAAAAAGTAAACATGTTTATTATGTAATTACATAGATTATTTAACGTAATTTACACAGTCCTATTGCTGCGGAGTATGTTCAGTTACGCGGCTCCTGCGTAAATCAATTTATTAAAAGGTCCTACTCGCAGCAACTGCGTCATCTTA
The DNA here is from genome assembly GCA_946811695.1 of Gonocerus acuteangulatus. Classification (NCBI taxonomy): domain Eukaryota; kingdom Metazoa; phylum Arthropoda; class Insecta; order Hemiptera; family Coreidae; genus Gonocerus; species Gonocerus acuteangulatus. The sequence goes on along the minus strand of OX328130.1, from coordinate 75,671,354 downwards.
GCGCGGTTCCGTTCATATCCCTAGTGTCATTAGCAAAGGAGTAGAAGCAGTTACTGGTATGTTTTGATCTTTCGTGAAAAATATAAAATATAATCTCAAAGAGAAGGAAGTCAAGTTTTGAGTTTCAACAATTTAAAACATAAAACGGGTCTTTTTGCGAAGACCACATCCAGTTACATTTGAAGTAGCATTAGTGATTGTAACAGTGATTCAGCGCATGCGCATAACTCCTTTGCCTTCCTATTGGAGGATTCGGATGACCAATTGCATTCGTTCTTGCTGGGAGTAAAGTGAATTAGCGTTTGTTTATGAAAAAGCTCTGTTTATGTTAGTGAGAAAAATGAGTCTTTTACAATTATTTCGCGATGTTCCTGACAAAGTAAAAGGGATTCGTTTCTTACTGGGAAAAATTAATGGAATCCTATTAATTTAGCGAGTTGGATAGACTAGAGTCCCTAAAATTAATATAATTCTATTAATTGCGAGTTGGATTGACTAGGGTTTTGATATCTTCTTGAGCGAGCGGAAACGCATAGCATGTAATGCCTAAAAAATGTAAAATATCCAAAAAAGAGAGAGAGAAAAGGAATAAAATATGTTTGTTTACAAATAACGTTGTTTGTTATCCTTCATAACCTCCAAAACAGTCAACTTTAATGCTTAATAACTTATTTCATACTTGAGAGAATTGATTTTGATCATATTAACCTTTTTATTAATAAATATTGCGGCCCGTCATTCTAATATGAATTATAACCGTAGATAACGAGTCAAGAAGTAGTAGATAACCAGCAAAGAACCTATAAGCTAATCAGTAAGCTTATCAGCGAGTACGAGTAACTGTCATAAATCACTACTGCTACTTCACAAGTAACTGGATGTGGTCTTCGCAAAAAGACCCCATAAAACTACCGATTAAATATTGAATTAAGCAGAGACAATAACCCATTCAAAAGAACACAACAAACAGTTTTGAAGTTTTAAGCACTTATTTTTCCGGCTGTTATCACACCATCAAAAACTGCATCAGAACGTTTTAGCGCTGTTCCTCCCTCCCTCCATAGGGAGGAACTCCGCTTATAAGGTTGACCTCATGACGCAATCCGGAAGTGCCGGCTAGATAATATCACGTATCGAAAACTCATAGATCACGAAAATATTGGTGGTTCAAATTTTTGTATATATATATTTGTCTGTTCGCTTTCTCACAGGCTGAATAATGGTCTGCTTTTTATGAAATTTGATTCAAAAATGTTTTGACTAATGAGTTCTTTAACCAGCAGAATCCGTCTACAGGAACATGGTTTTCCGTGCGAAAAGCGCTTTCCAGTTAATACGCTTCCAGGTAAACCTTTTATAGGTTCAGTAATGTATTTTTTATTATTATTATTATTTCCTCAACTGCAATTGTCATCAAACTTTTTATATTGTTATTTTTATGAGTGTCACATCCCATGAATTACTAACTTAATCGACCATGGTTAAATAACATAAACAAATGTACTTGTTATTTCTTATTTTCTTTTTTCAGAAATGGTTATAGATTTTACCTTGTTTTATTTGAATTGAAACGTCAAAGCAACTATAAACTGTACCTGGAAACGTACTTCGCCAAAAAAAACCATGTTCCCATCAATGGATTCTGCTTTTGCAATCATTCTAATAGTCACCATCCAAATACCAAAATTTTTGAAGCTCATATACGAGCAAGAAAATTCTAATCATATAATAACATAATCACTTTTGTTTAAGTTAAAACTTACCAATTGCAGGTATACCGTTTAATCACAACCACTGTCACTGTCAGACAAATCTTAATACACAAACTAAACCAAATGGTACGATTTCCTAAGATTTTGTATAAAAACTGATCTAAACAGTTCTACGTCTCGAAATTCTAGAGAATTTGATAAGACCTTGTTATCAAACGATGGCATACACACTCTAATCAGTGTTGACCCAATATTATCTTGGCAGCCATAGCACAGTAGCCTATATATTTTAATTAAATGAAAAAGTAAAAATAAAAAAATCCAATTTCCTTTTCATTTTCATTAAAAATATAAGTAATTAATTTGACAGGTGATTTGACAATGTAGAAAAGATGCTCAACGGTTTCTGTAAACCGCTTACTTGTAAGTTATATATATATTTCTTTATTGATTATTACATCCTGAATATAAATACATCTGGTAATATGATATATGATACAATATGAAGGTTCTGTGCTCAAGGCCTTCCAACTTCATCCTGGATTAACGCCAGAAAGACGCTCAGATGACGTTGAAAGGTGCCTACACAAGCTCCCTTCTGCTCCGACCAGTGGCTGGAGTCGAAGAGAGATCGGTGAGCCACAGAAAATTGTCGCACTTGAACAAAGAGAAAGCCATTGCTAACACTTCACTTGGTCACTGCAGCAGATCTCTAGGCCAATGTATTTTGAGTCGCCTCGGTGGAGAGAGTGGGTGGGTGCACTTGATAGGGAGAGGACTTCAGGATTTTGATGAGCGGAAAGTTAAGGATGGAAACGTTGGAATCTGGATAATACATCATTAACGAGTGAGATATTGAGGTCTTTGTGGGGGTTGAGGTTGGAAACGTACTTGTAAGTAAACAACAAAAAAAACATCGGCAACCAAAGGACAGATATTGTAGACGAATTATTAAATATATATATACACATTCATTACATAATTTCAATAAATTGTGACTCAAAGGAACTGCATCATCTTAGCACGGTTCCCTTCATATCACTCCATAAGTAAACGAATAGAAGCAGTTATTGGTGGGTTTTGGTCTTTTTAAAAAAAATTTAAAATGAACTCTCAAAAAGAAGGAAGATTTTAGGCGCCACTCATGCATCGTTGGACGCAATTGAAATATTCTCTACACGTTTCTAATTCATCTAAACTAAGAAGTTAAAATTTTGGTTAAATTTCTAGTTAAGGAAGTATTTGAAAAAAATATATTATAATAGAGATGAAATGTTTTGGGATATTCGTTTATTTTCGTAAATATCTGGAAAACGAATAAAAAATCGTGGTAAGTGGAAAGTGACAATTCGGAAGTTTACAAAAAAGATTCTAAAACAATTAGATCAACAGGGAAACGTCAACCGGAGGAATAAGTGCTTAAAACTTCGATAGTGTTAGTGTTGGTCTTTTGAAAGATTTTTGCTCTCATTTTAATTGGTTGTTTTAAGTTTCAAATTGCATTTAATAGTAAAACAAGGTAAGAAAACGAGAAACGTATTGGTAATAGTGTTTTCCCAGGGCAAACGTTGGGAAGGCGGGGGAGTCGTTTCCGCCTAGGATACAGTCAGTTTCCTGTTTTGGCGCCCTAGGGTCTTTGAGTTTTTATTTTATATTTCGTCACAAAAGCTCAAAACCTACCAAAAATGTTTTTCCATTACTTTACTAAATCCTGCGCAACCGACATTTTCTTTAATCAATGTTTATTATGCTTAACAATATTTATAGTATAGTCGGAGAGCCAATAACCGCACGATTCATGAAGTGTTTTATGCACCTTGAAATTTTGCTATAATGTACCTCTTGGGTAGATAAGAAGGTAAGTATGTGTTTCCTGGACATATCTTGGAACACCAGGTACTGCGCAAAGGGGAAAGGTGCAAAAAAATATTTCCCAAAAATAGAGTTTTATTTAGAAGGCAACTATCTTTAATGTAAAATTAAGACAATTTTACAATGAATAATAAATATGGCAGACACTTTTAAGGGATATAACACGTAAAAAAAACAACTTAATTGTTTTTATTCTAATATTAAATAAGAGTTTTATTCGCGCTGCCATTAAAATCGGAACAGCTGTACAACAAGATCATATGAGCAAGAACCAACGAGAGCGCAAAGAATAACCACATCTGCGCGGTGCTGTCATTCATTGCTTATGGTTACGCGCAGTGTATTGTAGTCTATCATAGGCAACATTTATTTTTATGTTTCCTGATTATTAAAACCCACAAAAGTGTCTGCTCTTTTGTAATTATTTTCAAATATGTTTATTTAAGACGCTGTTTAAATCGCAGCGTGAATAAAGTAATTCATTTTATATTAAAAATAAAAACTAGGTACTTTGGTTTCTTTTTAAAATTTACATTTTAACACCCTTAAAAGTGCCTGCCTTTTTTATTACTAATTTTAAAATTGCCTGAATTTGCTATTTGTTTCATTAATAATAGTTGGCTTCTGAATAAAACACTACTTTTGGGCAATATTGTTTTGCACCTTTCCCCTATGCGCAGTACCTGATGATCCACGATATGTCCAGGAAACACATACTTACCTTATTATCTACCCAAAAGGTATATTATAGCAAAATTTCAAGGTGCATAAAACACTTCATGGAAAGTGCGTTGCAGGCTTTCCGACTAGTATGACTCATATACATCACAAATTCAATAAGTTAAGTTGATATATTCAATTAATTTTGTATATTATATTCTCTAACACATTATAATTTTATAATTATCGATCTAATTTCTACTCCAAACTCCATAAACATAATATTGGAAGATAAAAATTTCTAATTACATAATAATCATGGGAGAATATTCCACCAGTAGACTCCATAGGTCTTCTATACATTACTGATTACTATTAATAGAGTTATGTCACTTAGTTAATAGTTTTAGTGTTTATATAACATGGTTACACAGGAAACAGGGTATATATACTACAGACTATTAAAACTCTTCTTTTTATTTTATTTTTTAATGAATATATACTGTTAGTAATTAACTTTCTTATTTGTTTATACAAATAAACATAATTGATCAAATATTTTTCTGTATGATTTATATTCATTCAATGAAAATATCCAAAACCGGTTTTCTTATTATCCCAATCTTCTGGATACACACAAGCTGGAAGATTGCTCTTAAGCAATTTTTTCTTCTTGTCGTTTCCTATATATATATATATATATATATATATATTAGACTCTCCCTTATCCGGCGTTCTCTTATCCGTTGTTCTCTCTAATCCGGCGGTTTCCGAGAGGAATGAGTGACGGATCTCGGAGCTAGACCCGCTCGAGGGTTCCTATAAAACCTTCCCCTCCTAGCTAGCCAAACATTTGTTTCGTGGTATTTCATTGAATAGAAGTCAAAACCGGCATATAAGTTTCCTTTTAGAAGCAGCAACTTGTGTTTCTACAAGGAAAATAAATGTTTCTACTAAGGCATCTGTGGCTGGAACGCCTGATTTCAGCCAGTCTAGTTCGAACATTCGTCGCGAGTGGAGTACAACTTAACAGTAATTTTAATAATATGTGGGGGCGAGGTTAGCTCAGTGGTAGAGCACTGGACTAATAAGCTGGAGGCCTGAGTTCAATTCCCGAGCAAGCACTAAAGATTTTTTCTTCTAGTGTCTTCGCTCATGGGTTGAATTCGGCCTCCCTGACCGTCCCTAGGCCAACCCAGCCTTTAATTAATTTAATAATGGGTACCTTGTGTGCTAATGACTCCAGCAGTCGATGCGGCCAAGGGGAAAATCAGGCGGCCGGAGCATAGTACTGACCACACTATCTCCCTAGTGTGCCGCATGGTCATGAATCAGATACCTCTATAGTATCTGCCCCTAAGGGCCCTCGTTGCCTGTTACGGGACTGATTTTCTTTTTTTAATAATATGTACCCTTTTAAATATGCAATATTAAAAATGGTACATATTATTATATCATCAAATAATAAGGTTTTTCAAATACATTAGTGACCGCTTCTAACTGAATTCTCTAATCCGGCATTTTCCCTAATCCGACTGTACCCCGGTCCCGACGACGACGGGTTTGGTAGAGTTTACTGTATATATATATATATATATATATATATATATATATATATATATATATATATATATAAACCATTGATTAACAAATATAGAAAATATAACACAGCACAGAAAAAGTATGTTTATATTATCCCGCGTTTAGTCCTTCCCTTCATAGTTTTAATAATTGTCTTACCGTGGAATGTGGGACTTATATTATGCAACTTCTGCGTAACGTAATTTCCGACATGTTAGTGCATTTATAAAAAGGTTTGCAATAGAATAAGCCCATGTTGCAATATTTGCTAAGACATCCCCGCATGAAGTTAGCATTTTAATGCTGGATGAGCGAGCGTTATGCTAAGTATGCTACCATCTTCCTAAGAAAGTAGGTGGCGGTTTTGAGGTTTCATCTTGTTGCAACGAGGTTCTCAGCATGTTTGCACTGAATCGAAGGTGTTTGCTAGGAATTATTTTTGAACACAAAATATGAATAAACATGAGACACAAAAAAAAATGTTCAAAAGAACGAACCCGACATTTATAGACGCTAAAATCTCGGATTGACATCGACAATTACTTAATAACCTTTTTTTTTAGTGAATTTAGTAAGCGTTCGAATGGTCACTTCCTCTTACCACGATTTCTCAACCGAGTTGAAATCCCGAGCAACACTTCGTTCATGGGTTGAATTCGGTCTCCCTGACCGTCCCTAGGCCAGCCCAGCCTTTAATTGATTTATTAATGGGTTCCTTGGTGCTAATGACCCTAGCAGTCGAAGCAGCCAAGGGGAAAATCAGACGGCCTGAGCATATTACTGACCATATTATCTCCCTAGTGTGCCGTATGGTCATGAATTTGATACCTCTATAGTATCTGCCCCTCAGGGCCTTCGTGGCCTGTTACGGGACTGATTTTTTTTTTTTCGAGATATTTATGAGACTACACGAAGTTCCAAAAACTGTTCATGCTTGTTAATAAAATCTTTTTTTCTATTACTTCCATGCCTCAAAAAGCAACAAAATTTAAGTATCTTCGTTTCAGAATCACCAAACTATAATTAGTTAAAAAAGAAACTAGTTTTATAATCTTTTCCCAAATACGGCTAGAGATATCGCTTTGCAAATGGTTTCATTCATTTTCCTATGTTTCAAAACCTATAAAATGTGAACCTGGAAACCTACAAATCATAATCCGTAGCCTCAACGCTTTTGTTCGTGCGAATTTTGCCCATAAAACGTGTTCCGGTGGGCGGATACTGCTGGTTAATGAACATGACCTTCGAAATAGGGCAAAATATTTTTGAGCCAAATTTCATCAAAGTCGGACCTCTTTTGAGCTTGTCAGAGAGCGAACAGACAAATGTATATTTATATATAGACAAATACATATTTATACATATACAGATTTGAACCACCGTTATTTTCGTTCTCTAGGGATTCTGAAACATAAAATTTTCAAGTCAGAACTTCCGGATTGCGTCATGAGGTCAACCTCATAAGCGGGGTTCCTCCCTAAGGAGGGAGGTTCCTCTCTAAGAATACTTAAAAATTCGAATATCAAAAAATCCTTTCTTAGCTAGTGCCTACATGCTAAGGAGAGTGTCCATGCGAAATTTCAGATTTTTCTGTCGAGCGGTTTGGGCTGGGGGATGATAGGTCAGTGAGTGAGTGGTATTTGACAAATATATATATATATATATATATATATATATATATATATATATATATATATATATATATATCAAATACATCAAACCGCTCGACCGAAAAATCTGAAATTTCGCATGGACACTCTCCTTAGCATGTAGGCACTCGCTAAGAAAGGATTTTTGATATTCGAATTTTTAAGTATTTTTAGAGGGGTTTAAAGTTTAAGTTCGTTAGAGCAGGCAAGCCTAGGCAGCATGCGTTGCTAGGATGATAAAAGAACAGCTATTAACGTACTGTATCTATTTCATAGTATTATTTTTAATTGAGGTTAATTTCAACTATGATGGGAGACCTTGAATTACTAGAAATAAACTGTCCCTCATAGAGTTTACGCTATGAGGGACAAAATCACATTTTAATTGCGGTTCATTTCGCTAGAGAGTTTTCGCTATACCCGGTGATGGTCCATCCGAGGTAATAATATCCCGAACCCTTGCACAGCCTCCTCACCCACCAGCATCCCCAGTCAGAACACCTCTAGGTAATGCTCGCAAATATAATGGGTGTTTCCAAATGACATGTGAGAAACATAAATTTTAAAATTTTAACGTACATTTATTATTGACAACAAAATTTAACATGCATTGGTTACGCTGCTGTTACTGGTAACCATGGGCGTATATACGAAATAAATTCGGGGAGGGGCTGGGAAAAGTTTGGTAGTGGGGGGGGGCTGGTACCATTTCCGGGGTATGGAATACTAACAATTTAGGACTCGGAATCGTTTTAGACAAATAAAACGCTATTACAACTAAAATTAAATGATCTTATATAATTTATTTTTAAGGGGCATAAGACACATTTTACCATCAAATCAAAGTTTCGGACGGGGGGCTGCGGTCCCCTCAGCCCCCCGCCTTATATACGCTCATGCTGGAATCCTATAGATAACGGGTTATCTCTAGATTATCTGTTTCTTCATATAGTATGACGGGGACCGTGCTATAATAAACTGCAAAAAATTATGTAGTAGTGTTACTTTTGCTGATACATCATTTAACGTAATAAAATAACTACTTATCTGCCGTGACGAAGCACGGGTATTCGGCTAGTACATATAACAACAGCTCCATATTATAGACGATGATAGCTCTATTAGAGAAGTGTTATTTGAATTATTTCTAGAGAAATCCTTGTCACTATTTCACAATCTATAACTATTCTTCATCCAATTTATTATTGCGGTAGCTTATATAATTTCGGGATTTCCTTTTCAATTGGCGACATTCCAACACCTTTCTCCAAATTTGTTAAATAACATATTAGCTAGAGGAGAATTCATCCTTGGGATGAAATATTATTTCCGTTCTTATGTTCTAATAACTAAAAGCTTTTTTTATTTATTTTACTTTTAATTGATATTAGGTTGTCGTTAATAGGCCGAAATGGTAAAAATTAATCCACGTCGAAGTAGATAAAAATAATCAATAGGCATATATAAATATTATTTTAGCTTATATTATATAAGCTAAAATATTCCGATTATTTTATTAGCATTGTAATAAACATTTTGTAATCAAATTATTTTTTTTAACAGTAATAATGGTTTCGATATTTCTTTGAGAGGAAGTGGTTGACCGCTCATTTTGCGAATATTGCCTTTTCTTTTTTCGAAGAAAAGCCACCACCCCTAGTGGGAATCGAACCCATGACCCTTGGCTCGGAGTGTTATGTGCTCACGCCTTAACCCTCGCGGCTATCGGACTCATGGATGCGCTGGAGAAAAACTGGAGAATGTTACAAAGTCAACTAAACCTTTAAAAGTAACCTCATGCAACATAACTAAGACCTACCAAGTTTCATTTCGAAATTCCAACAACTCTAGGAGGAAAAGGGGGTGGACACATATACTGGGACACCCTGTATATATATATATATATTAAAATCTTAAAGAGAATTAATGAACTAATAAGGAAATGAAATCCTATTGGGACGTTAAAACGTTTTGAAATTTCAGGAATTGGTTTTACACACCAAAACTAAATGCAACAAGTATTGTGAGAGTATATTTAAATTAATTGAGGGTGATTTTGTCGAAGGAATAAGTCGAAGTTTGTACAACCCAACAAGCACTCACACAAATCGCGCTATTTAAATTTAACACATGACTGCTCATGACTAAAGAACAGTCTGCCAAAATGTACCATGAACTTCGTGCATTCAGGTTTCGAAGATGTTTTTAATGGGACACAATTATCCTTAGTCTTTTTGGAATAGGAAAAAGCGGTACTTAGCTATCCTCCCCGCATAGTTTTACCTAAAAGGCGGTACTTAGCTATCCTCCCCGCATAGTTTTACCTAAAAAGCGGTACTTCGCTATCCTCCCCGCATAGTTTTACCTAAAAAGCGGTACTTCGCTATCCTCCCCGCATAGTTTTACCTAAAAGGCGGTACTTAGCTATCCTCCCCGCATAGTTTTACCTAAAAGGCGGTACTTAGCTATCCTCCCCGCATAGTTTTACCTAAAAAGCGGTACTTAGCTATCCTCCCCGCATAGTTTTACCTAAAAGTGTATGTTTTGAAGTTGTTGTCCTATAAATTTCATCGACGTACTCGGCCGTATTTGTGCGTAGCATTATAAAATGGAGGTGTAAATAATTTTTAATGGGATTATTTTACGAAAAACGACATTACCATTATTAATTTTTTTTTGGAAAGAATTGTTGAACCTTTTGTTTTAGCAAGTAACTAAACATTAACAATCAGATCCATCTATTATCTCGCGTGAAACTGTTAAATTTATTCGTTATTTTAATAAAAGAGAATACGTCAAGAATAGTTATCAGTATCACATTGGTTGATAATTTATTCGACTCAGCACACAAAAATACATTTGAAATTATACATCTCACCACTTATTGAGTAAAATGTGACTTTTTTAAATTCCTTGTTCCCAGACTTCAGACCAAGCTACTCAACTCCTTATTTTCATCTATTTTTTGTCTAAATTTATCTATACCTGAAATGTCTGTTTGCGTGATGCTTGCTGCTTTTACTGCCATACTGCATTTATTTTGTTCTTCTTTTTCCTTAGGTTTATTTACCTAAAATTCCATAATTGAATAGATCCACGCAAAAAGAGCTTCAGTCCATAATCAGTAGTTGTTCCCCTGTTCAACCCTTCATTTGTTTTATTATTGTGCTATTTTTTTGTTGTCTGAGTACCCCATACTGACACAAGTTATATATAAAACATTGGTTATTATTAACAAATGCATTATATTATTAAAATATAATAATGGTGCTTGGACTGAAGCTATCCTTGCATAGAACAGCCTAAGGAGTACCTCCTTGCAAAATATAAGGTCTAATATAATGTAAAACACATTGTAGGATATATTGAGTAACAGTTTATTATCAATGGTACAATATCTAAGAAATATTTGCATGATATAAAGTTCATACAATGAGTAATTTAATGCTTAATCGTCTTGAACTTCTTCATCTATGTTTATAGTTGTTGGCCAACCCAATATTTCACAGTAAAAATTCTTGTGCTCTTCTGAAACGTATGGCATCAACTTCTTAATGTCTTCAATGTTTTTCTGTTTGATTGGGACCTTCCCTCCTGGGTAGGCAGGATTGGGAAGGAACACTGGAGCCTCAAGACCTTGCCGTAAACCAGAGATATGTGCTACAATTATTTTGCTACATGTGTTTCTATGGCAACAACGTATTGGACTAAAGTTCTCTTAACATAGAAATGTGTAGTGACCGTCAGAGACAACGAATCCATCGCTAACTCATATTTGGAAAAAAAATGGACTGAAGCTATTTTTGCGTGGGTCGATTCAATTAGCTTAAATTATTATTATTGGGGGTGGGGTCTCTCAGATTACTGGAGAATATTTTTACTGGGGGATAGTTCCAATCAGTAAAAAGAATTATATTTATTTTTTTTAAATATATTTTTTTTTTTAATTATGGGCATTAAGAAATTTCCTTACGATTCTAGCTGTGTCGAGTAGAACTGCTTGCTGGGATAGTATCAAGTGTTCCTCTGATAATTTCAGGTATTTGGTGGCACTTACTGTAGTGTTCGGTATCAAACCATTGGTCGAAATGATAACTGCAGTAACTCTAGCGGAATCTAATTTATAGAGATCTTTTAACTCAATGGCCAAGTCTTGATATTTTCACAGCTTTTCGGCATATGCTTTCCGGATATTCTCATCATTCGGCACTGAGATATCAATTATATCAGCAGTCTTATTATGCTTGTCGATGATGAGAATATCTGGTTTATTATGGTGAACAGTTCGGTCCGTAATCATAGCTTCGTCCCAGTAGATTTTAATTCCATCATTTTCTAGTAGTCTTTGCGGGACGTAGGGATAATACGGTACCGTACTTTCTATAATGCCGAACCTTTCTGCTATTGCTTGATGGTATATCTTGGCAACATTGTTGTGTCTCTGAAGGTAATCAGATCCCGCAAGAATTTCCCAGCCTGCCGTCACGTGTTGAATCGACTCATACGCCTTGTTACATAATCTGCACTTGTCCGAAATACTAATATCTTTTAAAACGTGTCGTCGGTAGGATCGTGTTTCCGAAAATAGCCGACCAGAAGTCAACCATGCTACCGACAACGTCGTCTGCACCTCCAGATCAAATAAACGACTGTAATATCGCCCGTGCAGTTCTTTCGTTTGCCATTCAGAAAGGCGATCCAATTCTGTCCTTAGATCCGGTTCATTAATTATCTTCAATTTCAAGGCTGTATAATTCTCGTCCAATTTAACGATTTCCTCAACACAAATTATTATTATTATTATTATTATCGAACATCAAATGTACTACTCAAGATTGCCTATGGACCTAACTGGACAAAACACAAGATGAAATCGAGCTGGTTCGATTTACAATTGGCAACACTAGATTCACAAAAGAATATCTCCTGAAGGGAAATAACAAACCAAACTGTCACATAAAAAATAATGACTTTACATGAAATGACCAACTTATGGAATCAAGAAGACGAATATTCCACACGATGGTTTCAATCTAACATCTCGCCTGGATAGCTGCGAAATGTCAAGAGCTTACTCATTAGTCTGGTCTCTTTACATACTTCTTTAAGGTCGGCTTCGTGCTAGCTAGCTACGTCGGTTTGTCAGTACGTTTCTACGTATGGCTTCTACGTACGATTCAATCCAACATCTCGCCTGGATAGCTGCGAAATGTCAAGAGCTTACTCATTAGACTGGTCGCCTTACATACTTCTTTAAGGTCGTCTTCGTGCTAGCTAGCTACGTACGTTTGTCAGTGCGTTTCTACGTAGGGCTTCTACGTACGATTCAATCCAACATCTCGCCTGGATAACTACGAAATGTCAAGAGCTTACTCATTAGTCTGGTCTCTTTACATACTTCTTTAAGGTCGGCTTCGTGCTAGCTAGCTACGTCGGTTTGTCAGTACGTTTCTACGTATGGCTTCTACGTACGATTCAATCCAACATCTCGCCTGGATAACTACGAAATGTCAAGAGCTTACTCATTAGTCTGGTCTCTTTACATACTTCTTTAAGGTCGGCTTCGTGCTAGCTAGCTACGTCGGTTTGTCAGTACGTTTCTACGTATGGCTTCTACGTACGATTCAATCCAACATCTCGCCTGGATAACTACGAAATGTCAAGAGCTTACTCATTAGACAGGTCTCTTTACATACTTCTTTAAGGTCGTCTTCGTGCTAGCTAGCTACGTACGTTTGTCAGTGCGTTTCTACGTAGGGCTTCTACGTACGTTTCAAGCCAACATCTCGCCTGGATAGGTACGAAATGTCAAGAGCTTACTCATTAGACAGGTCTCTTTACATACTTCTTTAAGGTCGGCTTCGTGCTAGCTAGCTACGTACGTTTGTCAGTGCGTTTCTACGTAGGGCTTCTACGTACGTTTCAAGCCAACATCTCGCCTGGATAGCTACGAAATTTCAAGACCTTTCTCATTAGTCTGGTCTCTTTACATACTTCTTTAAGGTCGGCTTCGTGCGAGCTAGCTACGTCCGTTTGTACGTATGGCTTCTACGCATACAGATAATTTGTACGTCAGTCCTTCCTCACGTCATCAGATCACGAACGGCCTGGATTTTACACTCCTTTCTTCATCTCCGTTTATGCTCATTTTAATACAAAATTTATTTTCGACATTCTCATCGGGTTTTTAATAGAAGGATAAAACATTAAGTTAATAATTATATTTCCTACGACAAAAATAAATATTGTGGCTTAATTCTGGGGAGTTTTATACTTCGTTAACGCAATTAATTTGATTTGCATTATTTGGAGGCCCGATAGCCGTGAGGGTTAAGACGTGAGCACTTAACACTCCGAGCCAAGGGTCGTGGGTTCGATTCCCACTAGGGATGGTGGCTTTTCTTCGAAAAAAGAAATGGCATCAGCCCTATCCTGGCTAGAAGAGGGTGGTAACCCATAGATAACCCGTCATAAAATTCGTAGTTAATAATAAATGGACGTTAAAATTTAAATATAATTTGCATTATTAACACGTGATTCTATTGTCACCTAGTGATTACATATTCTTATTATTACTGTTATAGTCATGTTATGGCACCTCCGAGAAGGGTCATAAGTACATTTTCTGACCTTGCGGACTATCCCTGCTTCTTGTAGCAATTTAAGCAAGTTTTTCTCCCTTTGGAATGTTGCAGATAATTCAAAAAGATGCATTACTTTTTTTTTTAGCGCGGTTCCTCCCTCCCCCATAGGGAGGAACCCCGCTTATAAGGTTGATACAATGAAACAATCCGGAAGTGCCGACTAGAAAATTTTGCGTTTCAGAACCCCTAGAAACCGAAAATAACGGTGGTTCAAATTTGTATATATATATATATATGTATATATTTATATATATATATATATATATATATATATATATATATATATTTGTCTGTTCGCTCTCTAAATAGAAGACGAATGGTCCGATTTTGATGAAATTCGGTACAAAAATCCTTCGTCCAATTTGAAAGGTCAAGTTCGTTAACCAGCAAAATCCGCCTACTGGAAGATGGCGTTTGGGGCGAAATTCGCGCAAAAAAAATCGTAACGCTTACGTTTTTGAGTTCATAAGCTTGTAAGTAGTCGTTTTATATGATTCCTGGGCTAGGAAAACGAATGAAACCATTTTGAAGGCGATCGCTTTAACCGTTTTCGAGAAAATTGGAAAAATAGTTTTTGAATACCGTTTTTGGTTTGGGTACTTAGAATTACGGGATTCAGTTGAAACTTTATCTGCATGTTCTACTTTCATTAAAACTAATATGTTGAAAGTTTTGTTACGTTTGGAGTTAAGGAAGGGTTAGAATAAAATATTTTATGAACAGACATGAAAAGTTTTGGGAAGTTCGTATACTTTCATTAATATCTCGAACACGGTTGGGAAATCGTGGTAAGTGGATAGAAACTATTTGAAAGCTTACTAAATTCTCTACAAAAAAGATTCTAAAACTATTTTTGATTAGGTTATGTCAATCGGAGAAATAAATGCTTAAAACTTCAAATACGTCTGTTTTGTTCTTATGAACGGGTTTTTGTCGTTCTTTTTGTAATTTTTGTCTCTTTCCCTTGGTTTTTTATTGCTTTTTATTTCTTTAATTTCTTATGTTGTATTTGTAAGGAAAATGTATGTGTGTGTAAAACAGGATAGGTAAAATGAGACCAATTTTCTGTTGTCAGAAATAATGAAAAGTTTTGGGAACTTCGTATAATTTCTTAATATCTCGAAAACGGTTGAAAATCTTGGGAAGCGAAAGGTTACCATTCGAAAGCTTACTAAATGGTCTACAAGAAAGGTTCTAAAGAAAGTTTTGAATAAGCGAAGTAATGTCAGCTTTGGATTTGTCGATTTCCTTCAAATGTCTTGAAACTGTCGAGGCTCCTACTCTGAGTTCTTTGGCATATTCCCTAGTGTTTTTAATTGCTTATAGTAGTCAAATGTATTTGTCAATAAAACAGGATACGTATAATTAGAATCAATATTTTGTTTGTTAGAATTCGATGATGCCGTATGAATATCTAGATTACAGTACTGGTGTTGATTTCATTCTTTAGAATTATTCTTGGTATTCCCTATTTTCATCTGTTACCCATAGTTTTTTATTGTTAGTAGGTTTTTCTTATTGATTATAGAATATAAATCTATTTGGCTATAAAACAGGATACGTAAAATTAGTGACAATATTTCGGAGATTTCTGAGCGAAATACTTTTAAGATTTTCTACCACCACGAACGGCTTTTTTCCTCTATTTTTATCCACTAGATAGGCTTTATTTTGCATATTATTCTATATAAGTTTTATTCAGCAGGGGATTCTGATGAAATGTCGTGTTTTTGCTGTGGATTTTAAATACGATGTATCTAAGATTGGATAACATTAGCGAGTCTACATAGTTAAGAACCGACGACGGAGGATTACTTCTTGCTATGATTTAGTCTACATATGTATATTAAGTCCTAAATCCAAAAAATAAACTTCACAACGGTTAGATACTATGAGCGTATATGGCGGTTCAATGCCCTTAGAACACAATGGGGCCGCAGGAAATTTACCTGCTAAGAGTTAATCCTCAAGAGCTGTAAATATACCCCAGGTATCTGCCGACACAAATACAAAGCCTAGGCGGAGAGCACCCCAAAAACACAGATCCAAAAATAGGTTATATACTAAATATTCATAAAGACTACTTAGTTGTAAACCGATTCATCAATTAGCAATCAATAATTTTCAACAAAGGTTATATACTAAATATTGATAAAAAGTATTTAATTAGAAAAAAATCAATATTCCACAAGACTTGTTTTTGGTCCATTTGTGTCTACTCCGTAGACTTAATTAGGTATATTATTCTATTGTAGTTGGGCAACTAAACTTTGTTTTATTTTGTTAAATAAAGTTTTTTTTTTGACTTGTTATTCGTCAAGACTTTTATTTGTCCTTGTGTATTTACTAGATACGTTTTATTCGGCATATTATTCTATATAGGCTATATTAGGCAGGGTATTCTACTCAATCTTGTGTACTTCTTCTTGATCCTTCTGTACATGGGCGTATATAAAAACAATTTCGGGGGGGGCTGAGACCATTTCCAGGGTATGGAATACTAAATATTTAGAGCTTGGAATAGTTTTAGGAAACTAAAACGCTATTGCACGTAAAATAAAATATGTTTTATGAACTAAGTGATCTTATTTAATTTATTTTTAAGGGTTTTACGAGAAGTTTTTATCATCAATTCAAAATTTCGGGAGGGGCTGCAGCCCCCTCAGCCCCCCCCTCATATACGCCCATGCTTCTGTATCCTCTAGAAAGGCTTTATTAGGCATATTTTGTATTGATTTATAGAGCTTTGCTTTAGAATGAGAGCCAGATTCTGTAATTTCCGCTTCTGTGTAAAAGTTAGCTACTGTCGGTGTCCCTGACGCCTTAATATCACTTTTATTCGAGATGTTCGAGAGGATTTTGACAATTTTCACGAGATATATAAAAAAAATAAGTTTATTTCTTTTCTAAGCTTATCAAATGGCACTAGGGACATGAACGGAACCGCGCTAAGATGCTGCAGTTCCTGCGAGTCGGACTTTTTTTTAATCTAGCTTAACACACTTGCAAACACACTTGCTTAAACACTATAAATAACCTAATACGTTAACTGTTAAAAATATTATAATTGAACTGGTCGAGCCAAAATAGTGCCAAGCAACATTTTTAACAAAACTTAACTGTAGCTGCTATATGTTGGATATTATGTGGGACTATCAGTCTTTGATGGAAATGCTACTAAAATATGACTACAAGCTCTGTATGCTACTTACTGTTGTTGCCCCTAACCATTTCAACTGATAGTCCCACATAATACCCAACAATAGCAGCTATAGTTAAGTTTTGTTAAAAATTATGCTTGGCACTATTTGGCCCGACCCCTTCAATCGAGAACAAATGTTTTCATTGAAAAATTAACTTGCGTTAACGAAGTAAAAAATACCCTAATTCTGAATAGGCCGCAATATACTAACACACGAATATATCGTCGCTACAAATGCAAAGTATCGAATATGAAAATCACCACTTTTCAGAGTGGAAAAGTATTTATTCATAACTTTTTTTTTGGACAGTCAAATATTCGGCAGATTTGACCTTTTGATAGTGGAATACTTTCCCTTTAATAGAGTGAAGTCAGATTGAAGAATTTGCCGTAAATAAGTCCAGCAGAAATTATTAAAGATGGACAATGAAAGATGCATTTTTTCATATTCGTTAGTTTGCTTTTGTATCGACGATATCATGAGAGGACCCTGGATTGACACCGTGGGGTTAAAAATACCCCAGACTTTGTTCTATGGCGTGTTCTTCAATTTCTACGAATCTCAGAGACCCCCTTCTTCTTCCTAAATACTCGGAAGTGTATTACCTGGTATATCCTCAACAAAACAAAGCCAGTTGTCTACTAATCGCTGCATGAGAAGGTCGTGAATTGTGCATGGGGTATTTTTTTACCCCACAGCGTAGTTAACGTATGTCTTTTTTGATCATCTCATATCTTCAAGGGTCGATCACTTTTATGTTACGGCTTTCAAAGTAACAAAATTGCGTATACGAAACTGTGCAGTGATCCAGAAGAAATTAGGCGTATTTTAGATGAACTGGAGAGAGGAGAACAAGAAAATCCTGTTGGAGTCGACCGCTGTTCTGAAGATGAAGAGGAAGAAAGAGAGGATTCAGCTTCTGAAGAAGACGCCGAACATTTCTCTGTAGAAGATGTTCCTGTATTAAGCAATATTTTTCCGGGTACGTCAAATGCTTCACATAATAAATGTAGCCTTGAATCAGATGGAGAGGAACTTATAGAACCTACAAAAAATGTACCGAAAATGGACGTTTGTATTGGTAAAAACGGACATACTTGGATGAAAAATGTACCATGGCATGGTGAACTGGCAAAGAAGAGTGCCTAGAAAAGATTTTCTCTTCGATTTGGGCTACCAGCTGGTGAAATCTCATGTGGAAATTAGAGCCCAATTGGAGAACATAGCAAAACCACTGAAGACACTGATGCAGGTTGTTTTGGGAGATGAATCAACTCCTGATGGACCTTCAACATCTTCCGTTACTTTGGACAAAGCCTTGAGATGTTCATTTTGTGACAGAAAGGATGACAGGAAGACGAAAACACTATGTTCTGTGTGTAGAAGGCTGATGTGCCGCGATCACCGATCACTAGAATGTGTCGATTGTTAACGAGAACAGAACATTGCATTTTCTATTGTTCCTATTTTTTATTGCTTCCATTTTATTTATTCTTATCTTCGTGCAAGGCGGAAGGTCAACAAATAAAATCTTCAACACTCAGTATCACCAACTTTATTTCATCCCTACATGTTTCACACCTTTATTGGTGCCTCTTCAGGGGAAAAAATTACAAAAATAAAACTTACAGCCTACACCTGAGGAGGATAACCTTCCACCAGTACGGCCACGTCTAGAATGATCATGGTCTGAAAGAATTCAATATGGCGAAAAATAAACAGCTGATCGATAATCGATATGTCATACCTTTAAAAATGAATTTCCAGAAGAAATATATTCCTAACAATTAAAACCATCTTCCCACCTTCAAAATAAAAACATAATTCTACTTTTTGTCAAATAAGTTAATAAAAATAGTATTTAAATGTAGTATTTCCGTTTTTTTATTTACCACTTTTTTCCTATTTTTTATGATATGGATAAAATAGGAAAAAAGTGGTAAATAAAAAAACGGAAATACTACATTTAAATACTATTTTTATTAACTTATTTGACAAAAAGTAGAATTATGTTTTTATTTTGAAGGTGGGAAGATGGTTTTAATTGTTAGGACTATATTTCTTCTGGAAATTCATTTTTAAAGGTATGACATATCGATTATCGATCAGCTGTTTATTTTTCGCCATATTGAATTCTTTCAGACCATGATCATTCTAGACGTGGCCGTACTGGTGGAAGGTTATCCTCCTCAGGTGTAGGCTGTAAGTTTTATTTTTGTAATTTTTTCCCCTGAAGAGGCACCAATAAAGGTGTGAAACATGTAGGGATGAAATAAAGTTGGTGATACGGAGTGTTGAAGATTTTATTTGTTGACCTTCCGCCGTCCACGAAGATAAGAATATTTAGAAAAGAGACAGTTGAAGAATAAGAATCATTTTATTTATTTTTTAAACATTATCAGTCAAGTAATATTATGTATTATTTCTTTCAGGATAATTATTTATGGAGAACATTGACTTCTAGGATTTCCGAGCTTTTTTGTGTATTTAAATAAATATGTAGCCGTTTTATTACTGTTTGAATTTATGTCTTGATGTTCCTGGCCTATAGATTGTTGTAGTATAAAAAACCAAAAGGAAAAATTGAAATTTATACCTTTTTTTAATTTTTGAAAGTATGGGGCAAAATTTACCCCACGGTGTCATTAACGTAGATGTAAATGGCGGTGTCAATCCAGGGTTAACAAACCGACTTGTAAAATATACAACATAGGCATTGCTTACAGATAGTATAACACCTACTTACTGAAAGCAGAAGACGGCACAAACTAAATATCCCACATGACATGAAGGAATTGTTGAGGGACAGCAGCCAGTACATAAACACAATATTCTCCTACTTACACTACAATAAACTATACAATCTCATTTGAAGATATCTCCTGAATAACCAGTAACGT
The DNA here is from genome assembly GCA_946811695.1 of Gonocerus acuteangulatus. Lineage (NCBI taxonomy): Eukaryota > Metazoa > Arthropoda > Insecta > Hemiptera > Coreidae > Gonocerus > Gonocerus acuteangulatus. The sequence goes on along the minus strand of OX328130.1, from coordinate 75,651,133 downwards.
TCAAACATATTACAGACATTTTCCAACCCCTATTTCTGGAAATTAAATAGAACATTAGCTTTTGATAAAAACGGTGGTTCATTTTTAGCACTTTCCTCCGAAGGAAAGTAGCTATTGAGGTTGCACTCATGACAGAAGTTTTGAAATAGTTTTTTAAATCTTTATCGATCATACCTAGTAGACACCGACAATTACCCCTGTTAAAATTTATATTTATCTATAACGGTTTCCTTCATACTTCGTCTTTAGGTAATAGTAAGAATAGAAACCGTAAGCCCCTATTTCTCAGGTTCTTAAAGTTAATATTGTTTCAAAGAAATCATGAATTTTTATTTACAATTAATATTTTTGATAATTTTAATAATTAAAATAGTATGTGCATATACTAAAGACATAATTTTATGCGATTTTTTTTCTTAGTTATTTATAAAAAAAAAACAGTTAAGTTATAATAATAATAATAAATACTAAATACAAAAAGTACATTTAGAACCTTAAAAGGATCATGTTATAAAAATATTTTATGAGAAAAATGTTAATGTTATTTTTTAGCACACGTAGTTCCTGCGGGATGGACTTTTTTTCTACTATTGGCACGGATGAAAACGTTATTAAACACCACAATGGAGATTGAGAGAAGAAGCTCCCATAATATAAAAATAAACTAACAGGATGAGTCACAAGATTCTGCGTGAAACGACAAAAAAGAAGGTACTAACCATAGAACCATGCGGAACTCCACGTGACTCCTCCCGACCTTGGCTCACTCCTGCGCAGCTTCTACCGAAATATTGTTCTCAGATCGATTATGACGTAATGTATTATTTAAATTGTCGTCCTTCTGAAACTACGACTCCGGCTTTAGGGATGAATCTATCATGATATTAAGAATCTATCATTTCTGTGAATGCGTTTGTACAAAAATTAATTATTTAAAAATAAATGACTAAGAGTTAATATGCTTCTAGTTTTTTTGACTTAGAACATATAGAAGTACAGTTTTCAAAATTTCTCGCACACAGGTATCAGTCTAAATTTCTTGCGGTTCCCCACACCCCACCCTCTCCCCTCAACATACTGCATACACTGTTAATTGGTACGTTAAGAATTGAATTAGAAGTAATTTGTGGCTAATAGGAACCTTAATGTTGCAAAATGCAATCACATGAAAATTTCACATTTTTTTCATTTTCGCTAAATAGGGACATAAACATTTTAAAATTGGTCAAATTTATAAGTTTCTGTGCTTTTTGGACTCAGTTATTGGTGCTCTTCAACTTTTAGGGTGAGGAGGTATCAAAAGAATTGATGAATCCAATCTGTGACTAGTTAAAAGTAGGCTAACCAAAGTTTTTCGCCAAATTGGAAACTATTGTTGTTTTTTGGCTAGTGATTGTGACAATTTCACCTTGCCAAATTTAGACTTTGACCAGTACATTCAACGCAGAATTTAATGTTCTTTACTCCCTACTTGAAGATATTTTACCCAAAATCAACGGATTACAAATTATAAAGAAACCTTGAAAAAAGTGTTGAAAGATTGCGGTATTTCTTCGAGGTCGAAAACTTGGGTTCAGCTTAGTCGCACCAACCCTAGCGATATTGACAAAAAACAAATCTTGTGGGAGTATTTTTGTTAGCTCAAATCCCTTTACCTATTGGACTATTTAGCTAATTCAAGCAATAAAGATGGGAATGAAATTCAGGAAAAATTATTTATTTCATGAATTTCTTAACCATCATCATTGCATGTTGAATTATCAGAACTGAACTCCATAATATAATGCCTTTATAGCACTCCAGAGAGCAGCTTCGCTTCTCGGACTCGAGGTGAATGAGGCCAAAACAAAATATATGGTGGTGAGGGCAGATGACACGCATCAAGGCGAAACCTGTATCGAATTAGGGCCCTACAAATTTGAAAGAGTGCAGGAATTCACCTACCTTGGATCTCTTGTAACATCCACCAATAAGATGCCCAAAGAGATAAGCAGGAGGATAATGTCGGCCAATCGTTGCTATTTTGGCCTAATAAAGCAAATAAGGAGCCGATTACTCACAAGGCAGACAAAGATCAGGTTGTACAAGACCCTGAATAGACCGGTACTGACCTACGCCTCGCAAGCATGGACCATGACCAAGGCCGATGAGAATGATTTGCTGATTTTTGAAAGAAAAATCTTAAGCCGCATTTACGGCCCTGTGAAGGAAGTTCAAATTTGGAGAAGACGTAAAAACCGAGAGCTTTATAGTTTATATAACGACTTGAATGTTGTCAACTTCATAAAGCTCGGACGGTTAGGTTGGGCTGGGCACGTCATACGAATGGGGGAAGGAGAGATACCAAGGAAGGTCCTCGAAGCCAGGATGGAACGAACTAGGAGGAGAGGGAGACCCAGGCTGAGATGGGAGGACAGAGTGGCAGCCGATGCTAGGGTCCTTCTCAATACACCGAACTGGAAGGCGGCGGCAGCAGATAGTGATGTTTGGCGGAAGCTCATAGAGGAGGCCAAGACCCGCCTAGGGTTGTAGCACCAAGAAAGAAGAAGAAGAAGAACTCCATAATATTACATATTAAATTATTCCCCCAACAGCTGATTGAAAAAAATAAATCGAATAAACATATCGATTCCGAGAAGTCAAAACACCTATTGTGAAAAACAAACGTGATAAAAAATATAATCTCTGATCTCTTTGGGTGTCTGTGAACTATGACGTAATATCTCGCCTTCTTGTTAGACGTCAGAAGATGCTCTAATATAATTGATAACTCCTTGGCGATTGTATCCCTACCTCTTTGTTTTGATGGAATCTTCGGATCGTATTTCAACCTTTAGAGCTTGTTGTGGGCATTCCGATCCCGCCAACGAAGACGGATGCACCAGGCTGGTTGTGAAATATAAACATTTCAAAATGAGATTAATCGAAACTCAAGATAAAGTTTTGTTGTGAATTGCCCTGTGTATATTGTAGGACATCAGGGAAATTTCTCAAATTTTTCTATACTCCTTAGGACCACACCCGAGGTATCGGTATAGATGCCGTTTCGATTTCCCTAAACGCCTTAACTATATATATATATATATATATATATATACCATATATACATATGGTATATGGGAGATAGTGTGGTCAGTACTATGCTCCAGACGTCTGGTTTTCCCCATTGAAAGTACCTATTTATAAGCTAACTAGCTGTTACCCGGCGTGCCTTGCTACACCTACTTTTTGCATCTTGAAAAGCAAAAATAAATTAGAAACTCAATAAGTAATATTATAATCTAATAACGCAAATCTGTAACTACATGAACCCTTGACCTCCGAACTGTGAGCCCTAGACCCGGAATCAAGACCTACTTGTGTGCCAAGTTTGATCAAAATCGGTCAAACGGTGTGGATTTGTATAAGGGACAATCATACAGACAGACAGCCAGTAAACGTTTTTGACCTAGTCTACGAAACTTACCAGTGTTCCAAGTTTGATAAAAATCGGTCAAACGGTGTGGATTTGTATAAGGAACAAACAGATAAACAGACAGACACGTGATTTTTATATATAGATTAAGGGCTTGGTTGGCCTAGGGACGGTCTCGGACTCTGAATCTAACCCACGAACGATGACATTAGAAAATAATATTTTTATGCACGCCCAAGTTATGAACTCAAGACGTCATATCAGAGTTTTCAGAAGGTCGATGTTTTTTTATTCAAATTTTATGCTAGACTCACTGTAATTATTATATATCAATTTTATGCTAGACTCACTGTAATTATTAAATATAAATTTCATTAATGAATATACAAATATGATCCAGCAGAATCCGCTCAGGAATATGCGTTTCTAGGCATTGAGGTACAATTTTTTACTGGTATTGACACGTGAAGTGCGTCGATTGCAAATTCGCTAGTGTATTATACAATCGGCGCCATATTGGCAGTTTATTATTATTAAAACAAAACAAACAAAAAAAAAACTGTTCAATTTATTTTAACTTACATGTATACAAATTAAAGATTTTTATGAAGGGTTCTCTAAAGGTTAGCAAGCCTTTCTAGCCAGGATAGAGCTGAAAAGCCAATACCACAAGCGTGAATCGAACCTATTACCATATACAACCTATATTTACAATTCCTACAAATCTAAGGATATCTGTATAATTATATATTAATAAAATAGGAAGTAAAATCCGGCGTTCCTCAAGGAGTACTATATTGTTAGACCTATTATTATATGTTTACATCCGATCAACAGCCCTGACCTAAAGGCCGATGGAGCCGTCTAGAAGATAATCTACATATCCAATTCTAACAATTATCCCTGAAAAGGTGATTTCCTTTTAATTACATCTGATTCTTCACAGCCTCTCAATGAGGCTGGAAATATCTCCGGGTTTTTTTCTCAATGACTAATCTTAAGGATATTTCATTGAAAGCAATGTTAAAATGTATATCAGTTCATACATATATAATTATAACTAACCATTATACCCATAACTTCCAAATACTTGCAGAATATATATATATATATATATATATGCATGTATGTAACGTCTGTTTATGGTTATATTCAGTGGCGGCTAAAGGGTGGTGGCTTGGCCTTCCAGAATGAAAATTCACAATCTTTTTCGATTAAGTTAGAAATAAATTCGTCTGGCAAATTAGTAGTAATAAGTTCTAATTAATTTATGTTCTTAGTTTATCAAATAGTTCCTTAATGTTTTCCCGGTGCCTGGTTATAAATATTTGATTCTACACCCCCAGGCACGGCGGTAAGCCCATACTAAATTAGCCCTCCCCAAATGTTTGTCTATGGTTTTATTACTAATCCCTCCTTTTAGCATAAATATCCTTTAGCGATGACTAAACCTGAAAAAAACGTTACGAAAAAGTGTCCGCTGGCGTTCGCGCATGCGCGGTGGCCATGTCCGAAAAAGAAAACTGTATGTTATACTGTTCATTTCATAGGCTTGTCGGGTGGAGCTAAAGCATATTTATGTTCCTGAATTTGAGCAGAAGGCTCTAAACGAATTCCTTTTTTCAATTTTTTTTTTTTTGTTTATTACAGCATTAAATACACTTCTATTTATGAAGCGATGAATTTCAAAATGGGTTTCCTCACATCAAAAACTTTTTTTTGGAAATTCATTAAATCTCATCGAAAATTAGTAAATAAATGTTAGTGTGGCCTCCTAAATATTAATTTCCCAAAGGAATTATTTTAGCTTATTGTTGTACGTTTTTTGTGTCCACTGAGTTTTATGATTTGGACATAACCTTTTGTCGACGCCTTTTATCATGGTTGGTGAAACTTATTTATATTTATTCTGTGCTGAAATTCCATTTGAAATGTATCTCCCAAGACACCACTTACGCCATGTTATGCTTTGGGAATTCGATAAGGGAGAAGATTCTGCTTTAACTTATTGAAAACTTGTTGAAATATAAGGCGAAAATTTCATTAGTGATTGACAGTGGAGGGGCAGTTTGAACGATTTCAAGCGGGGAAACCTCGAGCAAGCTTGAAGAAGAGCCTCGTACAGGTCTAGCAACAGAGCTTGACGACCAACTCCTGCAGGCTACTGTAGAAGAAAATCCTGTTGTAACAGTAGAAGAGCTAGCAGAAAAACTTGGATCCACACATTCTACAGTCCATCGACATAAACCGTAAGCTTGAAGAAGAGCCTCGTACAGGTCTAGCAACAGAGCTTGACTACCAACTCCTGCAGGCTACTGTAGAAGAAAATCCTGTTGTAACAGTAGAAGAGCTAGGAGAAAAACTTGGAACGACACATTCTACTGTCCATCGACATAAACCGCAAGCTTGAAGAAGAGCCTCGTACAGGTCTAGCAACAGAGCTTGACTACCAACTCCTGCAGGCTACTGTAGAAGAAAATCCTGTTGTAACAGTAGAAGAGCTAGCAGAAAAACTTGGAACGACACATTCTACAGTCCACCGACATAAACCGCAAGCTTGAAGACGAGCCTCGTACAGGTCTAGCAACAGAGCTTGACTACCAACTCCTGCAGGCTACTGTAGAAGAAAATCCTGTTGTAACAGTAGAAGAGCTAGGAGAAAAACTTGGAACGACACATTCTACATTTCATCGACATAAACCGTAAGCTTGAAGAAGAGCCTCGTACAGGTCTAGCAACAGAGCTTGACTACCAACTCCTGCAGGCTACTGTAGAAGAAAATCCTGTTGTAACAGTAGAAGAGCTAGGAGAAAAACTTGGAACGACACATTCTACATTTCATCGACATAAACCGTAAGCTTGAAGAAGAGCCTCGTACAGGTCTAGCAACAGAGCTTGACTACCAACTCCTGCAGGCTACTGTAGAAGAAAATCCTGTTGTAACAGTAGAAGAGCTAGGAGAAAAACTTGGATCCACACATTCTACAGTCCATCGACATAAACCGCAAGCTTGAAGACGAGCCTCGTACAGGTCTAGCAACAGAGCTTGACTACCAACTCCTGCAGGCTACTGTAGAAGAAAATCCTGTTGTAACAGTAGAAGAGCTAGGAGATAAACTTGGATCCACACATTCTACATTCCATCGACATAAACCGTAAGCTTGAAGACGAGCCTCGTACAGGTCTAGCAACAGAGTTTGACTACCAACTCCTGCAGGCTACTGTAGAAGAAAATCCTGTTGTAACAGTAGAAGAGCTAGGAGAAAAACTTGGAACGACACATTCTACATTTCATCGACATAAACCGTAAGCTTGAAGAAGAGCCTCGTACAGGTCTAGCAACAGAGCTTGACTACCAACTCCTGCAGGCTACTGTAGAAGAAAATCCTGTTGTAACAGTAGAAGAGCTAGCAGAAAAACTTGGAACGACACATTCTACAGTCCACCGACATAAACCGCAAGCTTGAAGACGAGCCTCGTACAGGTCTAGCAACAGAGCTTGACTACCAACTCCTGCAGGCTACTGTAGAAGAAAATCCTGTTGTAACAGTAGAAGAGCTAGGATCGACACATTCTACAGTCTACCGACATAAACCGACATTACTTATGGGATGAACTGATATACATATATATAAATACGGGCCACAATTATTGGACCAATGATGTAGTTGTTAATGGAGTCGAGATCTTTCAAATACATAAGTTATTAATCAAACATAATTTAAAGTTTTACGACTGTAAGCGCTCGTTCAAAATTGGAAAAACCAGGAACATTAGACGCTCATTTTTAGCATTTCTGTTTACTCTTTCCATCTCACTTCCTGTATATTTTCGGTCGCTTCATGTCCACTTCCTGCTCTCTTTCGGGCTAATATACGCTCGCTTCCCGTTAACATTATGTTCACTTCCCGTCCATTTCCTGTTACACTCCAAGGTCACTTCTTGTTCACTTCCTGTTAATCAAAGGATGTAAGCGGGAAGTGAGAGGGAAGTTGCCTGGAAGTAGACTAGAATCACGTGAGCGCGCTACTTTGGTTTAGCATTTTCGTTCCACGCGTGACGTTTTCGGCCTGATAGGTAGGTTTGCCATATTTTTGGTGAGAGAAACGGGGACTCATTAATATGGGATGGGCGTACCGGGGGGTCGGGGGGTAGTGTTATGGAATAGCCCTCCTCAGGAAAATTAAAAAAAAATTAGAAGCAAAATGGTAAATTTTATATCTTTTTTAAAGCCTCGCAAGTAACAGGACTGGGAAATCATTTGTCTTCCGACCTTTTAAAAATAAAAAAAGGAATTCCCACTACTCAATTTACTTTAAAATATCGCCTTGCCGAAAATGTTGATTGTAGATAAGTAATTGATTCATAAACGATTATTAAAAACATAATTTTTTTTTTTAACGGCGCATCTACATCTTGGCCATTAGCGCCGGGCTATCTACAGGTTGCCACCCTTTTCTAATGCCAACAGCACGTGGTCGGTCACCCATTCAGGGACTGACCCCCGACGTTGCTTAACTTCGGTGATCTACGGGAGCCGGTGCACTCAACGTGGCTATGGCAGTTGGCAAAAAAAAACCTAAATTCATTACTTTTTACATCTTATAGTCGTTTCCAATAGACAAATACCGGGACTATACCGGTCAAACCGGGACGTATGGCAACCCTACTGTTAAGTCACGACTAAAGCATGTTCCATGCTGAAATTGGTTCCATTACAGAAAGTCAGATACTGTACAGGTATGTGATTCCTGTCATTACAGGAAACACTCAAGATAGTGTCGTCAGTGTGCCCTTCGCACGCTGTAAAAGGGTCAAGGGACAGTCTGGGACCGTCCCTTGGGTGTCGACTCCGACGCACGAAGATAAAATCTTTCAGTAAACGGTTTTTCTCGAGTTTTGAACGCGGTTTCCTTAGAATATGAGTCGAGTTCTCAACCACTGGGGCCTTATCTTTTACTTATAACTAAAATATTTATCAACATTTATTTTAATTAGTAAAAGATCTTGCATTTCAGAATCAGAAATTTATCATTTCATAAAATTTTACAATAAAAGGGCATTAAATCACTGATTTGTTATTAACACTAGATTTACCAGAGCAGTCATTTTGACTGGTCGTGCAATTTCAATTCAAAATTCCTACTACATATAACATTTGCTTTCATTTTTTAAATGATGTTACGAATTTTGTTGCTATAAGTAGAGAATACATTTAATGAACTTAATGTTACTTTATATATATCAGTAACAAATATATCTTTCGTTATTGACATTTATACCAGGTCTGGTAAATCTAGCGTTAATGAAACTAGAATACAGAATATTAAGGAAATCCGACAAACTAAATAACTAATAATCTACTTATTCTTTTTTGAATGAACACATTAAAAGTCCGTCTCGTAGGAACTGCATCATCTTAGCACGGTTCCGTTCATATCCCTAGTCTAATTTGGAAAGATTAAAATAGAAGCAGTTATTATTTTGGTTCCACCAGTCTTTTTTTTTTTTTAATTAATTATTATAATGGCAACCCTTAAGGTCACTAACCATATATATATATATATATATATATATATATATATATATATATATATACAAATTTTAACTGCTATCATTTTCGGTCTCTATGGGTTCTGAAACGCAAAATTTTCTAGTCGGCACTTCCGGATTACGTCATGAGATCAATAAGAGGGAGGAACCCCGCTTATAAGGGTTCCTCCCTATGGGGGAGGGAGGAACCGCGCTAAAAAGGAATAGAAAAATTTTAAAAAATCTTAAGAGGATAGTAAATATGACAGCGCTATGAATATCACGTTTTGAAAGGTTAATATATCATCCTTAAATAATAGCAGCTAATTAGTTTGTTGAAAAATATGTAAAATCATTTTTGACATCCATAATCACTAATCATCAACAACATGGAACATTGAATTATGACTAAAATCAATTCCTCTTTTCTTCCTGATGAGCTATTAACTAGTTAACTCTAACTCATTATAACTAATTGCTCGGAGTTAATGATTTTCTACAATCAATCACTAGATTCTTCATTATACTAACATCAAACATCAACTACATCTTTTGTAGATTATATTATTGGGGGGGGGGGGGCTCTTCGTTTTGATTGTGATCATTTCTCTTATCAAGTTGATAAAATTAAAAAGTTCAGAGGAACTGCACCATCTAAGCTTTTTACCATAACGGTCATATCCCAATTGACATTTTTTCAGGAACTCGCTCGAAACTAACCAATTCTGAGGAAAGTGCGTAGTTATGCAGCGTGACGGACTTTTATTTGTTTTTGTTTTTTTAATGCATTGAACAGTGGAATGAGTATTCTAGTTTTGTATCGACTTATACAGCCTTGTGACGCCTAAAATATTGCTTTTATTCAAGATGCAATTTTCACAAAGGATCGAAACAACCAAGAACTGTTTCTATTGCTTTACTAATGGCACTAGGGATACGAACGGAAACGCTCTCCTATCAAGGAAACAGTTCCTTCGAGTCGTACTTTTGTTCACAAAAGCAAGCTCGATAACCCCATCGGATGTAGGATGTAGGATGCAAGGATGTAGGATGCAAGGATGTAGGATGTAGGATGTAGGATGTAGGATGTAGGATGTAGGATGTAGGAAGTAGGATGTAGGATGTAGGATGTAGGATGCAAGGATGTAGGATGCAAGGATGTAGGATGTAGGATGTAGGATGTAGGATGCAAGGATGTAGGATGCAAGGATGCAAGGATGTAGGATGCAAGGATGTAGGATGTAGGATGTAGGATGTAGGATGTAGGATGCAAGGATGTAGGATGTAGGATGTAGGATGTAGGATGTAGGATGTAGGATGCAAGGATGTAGGATGTAGGATGTAGGATGTAGGATGTAGAATGTAGGATGTAGGATGCAAATTTATTTGGGCGAGTAACTGCGAGGTTTTTACTCCCTAGAATTTATTTACGTATGTTTTACATTTGTCGACAAATATTATTTATTTATGAGAGTTTAAAGCAGTTTATATATACCGCAGATTTTTAATAAGTTGATTATGTAGTCAATAGCATGCTGACAATTTTTTAAGAGCCTCTGGTGCATTCCGAGGTATATTTAGCTGTCTGAATTTTGTTTCATATTCCGGGGATTCCTCTATTATATGACTATATCGTTAAAGCGTGAGAGCATGAATCACATAAAGGTGGAGGGTCTCTTTTAATGAGGTGGCTATGTGTCACATGACTATGGCCTATTCCAAGTCGTGTTATTACTACCTCCTCCCTTCGATTTCCTCTTTCTCCACTCTTCCATAGCTTTGTTGTGGGTTTGACTATTCTAAGCTTGTTTGTCTGAGGTTGCTCATTCCACATTCTCTCCCAGTCGCTTCTCACTCTACGATTCAACCATGCCTTCATGTCGATTTCTTCGTAGACGTGCAGTACAGGAGTGGTCGATGTTTCTATTGCTTTTTTGGCTGCTTTATCTGCTGCTGATAACACCATCGGAATGCGCTAAAATGCAAAACTTCCAATAAGACAACAAAAAAGTCCGCTACCCCCAGGCGAACTGCATTCGTCTGACGTACCTATTAGAACCTTCTTCGTTGTAGAATCATCCTTTGAGTAGATAAAGCCTACCATCTTCTATGCTTAACATCCAACCAGACAGTTTACAGTTTTTTTCTATTCGCATGCAAGGCCGAGATCAATTCACCTCCCATTAATTCCAACTGAAGCGGAGCCCTTTCATCCCGACTCCCGGCTAATTGACTCGGCACGAAGAGACCTGATGAAGGAAGTCAAGGTTCTCGAAACTAGTTCTCGTTCTTGCCTTTTCAAGTTCAACTTCTACTCAATGCAGAGCTATTCATGGGCGGCTTGCAAAATGGCTGTTCGTTTTTAAAAAGAATTAGATCGAGCAGGTTAGTTCATTAGATGCCAGAAACAGAAATTACCACACTTTCTTAGATGGTGCATTAAGTTCGCCACAGCTCTGACGATGCGGACTAATATATTATTTATAAGATTTGTAAGGAAGTATATAGAAGATAATTTTGGGGGCTAGGAGAATTTCGGAGGGGGGCTGAGAGCATTTGGGGGGGGGGGGGTATGGAATAGTAGCAATATAGAACTTGGAATAGTTAGCAAATGAAAACTTTTATTTCTTTCTCTTTTTTTACGGCGTACAGTGGTCAAAAAAAGCGCTCAAAACTTGATTTCTTGAAGTATTTTCTCCAAACAATTTGGCCTTAAATATATGTTAATGACCTCCTCAGAGTGTAATTTCTTGAGTTTTATGCCCCCACCGTTGATTGCAGGACGGTGGTTAATCATAGAAGTACAAGAAACGAAGAAAATTCCCAAATCCTCATGTACCAAAATCGTTCCTGCAACTCTACTTGTTCAGACCAATAAGGTTGACGCATTTTTTTCTCGTTTTAATGGGATGTTCGAAGGCCAAAAAAAAAATATTTTATTATTTTTAGAATAGTCGACGTGGACGGGGATACTTAAAAAGTAGAAAAATTACACGTATCAAATTTCGTTTTGTCTTATACTTTTTGCGTCTCTCTAATTTCGGGCTTACATTTTCCGTGGACATGTATAGAAAGAGCTCAGACCGAAATTGGCTGCATAAATTTGCCTATTTCGGTGCTAGACGTGAACGAATTCGGTAAGACAGACGCGCGTTATCTCTATGTAAACATTGGAATCAAATCGAAGATGGATTTTTTTTGCAGTACTCAAGTCAGTGTTGACTGCAAAAAATGTCTGAAGGGATCCGAGTGAAAAATCGTGTCCAACTTGAAATATTTAATTTCAGGTTTCTAACAATATCACATGTTCATAGTGTAGATGGAGATAGTTAGCCGCTGTAGAGATACGAAGACAGGTATAGTTGGGATTCGGCTTTTTTACAGCATGTAGAAAGTGTTAGTTTTTACTAACACTTTCTACATGCTGTTTTCTAGTTGGGATTCGGCTTTTCTACAGCATGTAGAAAGTGTTAGTTTTTACTAACACTTTCTACATGCTGTTTTCCTTCCAACTACCGTATTTTCATTGTTTTTAAAAATAAGATTGGTTAAAATTTATTGTATTGATATATATACTCCGCTCATTTCTGCCTGTCTTTTACTTACTACTTGTACATTTTCTTTACTTATAAGTTGTATATATTTTTTAGCTGAAGAAGGCTGCCATTGTTGCAGTCGAAACGTCCAAAATACAGATTTCTTTTTGAAAGTCTGACGTTTTTCTCCTAGCCGAATCCCAACTATACCTGTCTTCGAATATCACATGTTATTGAGTTTTGAGCGCATTTGGGCGGTTTGTGACCACTGTGCGGCGATTTGACGTCTAGGGATGGGCGATAGTAGATAGTTACTATCGATAGATTTTTTACGTTTTTCTAGAATTGAAGTTCTCAGCATCTGGAGGGCTGTGGTATTAAACACCGACACGTCTGGTGAATTAAATACTGCAAACTAACCGTCTGGTGAATACAACCAACTACATAATGTAGCCAGGAAATATCTATGTGTTCCAGGCTCGTCTTTAGCCTTAGAACGTGTATTTTCATCCGCTGGAAAAATACTTTCTGAGCTGCGGACCAAACTGAGCCCAAGGAAAGCGGAATCATTGTTTTTCCTTTCCAGTAATACGCGGCTCAAGGAGCACAACTAAAATAGTTTGAAATAATAGCACCTTTTTGTGCCTCTTGATATTATATATATATATATATATATATATATATATATATATAAAGAATTTGATATATATATATATATATATATATATATAAAAAGAATTTTATATATATATATATATATCAAATTCTTTTTTATCCTAGTAGGCCTGGGGTCATTAAAGCAGTCTTCCCTTTTTTTATACTACTTTATTTAGTGGGCCCGACATGTTTCGTGCGTCTTTTCTTCGCACCTCTTCAGGGGCACTTCTACAACAAAATATCATTTTTTTGAACATCACAGAAACCTTTTTTCTATTATATTAAAACTATCAATGTTCCACAAAATGCATTAAAATTATCATGCTCCCTTAAATATTACCCCTACCCTAAATATTGAAATAATTATAACTAAATTACACATTTTTTATAAAAAGTGTTAAGTCCTACCTTGCAAGGAAGTCCTCCCGTTACCAAGTACTCCCTCTGGAGTCCGGCTTATTACTAACCCTGTAAGTGGATTGCCAAAATGGCCCTGTCATATATATATATATATATATATATATATATATATATATATATATATATATATATATGTATTCTTTGGAAATGCTTTTCATAAATTTAAATAAATTAGTTTTTCGTTTTACACCTTTGTGCAATCTTATAAATATACCTAATCCTGCAAGTAATAGATAATTCAACCCAATAACATTAAATAGGAGAAGCCAGTATCGAATAACTATCGATAGTATCGATATATTTTAACCGATAGTATCGGCCTATCGATAGTGCTCAACTATCGACTATCGCCCAACCCTATTGACGGCTAGGCTATTAGTGCCGACATCCAGGGTGCAGCGAGGAATGTTCCCAACGAGCCGTGGGATGAGAAAATTCCTGCCGCCGGTGGGAATCGAACGCATCATCTCCCACTTATGAATCTAAGGCTCTAGCCACTAGACCACGGGAGGCCCTGAAAACGCTATTACACCCAAAAAAAATTATTTTTTTCCTAGCTAAGTGATCTTATTTAATTTATTTTTATGACACATTTTTACCGATTTGGGGAGGGGCTGCACCCCCTCAGCCCCCCTTATATACGCCCATGTTGTAAAGATCCGTATTCCATTAGGGACAAACGTTATATTTGCAACATCGAAGGTGGTAGAACCTTCGGGTGGGGGCTGAGCCCATTTCCGGTGTATGGAATACTAACAATTTAGATCTTGGAAGAGTTTTAGCCAACTTAAACACTATTACACCCAAAATAGAATATGTTTTATGAACTAAATGATCTTATTTAATTTATTTTTAAGGGATTTATAACATTTTTACCGATCAAATCAAAATTTCGGGGGGGGGGGGCTGAGACCAATTCCGGTGTATGGAATACTAACAATTTAGATCTTAGAAGAGTTTTAGCCAACTTAAACACTATTACACCCAAAATAGAATATGTTTTATGAACTAAATGATCTTATTTAATTTATTTTTAAGGGATTTATAACATTTTTACCGATCAAATCAAAATTTCGGGGGGGGGGGCTGAGGGGGCTGCAGCCCCCTCCCTTATATACGCCCATGGGTAGAACCGTATCGGATATCGCAATAAGGAGATAAAAAATCACAGTTCATTGGCATACAAGAGTTGCTATATATGTGCTGACGAGCAACGATTTTCATCGTTGTAGAGACTTGCCACAGTGAACCGATTCCCATAACTAGACGGGCAAAACTCAAATAAACAGATATAACTAAGTTAATTATATTATTACAGATACTTTATGTAAGGCGAATTTGCAATATTATCTAATTATCTTCGATTACTGTAAAGTTAGGGGCCCTAATTTCTCTAATTTTTTTTAGGGTTCCCCAAACCCCTCTTTCTCCTCAACATACTGCATACACTGTCAATTTCACCTGGCCGAATTTAAACCTTGACCAGTTCATTTGGCGCAGAATTCAATGTTCTTTTCTCCCTATTTGAAGGTTCTCTACCCTAAATCAACGTTTTACAATTTTATGAAGAATATCTGAAAATCTCTGCTTTGGAGATGGAAAACTTGGTTTCAGCATACTCACACCATACCTAAGGATTTTTTTGTTTAGAGCCTTCTGCTAAAATTTAGGAACATAAATATGCTTTAGCTCCACTTGACAAACCTATGTAATGTACTGTATAACATACAGGCTTCTTTATCGTACATGGCCACCCCATCAGCGCGAACCCCAGCGGACCCTTTTTTGTAACTTTTTTATTTTAAGTTTAGCCATCGCTAAAGCATATTTATGCTAAAATCTTGTGGGGGAATTATTGTTAGCTCGACCCTATTTTTAAGCCTCTAAATACTGGGATAATAATAGTAATAGTATAGCGCAATCTTAATAAAACTGCGCCCCACAGAGCTACAAAAACTGCGCCCCACAGAGCTACAAAAACTGCGCCCCACAGAGCTACAAAAACTGCGCCCCACAGAGCTACAAAAACTGCGCCCCACAGAGCTACAAAAACTGCACCCCACAGAGCTACAAAAACTGCGCCCCACAGAGCTACAAAAACTGCGCCCCACAGAGCTACAAAAACTGATCAACAAAATGTAAATACAACCAGGTTTGCTATTTTAAATTCTTACTACCATTTATTTTTTTTTTTTTTTTTAAATCGTTCAGATAAATACCTCCTTCCAACATTCCGTTTTGGCTTACTTTTATAGCACATATTTTAGTCCTGTTTCTTATGTGCCCATTATGGTTCCAAAAAATCCAAAATAATGCCCTCTCCAGAAACCTAGTAATATTTCGATTCCTAAATTTTTGCTGGCTATAGTTTCTCAGCTCTCTAGCTATCATTTCATCCCAAGACTGGCAAAAGCTAATAGACAGATTAGCAAACGCACAATTGCTTAAGACTGATGTTAGCCCGTAAAAGGGACGACGGACTCTATTAAATTGGCAACATTACATGGCGAATGTACTCCTTACAATCCTAAAGCCCTCTGCGGTTTATTATCTTCTGACAAGAGGCAAATGTAAATATGGCCTCGGCATGATAATAAACGAACCAACAAGTTGGATATCATGTATCGGGGTCATTGGAGTAATTATTATTCCATTAGGAGATTGGAGGTGGGTGGCGAATATGAGCTCGTCCATTTTAGGCGGGAGACCTATGACAGATCCGAGTCCATTGTGTGTTCTGTTTGCGCGGCCTCGGTTCACCTTTCTATTATATGCGCGGCATATGGTCATCGATGTTAGGATATGCGCATGCGAATCCTTGGCCTTCGACATCTTATAGGACTTCCGTTCTATCGCCCTTCATCCGTCTGGACCTTCGGACGAATATTCAGGACAATAGTCAGGATTTTTGTCAGAGAATCCAGAGAAACCGGTAAAAGAGCGCCATTTAAGAATCCAATAAAACCATGCTTCGTGTTGTCGTACATTAGGAGCTACGATGTAGAAACAATGACACCATCAGCGATTGACAAAATAATGTTCTTCTAGAAGCCGTTAGAATTGCTGAAATATTCGGAATGGAAACCTGAACTAAAATGCTCCCTTGGAGGTCCGGTGGCTGTAAGTGCAAAGGTGTCTGCACTCCTTGCCGTTGTGGGTTCGATTCCCACTAGGGGTGGCTTTTCTTTCGAATAATGAAAAGGCATCAGCTAGAAATCTAGGCATACTGGCTAGAAAAGGGTGAACGCCTTAACGGAAGAAATTGTAATTATCACAGACAACAAAGCTGATAAAATGTCTTAGAAACCCAGACTTCAATGCTCGTTAAAAAAAATATAAAATGAATCACAAAAATTCCACCATATTCCACCAGTGGTGTGTCTATACTTTTAGCATGTTGTACAATTCCACCATATTCCACCAGTGGTGTGTCTATACTTTTAGCATGTTGTACAATTCCACCATATTCCACCAGTGGTGTGTCTATACTTTTAGCATGTTGTACAATTCCACCATATTCCACCAGTGGTGTGTCTATACTTTTAGCATGTTGTACAATTCGTTTTTGCAATAGTTGTGCTGATTCCCCAATATTGTACAACATGCTCAAAGGATAGACACAAACGAGAACAGGGCGACATTGACGGAACACGCAATAAATAAAAAACATAATTTCAATTTTACAGACATTGATATTTTAAATAAAAAAAGGATCACATTAAAAAGGAAGATCAAAGAAAACATTTATATAACTAAAAACTCAAAAACAGCAGTAAATAAAAAACCGATTTGAAAAATGTCCATCAAATTTTCCATAGTATTATAAATTAAACCCCATGAACTTCTATTACCAATAACACTGTTCTGCAAAAAAAAACTTTTCTCCCCTCCCTTGAACAATTTTGCCTGTTTCTCATGTTTTCAGGTGTGCTGAGTCCGAATCTGAACTCAGAAAAATTCTATCACCCTCTGATTTTAAAAGAAAAGAGGAGAAACTTGGAAAAAATGAAAAATTGTATTTGAAAATTACACTGTTCTGCACAAAAATCCTCCTTCAAACCAAAACATGCTTTCTTACTGTTTTCAAATGTGCTGAACACGAATTGGAAGTCAGATTCTGTCTATCACGCACAGTTTCTTGAGAAATTCTAGTTTTTTATCCAAAAATGCGAGTTTTTTTGTAAATTTGACGAATTTTTTTTGACATCAAAACATAGTGAAAAAAATTCAAAAGCCCGATGATTTTGAGCGCAATGAAGTATATTTGAACGAAAAAAAATTTGATGGGAATATTACAAGTGGTTGAAAGAAACTGAAAAAACACTTTTAGCCATATTTCTTCAACCACTTGTAATGTTCCCATCAATTTTTTTTTTCGTTCAAATATACTTCATTGCGCTCAAAATCATCGGGCTTTTGAATTTTTTTCACTGTGTTTTGATGCCAAAAAAAATTCGTCAAATTTACAAAAAACTCTCATTTTTGGATAAAAAACTAGGATTTCTCAAGAAACTGTGCGTGATAGAGAGAATCTGACTTCAAATTCGTCTTCAGCACATTTGAAAACAGTAAGAAAGCATGTTTTGGTTTGAAGGAGGATTTTCGTGCTGAACAGTGTAATCGATACAATTAAAAGAGCTGAAAGAATCGATAAAATACGGCCATATTCATTACCTCAGATGACTTATCAGTATTACGCCTGACTTAAGTCAGTATACATGACGAGAGGACTTCCTGATAAGGTAGGATAAGAAATTTTAATAAAATAATATTTGTTTAAAAGTAAATTAATTTAGAGAAACGATAAATGTTTATTATTGTACAAAATTTGATTTGGGGATTTACAAAAAAATATTTTTGCATAGGAAAGTCCCTGAAGAGGTGCGAACAAAGGCACGAGACATGTCGGGCAAATAGTAGTTGAACAAAAACGAATGGTGTTCTGCTTTATCGACCCTCTGCCATAAAAGAAAAAAGAACAAGTGAAATAAATAGTGTATATATATATATATATATATATATATATATATATATATATATATAAATATATATATATATATATATATATATATATATATATACATAAACTAGGTGGAACCTAAATCTCATAAAGAACTCATGACCACCAAACGGTCTACGGTTTCAATCCAACATCTCGCCTGGATAGCTGCGAAATGTCAAGACCCTACTCATTAGTCTGGTCTCTTTACATACTTCTTTAAGGTCGGCTTCGTGCCAGTTAGCTACGTCCGTTTGTCAGTACGTTTCTACGTATGGCTTCTACGCATACCGATAATTTGTACTTCAGTCCTTACTCACGTCATCAGATCACGAACGGCCTGGATTTTACACTCCGTTCTTCATCTGCGTTTATGCTCATTTTTCTCGACCTCTATTACAAACAAGAAACGCAAACGTGCACTCAGAAAGGGCGCATCCGATTTAGATGCGGTTTTCATTGATATTTATTTATCATTTACAACAATTTCAGCCTCGGCCAATCAAATTGTAGTCATACAGAAATCTTAAAAATAATAAATATAGAACAATACTCACAAAACAAATCGAAAGAAAAAAACAAAATAAAATAAATATATACAATAAAATCTCACAGCTATATACTAATACTATATATCATTATATATAGTATATAATATATACTAATTTTAACTGACTTAAGATATTTTTGGAAACTTCACCATTGAAAAAGTCGTTGTTTGTAATTGTACCATTCCAAAGCCCACAACACCTAGATACTAGGTCTCTAAATTAGTCCGAGAGCCAGCAACGCACTTTTCATGAAGTGTTTTATGCACCTTGAAATTTTTCTATAATATACCTCTTAGGTAGATAAGAAGTTATGTATGTGTTTTCTGGACATACCTTGGAACACCAGGTACTGCGCATAGGGGAAAGTTACAAAAAAATATTTCCCAAAAATAGAGTTTTATTCAGAAGCCAACTATATTTAATGTAAAATTAAGACAATTTTACAACGAATAATAAATATGGCAGACATTTTTAAGGGGTATAACACGTAAAAAAAAAATAATTGTTTTCATTCTAATACAAGCTGACCCGGCAAACTTCGTACCGCCTAACAGTCAATTCTTTAATTTTTTGTTTAATACTTATTCCGCTATTTGGGACACCCGGACAGCTAGTAAGATAAAAAACTGAAAAAAAAAACTTAATAAGTCGACAATTAAATTATGTCAAAAAATAAAAATGATAAAACACTAAAATTCTTTTAATAGTCACTAAAAAATCACGAAGACAGGTATAGTTGGGATTCGGCTAGGAGAAAAACGTCAGACTTTCAAAAAGAAATCTGTATTTTGGACGTTTCGACTGCAACAATGGCAGCCTTCTTCAGCACTAGAGAATGCCTCGAGGTCTTCCTCCCTCCCCCCCCCCCTAGGCATTCTCTAGTGCTGAAGAAGGCTGCCATTGTTGCAGTCGAAACGTCCAAAATACAGATTTCTTTTTGAAAGTCTGACGTTTTTTCTCCTAGCCGAATCCCAACTATACCTGTCTTCGTATCTCTACAGCGGCTAACTATCTCCATCTACACTAAAAAATCACAATCAAAATTACAATTTCAGATTTCTTATTATGATACCTACTTATTATATTTCATTTTATTTTTACTTATTCTAAATTAAGTTTCACTTTTATTGTAATACTTAATGGTACAGGATATTTTTTGTTTCATTACCTGACGCGTAAATAAACAGAGCAGATGGTTTTCCAACACGGGAACAGGCAACATACAATTGCCATGCGAGAAACATGGGTTTTCTAGATTAATACCACAAACACTTAATGACTGCCCTGGGATTTGTTTATAGTCAAACTGAGTTCATAGGTCCAATAGCAACACAGCTGCAGGCACTGTAATGAATTCACAGCAGATCGATTCAATCTTGCGCCATTATTAGTCGAATGTCGCGCTTCACGGGTCTGAATTAACCTTATTCTTTCACGTTCATAGCGATCTTCACGTTCCTCGGCAGTACGATTAGATTGATAATTAATTTGATGTGTTGCATTTCGGGTTCTCTTCAGGCATTTTTTTTTTAATTTTTCTCTCCGTAAGAACCATCCTCGTACTTCAAGGAATATTAAAAAAAAAAAAGAAAAGCGGAATCGGTTCAGTTGTTCTCGAGATTTCCGCTTACCAACACAGGGGGAGGGTTTACTCTGGACCCAAATTACCATTTTGCTACTAACAGCCGTAATCTATCTATACATATAATAAAATTCCAACGGATCGCTGTCTGTACATGGAAGATATGAGGGGAAAAATACTATTGGGGGCCTTTATCGACCCAATAGTACCCAAAACAAGGATTTTTAGAATTTTTGTCTGTATGTCTGCAGTCTGTCAGACAGTCTATACACACTAGGGTTTAACAATCCCTAAGGGGTCAGCTTAGTGGCTCTGTCAGGTGTTAGCAATCCTAACAGCCTGTATGCTTGATCCCCGATGGCTATACCTCTAATATCGTGTATAGAGAAGCATCACTGTAAAGTAGATTTTTTTAAATACCCAAACGACGGTGTTTATAATCCAAAAAATGATGCCTAAAGTTGCAGCATATATTCGCTTTCTGCGAAATGTTGACGGTAGGTCAGACATGTTTTTATCTACGATGTGAATGTGTGCTAAATTGAATCTATTTGTATCTTTGAAGCCTAATCGAAAATTGCTTCAGAACCTTTTTTGTAGGAAATTTAGTAAGATTAACAATGAATGCCTTCCACTTACCATGATTTCCTCACCGTTTTCGAGATATGAAGGAAAATATACGAAGTTCCCAAAGTTTTTCATGTATGTTAATAAAATATTTTATTCTAATCCTTCCTTAAGTCCGAACGTAACCAAAATTTAAACATCTTTGTTTATATAAATTTTAAACCTCCAGAAAATATTTTTACTTAATCAGAAGATTCTAAGTGCCCTAACCAAAAACGTTAGGGAAAGAGGAACAGCGCTAAAATGAATTGTTCGAATGGAAATATTTATTTTCTTTAGATTACTACCTTAAATTTTGAAGTAGAACACTCTCCTTGAGACAGAAATAGAAGCCAAATTGACAAGGTAAATGGAGCTAAAACGAGTTGAAGAGATAAGGTGTCGATAATTGAGGAAGAAAGAGAGAGAGAGATAGAGAGGTTAGTGGGTCAGGTTCTCAGGCACCGCTGGACTTGTACGCTTCATCATGAAGCAAGTTCAAGCGGAGATTCCGTCGTACGAGGAAGACTTCAACATCAATTCTACAAGCTTTTATCGGATAGCTTCAATCCAAACGGTCAAGAAACAATTTCTGACAATAATACAGAAATTGTTTCTTTTTACCCACGTATTTTTCTTGCCTTTTTCAGCCCTGGTATATGCTTGCACAGTCAACATTTGGTCTAGAAAAAACACTCGCAGCTGTATGGGGTTTTTGGGGTTGCCGATTACGATAAGCGGGTTCGTTAACCTTCGACACATCAGATTTAAGGTCATTTGAAGGTCAAAAGAGAAAAAACAGGAGGAAAAATCTGGAACAATTCATGCGTATGTTTTTGAGGTACTTGAGTTCGAATCCGTAGTTTCTTTGACCTTACGCATTTTGCTAGATGTCATGGAAGAGTAAGAGCGAATCGGAAAAATCTACTTTTTTTTATTTATTTTATTTTCATATTCAGAAAGATGTAGGTAACACGTCGCTTCGCCTTGTTTCTCTGGTTCACCTTTAGTTCTCTCACAGTTTCAAGTTAAAGTGAATAGCACCATCAAGTATGAAAAATGCAACGTCCTATTTCAAGGGCGAATCCCGGGTCTGAAACGTCCCTCCAAGCATTTTCTTACCCATAAATCACTCGTAAAAATTGTAATTAAAACATTGAATTTCAATTCCATCAGGTTTATGAATCAGCATTCCATAGAGTACACATTGGTCTTTTCTATCCTCAAGCACTTTCAGAATTTTGACCTGGATTTCCCAACATCCGGATTACGTGAGCCCTTAATCTTCCAAGGTCCTGATATGATACCGCCTCCTGATATCCCACTTTGCAGGTACCCATTAAATGCTGGGTGGGCCTACGGACGGTTTGCAATCCCACTTCGACCCTCCAACGACTACACTACAAGATAAAATCATTAGATCGTGCCCGAGTTTCGAAGTGAAGTCCTGCAGAACACGGTGTTTTTTTTTTGTTTTTTGTTATGGCGCTTCGACAACTAGGCCGTTAGTGCCGACACCCAGGGTGCAGCGAGGGGATCGAACCCACTATCTCCCTCTTATGAATCTAAGGCGCTAGCCACTAGACCACGGGAGACCCCCAAATCACTGTGGTATCGGCAATTATTTTTTTATTTTTTTTTTTTTTTATTTTTTTTTACGGCGCATCTACAACTTGGCCATTAGCGCCGGGCTATCTACAGGTTGCCACCCTTATCGGCAATTATTAGTGCTAGTATTGTTTTCCATCATAAACTTAACTAGCCGCATGACGTTCCGAACTAATAGGAATGTCAAATTTGAAATAAATTGTAGGTTAATCGCTGTGGTTACTGAAAAGTTAGTGCACTAAATTTGCAGTGGAAGAAGGCATTTGACCAGAAAGATCTCAAATGGCTGGGTAACATTAAGGGCTGGGTGGGCCTAATGGTTTAAGACCATTTTTCCGAACACTAAACGACGATACTAGAACACTCTAGCGCTACCACTGACCAAAACTCGCACTCCCACTTATCTTAAAGTGAATAATAATGATAAATGTATTTAACTTATCTTAAAGTGAATAATAATGATAAATGTATTTAACTTATCTTAAAGTGAATAATAATGATAAATGTATTTAACTTATCTTAAAGTGAATAATAATGATAAATGTATTTAACTTATCTTAAAGTGAATAATAATGATAAATGTATTTAACTTATCTTAAAGTGAATAATAATGATAAATGTATTTAACTTATCTTAAAGTGAATAATAATGATAAATGTATTTAACTTATCTTAAAGTGAATAATAATGATAAATGTATTTAACTTATTTTGAATGAATTACAAAAGTATAGACAAATTTTCAATCCAAGGCGTAGTTTTTTTTTTTTTTTTTTTTTATTTCATTTTAATGGCATGTAACCCTTAAGGTCATTAACGCCGTTTCTTTGAATGGTAATTATTGTCACGTGATTATATATATACATATATGCACACACACAAACACAGACATATATATATATATATATAGATATGTTTACATACACACACATATATACACACCTACATACACACACACGCGCGAATATCAGTATCATGCGTAGTTTTTAACTACTGCTTAATTATCAGTCAAAAATGTTTTCCATTTTTCCCGAAAACTGATAAAGACGCTGAAAGTTGTCGCATTCCAACATTGCAATAATACCACTTTCAGGGATATGAAACGTGAAAGTTTCTAGTCGGCACTTCCTGGTAGCGTCATGAGGTTACCCTCATAAACGGGTTTCCTCTCTATAGAGGGAGAGAGGACACGCCCTAAAAAATGGATACATTTTGTAAATGGTAAAGAGTGAACAGTCAAATATACTTGTATATAAATTCGGATTCTATCACCTACAGTTTGTGAAACGTCGACATTTCTCGTCGACAGACCCAAGTAGCTTAATCCGGTGGACGGCACGCAGTGGGGTCAAACGACATTTCGTGTTTCAAAAAAGGCTAGAGCCTCTTAATCTTCACCGATTCCAATGAATTTTTATTTAAATTAAAACTAATAAGATTTAAAAGAACTTTGTCTATCCCGATTTTTGTTTTCTGTTTCCCCTGTTTATTAAATTACATGTAAATAATGATTTTTCACCTAACTTAATATCAGCACTGACAACGTTGAAACATTCAAATCCTGAT
Source organism: Gonocerus acuteangulatus (assembly GCA_946811695.1). Lineage (NCBI taxonomy): Eukaryota > Metazoa > Arthropoda > Insecta > Hemiptera > Coreidae > Gonocerus > Gonocerus acuteangulatus. The sequence goes on along the minus strand of OX328130.1, from coordinate 75,626,663 downwards.
TAGACTTGGAAAAAATCAGACAAATATCTTCAAAACGTAAAAATTGTAATTTATCTTAATTCAACAATGAGATTAAATGAATGATTTTTAAATTCAACAATGAGATTAAATGAATGATTTTTAAATTCAACAATGAGATTAAATGAAGTAGAATGATTTTTAAATGATTTGAAAATATATTTTGATTTTTCCATGTCTAATCAGGATTTGAATGTTTAATTTCAAGGATATCAGTAAAAGTTCTTGAATTATTTACAAGTTATTTAATAAAAAGGGGAAACAAAAAACCAAAAATCCGGCTAGACAAAGTTGCTTTAAATTTTATTAGCTTTAATTTTAAAAAAAAAATCATTGTAATTGGTTAAGATTTGGAGGCTGTAGCCTTTTGTGAAACACGAAATGTCTTTGGGGTTTCTTTCTTATGAAAACGGATGGAGCATACTAAAACAACATTTTCGTCGCCCTCTGCTATTTTTGATTATCAACGACCGCCACGTGCGTGTTATCATTGCTGATAAAGAACGCTGTAATCAGAAATTAGCTGATTCCATAGAACATTGTTTACAGATTAGTCAGCCTGATCGGTGATAGCAAATCTATGCTATGTGCTTACAACACAAACCGTAATGATTGGGCTAAATCCATAACTCTTAATGGTAACAAGAATTCTCAATCCGGGCTGCCGTAAACAAATCTAAGAACATAATAATGACAAGGGACTTATAGAAATCTGTTCTGGCATTTTGTCCAAACGTTTATCCAACCTAAACTATTAATAGGATTGTTATAAGTAGAAATACTTTGGGTCATCTATCCAATATGTATTGTACAATAGGGTCACATTTGTACACAGTGGTGACATTGTTAAAAACCTATATTTCTTATATATATATGCTTATTATATTTGTCTGATCGCTCTCAGACAAATATATAGGGTAAACGCACCAGTAGCTGACATGCTTAAGGAAATTTCAGTTCATTTTAAGCTTTAAAAATTCTAATGGTGATGTCGGTGTATTTTTTCACTTTTATCTTGTCCAAAATCTATTCCCCTTGCTTACTACACCTTCAAATTTGAAAAACCTTCGCTCAATGATAGGATAAATGCCAATTTTGAGAAAAATTACTTTGCTCCAGTTGCTGTCAGGCAATTCTCCAATAGCTGACAGGGATTGCTCCAGTAGTTGACAGGGACAATAAAGTCATACAAAAAATTGCTTAAACTTTAGTATTACTTTATTTTAAAACAGGAATTATAAATTTATCATTTATTTCAATAGTAGGAACTTGAGTTTCCTATTTTTGACTTTGCACCTTAAATTCAAGACAGGTAACTCACAAGCTGTTACGTACACAAATAATCTGAAACATTTTAGACTCTTATCAATTCAAATTAGGTATCATATTGGGGAGTAAAATACCTATAAACCAATTAAAGTAAACAAGATTTTCTATTAAAGGCAAAATAAACTTAGTACCTACTTCGGTTTTCGTCAACAGAGATCAAACATTCCAACACAATGAACATTTTTAAATAATGATAGTTATACAATTTTTAACAAGTCTTTAAATTAAAGAGTTACATTAACTGATTTAGGAAACTGGTATCTCATATTCAATTTTTTGCCAAAAAGTAATGGAGGAGGCAAATGTTCATCTATTTTGATCAATTTTCGTTTAGAACTCTAAGCTTATTTTCACTTTTCATGAACACATCCCGCAAGCGATTCAATGGTTTCAGTGCAAAAGCAGAGATTTTTCCATCTTATTTACCAACAAATTCATAAGCTCTTCTTGTGATTCTTAGTGCAATTATGACAAAACTTCTTTCATCGCCAATGGCAGACAAAACAAGATTTTTATGGGGCAACCAGCTGTTCTCGGTGAGATACTCGCTACATCGAATCATCGTGCTGCCCGAATTCTTCGTCATATCTGATAGCTCGTTGGGAAGTCTGAAATTTGCAACATCGGTTGGGGCTTGCTTGTTGTTGTGTCTGAGGCTCTTCCAATTTGTTTTCTTCGAGATCAAAATTGTTGTTAGAATTAGAACTCTGTTGTTGTTATTGTCTGGAAACATCACCTCCTGAAGGGAGATATTTGGTTCTATGGTTCGGCGATTATGGCTGAGGAACTTTATGATTGTTTCTTACCACATCGGGCTTAACCTGATGTTCAATGAGCACAATGCTAGGAAATTGTGAATCCTCTTTAAATCTGACTCCAGAACCATCACCTTCAATTTCAGAGACTACTCACTCTGCATAATCTTCTTCACCATCCTCAGATGGAAACCACTCTTCTTCACTAGAAGATCACTATCTTCTGTTTCTTTCTATTCTTGGTCCAAAATTTACCACATTTCTTTCTTTTAAATTTTTATTTTTTTTTATTTTTATTGTTTTTTTTCTCTCGACCTGTCTGCAGCTCTCATTTTTTTTCTTTTCTTCCTCTTCATGTTTTTTTTTTAGATCTTTTTGTTTGTTATAATCTCTCCAAGACTCAGAAATTACGAAGCCGGGGTAACTTTTCCTCTTCGATATTTTCTTGGGAGACTCAGGCCACGCCAGCGCCTTTTTGAAAGGGCTTGGAAAGATATTTAGTGGTGTTTCTGATATGCTGGTTTGGTTAGAAATTAACGCAAGGTGTGAGGAGCAGGTTGCTCCAGCTTGGTGAAGTGGATTTGGCCGAACTGTATCATGAGTTTCGCTTACTCCCAAAACTATTGTACTATCTTACAATCTTACTTATTACAGTTGCCGACTGGATATCATCTGGCTGCAAACTGAGAATTTTAATCGTTTGTTATAGCTTCTGCCATAAGTCATAAAGCGATTTGTCATCATCCCCACTCCTCCAGGATTCGGCATTTTTAAATAGCATAGCTTTTTCTTGCCGTATAGCTTCTTCTATGATTCTGAGTGCCGTTTTGGTATCCCTCAGCCTAATTGAGTCTTCGTGATTAATACTCTTCTTTCCATCTGAGAGTGTGGTGGAGGGAAATGGAGCTTTGGGGTTTCATGGCACCAAACCACATTTCCTAAATCCATTTCTGATAGCAGATGGTGGTACATCTCTTATGGCTTCTAGCAGAGGAGCAAAGTGCTTCTTTTTTAAAAGCTTTTCCACTAGCAGACATGTTTTGCTCCAGTACATGACACCCCTGTCAGCTACTGGAATATATATACTACGTTCAAAATAGAATTAAACGGTATAGGATAGATAACGAAATAGAAAGGTTAAATAAGGAAAAAATGGCTGGAAGAAAATTATATGAGGGACCAATAGCTGACAGGTCTGTCAGCTATTGGTGATATGCCCAATATTAGGGTCCAATACCTGACACCCCTAGAATTTCCTAATTCACAGTGAAATAGGGTTCTAAGGCAGATAAAACACAATCTATAAACACTCATTAGAAGAAACAACACACTAATTTGAGAATATAACAGAATAAGTAAAGAGGAGAACACGAACCGTAACTTGGTGTCTTAGCCGGGTGTTCTCTAGTTGGAAGGCGGTGAACTAGTGACGGAGAACATGCAGGTGATTTGATTACCTGATATTACTATGCCCGCCAAAATAAAGCAGGGTAGGCAACCTAACAACGGAGGAATACCTACAGAAGCCATGGCTTTGTGAGAGGGGGGTGTGAAAGGCTTTGAACCTTTATTATTTATATTTTTCGAAGATGTTGTCAGCTACTGGTGCACCTGTCAGCTACTGGTGCGTTTACCCTAGGTATCTAGAACAAGTTCCGGTCTACGCACAGTGCGTGTATATTATTATATTTGCCTGATCGCTCTCAGACAAATATATAGGTATCTAGAACAAGTTCCGGCCTACGTACAGTGCGTGTATATTATTATATTTGTCTGATCGGTCTCAGACAAATATATAGGTATCTAGAACAAGTTCCGGTCTACGCACAGTGCGTGTATATTATTATATTTGCCTGATCGCTCTCAGACAAATATATAGGTATCTAGAACAAGTTCCGGTCTACGCACAGTGCGTGTATATTATTATATTTGTCTGATCGCTCTCAGACAAATATATAGGTATCTAGAACAAGTTCCGGTCTACGCACAGTGCGTGTATATTATTATATTTGTCTGATCGGTCTCAGACAAATATATAGGTATCTAGAACAAGTTCCGGTCTATGCACAGTGCGTGTATATTATTATATTTGTCTGATCGCTCTCAGACAAATATATAGGTATCTAGAACAAGTTCCGGTCTATGCACAGTGCGTGTATATTATTATATTTGTCTGATCGGTCTCAGACAAATATATAGTTATCTAGAACAAGTTCCGGCCTACGCACAGTGCGTGTATATTATTATATTTGTCTGATCGGTCTCAGACAAATATATAGGTATCTAGAACAAGTTCCGGTCTACGCACAGTGCGTGTATATTATTATATTTGTCTGATCGCTCTCAGACAAATATATAGGTACCTAGAACAAGTTCCGGTCTACGCACAGTGCGTGTATATTATTATATTTGTCTGATCGGTCTCAGACAAATATATAGTTATCTAGAACAAGTTCCGGCCTACGCACAGTGCGTGTATATTATTATATTTGTCTGATCGGTCTCAGACAAATATATAGGTATCTAGAACAAGTTCCGGTCTACGCACAGTGCGTGTATATTATTATATTTGTCTGATCGCTCTCAGACAAATATATAGGTATCTAGAACAAGTTCCGGTCTACGCACAGTGCGTGTATATTATTATATTTGTCTGATCGGTCTCAGACAAATATATAGTTATCTAGAACAAGTTCCGGCCTACGCACAGTGCGTGTATATTATTATATTTGCCTGATCGCTCTCAGACAAATATATAGGTATCTAGAACAAGTTCCGATCTACGTACAGTGAGTTGTGTTGGAATGCGCTTTCAGAGGGGTTGCCCATTTTGCAGTCGTTCCTTCAGAAACCCATCATTCCTCCACATTACTAACGTTTCGACGGCACCAACTCTAAATTCAATTTAATTGAGCTCCTGAGAAGTCAAATAAATTGGTGTGAAATATGTAAACCTGAATTTTAATAAATTAATTGGCCCTAGTATTCCGCCTTATTTTATCAGATGATAATTGTTGATACGTAGTAGGCATTTTTTTTTTTTTTTTTTTTTTTTTTTTGTATAATGGCGTATTAACAAATGGGCTATTAACGCCGGGTTATCACCATTTTACAATGCCAACAGCACATGGTCACCCATTTAGGGTCTGACCCTAGTAGGTAGTATCGACAAACATATAAAGACATTATTCATAAGGTGAACAGTCCTACCAATAAATAACTAAAATCTAAAACTAAAACCAGATTATAATTAAATAAAAAATAATAGGATCTTAATTGTAGTCTATTAGTTAAAATAGAAATCAATATTTCCCAATAGGTTATTTAATTAGTCCCAGAGAAATCAATTAATATTTCGCAATTGAAGATAAAAATAGTTTAGTCTTTATTGGCTGAAGTATTATATATTGGTCCATTATTTAAATTCGTATGGCTATTAAAACGAATTGGCTTAATTAATTTGTCCAATAGTATATTACGAAATGTTAAGTAATGATTTAAGGAACCTGTTTTGTTGGTATATTTGTATATATAGTTAGAGATATATGGCTACTTACATAATGAACCTAATGGAGAAATTCCCCCTTGGTTGATCCCTGCCAATCAAACGTCAAACCTTTCCGCAGCTCGTCTCAACACACACTGTGATTGTCCTAGAAACGCCGAGCAATGAGTTCTTCCGTATCGCGCGGGGTATTCTCCCACCGGTTGACCCTCGGCGGCTAATTTGCCGTATGAATATTCATGTTGAAGAGCTGACGTACGGGAAGAACCGTCAGTCCGTCCGATCGTACGATCAGCGACGGACTGATAATGGGAAAACCGGATGAGGTGTCTTCCTTCCTGGTTTGGACTGACGGAGATTGACGGAGGTTGCCGAAGAGGAGAGGGTGGTGGGATGGAGCTCGTCGGCCGTCAAAGGGTCATCAACCTCCAGGAGTTCCAGCAGGCTCCAGTGGGTCGAAGGTCGGGCCTTGTCTACCTTCTCCAGGCGGAATCTGGAGCACAGTTAAAGCTGGTTTGGATACATTTGTGGAATTTGTTATATGAATCCGGCTAACTATGCTTAAAACAAAATCTTGGTGTGTTATTCAAATATTACTGATAAGAGGGTAGTTATCCAGCGACAACGACGTAAGATTGTATAGGGACAGACAACTGACATTTTCTCATACAATGTCCCAATCCAGACATATAGGCAAGTTGCAGGACATTTCCTAATGCAATGTCCTGAGTCCGGACATAAGGGCAAGTTGCAGGACATGTTCTGATGCAACGTCCTGAGTCCGGACATAAGGGCACGTTTCAGGACATGTCTTAATGCAACGTCCCATGTCCAGACATAGGGGCAAGTTGCAGGACATTTCCTAATGCAATGTCCTGAGTCCGGACATATAGGCAAGTTGCAGGACATTTCCTAATGCAATGTCCTGAGTCCAGACATAAGGGCAAGTTGCTGGACATGTCTTAATGCAACGTCCTGAGTCCGGACATAGGAGAAAGTTGCAAAACATGTCTTAATGCAACATCCCGAGTCCAGACAGAGGGTAAATTTCTGCACCCCTACAAAGCTCCATGTCCTAAGAGCAAAATACAGGATATCATCTGATGAAATGTACCAAATCCACACATAGGGGGCGAGTTGTAGTCCTTACACATTGTCCCGAGTCCACTCAAAGAAAGCATGTCGTAGGACATGTTCTAACGCAATGCTCCGGATACACACAAAGGGAGCAGCCTGAAGGGCATGGTCCCAGTCAAATACAAAGGTACCGTGTACCGAACTTTAGTAGTCCATCATACAACTTTCCCTAGTACTTTTTCGATATAATGACTTGTGACCATATCAACGGAACCATTCCCATGAAACGTACAGGGACTGTGTCAATAAGAAGTCTCATAATGACAACTGCGTACAAAGCTACGCGACATGTCACCAGACAGCCCAGATACACAGATCACTTTAGCCCTAGATTGTCACGGTATAAATTTACATTAATACTTAAATTTTTAACAAGATGGCCAACGAAATTTTTCATTATGCGCATAACTTAACATCATGAAAAACGAAAATCCGTAAGACTAGAGTTTACAGAGAGTCCGTGGTGAATAAATAAGACAAGTTTCGTACAAATTTATCAAACCACTCGCCATCATGTAAAGAAAACAACAACAAAACAACTCTAGATGAACCCAAAACACCCAAAAGTAGACCTTCCTTGCACCCATACAACATAAACAAATTTGGACGCATTCAAATTCCTCAAAAGGATTGGTTCTTACATGCCCTAAGTATGTACAATTCTAGACTGTTGTAGGTAGGATCGATGAATACGGTAGGAAATTTCCCAAAAAAAAGTTCTTTCCAATATCAATAGATCCAAATTAAATTTCCTGAGACTGATCTAAGTATACATTAATATTCTTCATTAGTTTGTTACTTGGATAGAATGATATCAAAGGGAAAATTAAGCCAAATGTGCTAGTATAGTTTTCCCAGCGCTGTTTGTTGTATATTCACTAGGAATAAGAACTTTATGAAGAAACGCCAAGATGACATAGTTTCTGTTAGTCAGATCATTCGTTTTGATAGATGAGTTTGGAAATTTTCTTGGCATTAACTTTTTCAAAGTTTTCCGTTTTGGTTCGATGAGTCGACAAATTCAAATAAATATTCTAAGAAACTATTGTATGGGCATTGCATGGTTCATAGAGCAATGCTTATGAAACATAAAGCGGTTCTTATGAATTATTTGTCAGTTCCTAAGGTCAACTGTTTTAGACTCCCACCAACTCATGGTAATGAACCAATTCCAGCATTTCCTAAAGAAACATACAGTAGAATTAGGAAGCAAATGTACCCTAAGGTCGCTGAAACAGTTTTTCCTGAAAAACTTGACAGGAAATTGCTAAACATCTTTCTTCGAACCTCAAGGCCTTCGGAGCTACTGATTTGTGGAATGAATGAAGGCTACGGCAGGGAAAGACTTAACGGGAGAACAGTAGTGTACTAAAGCTGGTGGGTCTTTTTGCCAAGACCACATCCAGTTACTTTTGAAGTAGCAGTAGTGATTTTATCAGTAATTCAGCGCATGAGCATAAGCTCCCTTGCCTTCCTATTGGAGGATTCCGATGAGCACTTGTATTGGTTCTTGCTGGGAGTAAAGTAACCTTCAACAGTGAATTAGCGTTTGTTTGTGAAAAAGCTCTGTTTGTTTATGTTAGTGAGAAAAATGGGTCTTTACAATTAGTTCGTGATGTTCCTGACAAAGAAAAAGGGATTGGTTTCTTCCTTGCAAACATTAATAGAATTCTATTAATTTTAGCAAGTTGGATTGACTAGAGTCGCTAAAATTAATAGAATTCTATTAACTGTAGCGAGTTGGATTGACTAGAGTTTTGATATTTTCTTGAGCGAGCGGAAACACCTAGCACGTAAGCTCATAACGCTAAATAAATGTAAAATATCCAAAAAGATAGAGAAAAAAAAAGGAATAAAATATCTGTGTTTACAAATATCATTGTTTATGTTATCCTTCATAACCTACAAAACAGTTAAATTTAATGCTTAATAACTTTTTTCGTAGTTGAGAGAATTTATTTTGATCATATTAACCTTAATATTAATATTTATTCCTTGCCATTATCTAATATGGTTTATAACCGTAGATAACGAGTCAAGTAGTAATAGATAACAAGGAAAGAACCTGTAAGCTAATCAGTAAGCTTATCAGCGAGTACCAGTAACTGTTATAAATCACTACTGCTACTTCAAAAGTAACTGGATGAGGTCTTCGCAAAAAGACCCAAGCTGGTTTCCTTGATGCATTAGGTCAAGGTTTGGGTCGACAGCCTCATCCAAAGAATCAATTCATTGAACCAAAGAGAATCTTCTAAAGCCATTTCATGGAATCGGAAACTATGACGTCAGAATGCCGGGCTATTAGAAATACTGTCAATCTCCAGAATTCAACAAGCTAGACAGCATATAATTTTTGTTTCTAATTTTGGACGGAAAATGCTCAAAATCCTTTACCAAATAAAGATAAACATAAACACTCTGGGCCGACAGGAACGTTTCAAGGACATGCTCTCCTTTTAAAAATATGCCTTTCTTGATAAATTAGAGTGATTTCAGATATTAAAAAAAGTGCGACTCACAGGAACAGCGTCATCTTAGAGCATTTCTGTCCTTATACCTTCGCCATTTAGGAAGCTTGGTTTAAAAACAGTTTGGTTTTGATATTTCGTGAAAAATTTAACGCCACCTGCAAAAACCTCTCGATGATAAGCGTGGATCAAATGTCACAACGTACAGAAAGCTGACAGTAGCGAACTCTAAGCGGAAATATCACTCGCTATACGTCATCTACTTCCGCTCGTTATAAAAGTAACCTCCTATTACAAACAACAATTAATATAATCATTTCCGCATCGTGTATTACTAAAAAAACAGGAAATTAAAAAAAAATATTAAAAATTGAGAGAAATATCGACAAAAAGAACCGATTTCTCTGAATAAGTTAGCACTGTATAAAACTGAACCGTTTTCTCTGAATAAGTTAGCACTGTATAAAACTGAACCGTTTTTGTAAGAATTTTTTTAGACTTACAAATAGATTTCACGATTTCCCAACCAGTTTCGAGATTTTAAAGACATTTTCAAGACAATTATTTTTTTTTTTTTTTTACGGCCTTATGGTCTTGGGAATTGTTTCATTCGACCACCCACCTCAAATCTATATATATAAAAATCACGTGTCTGTCTGTTTGTTCCTTATACAAATCCACACCGTTTGACCGATTTTGACCAAACTCGGCACATAGGTAGGTCTAGACACGGGAAATCTCCTAGGCTAGGTAAAAATAGTGAAATTTCAAAATTTAGTCAAAAGGTCAAAAGTTTTGTTCAAGAAAAATTGGCTACACTGAACCATTCAGGTTGTGACGGTCATTTTGAATCGACAACCATTTTGAATAATGTCTCAAATTTATTTGTTGATGTTCTCGATAATTAGAATAACTCGAACTCTTTACATCATTCTATAATCATGTAATGCAGTTTATTTCAATTTTATATCAACAGTCACTGTCTAACTAAGGAGCGCTGGCCTTTCTTTGATAACAGGTATCTATTCGCAGGCTCTGGTGCTGGCCTCTGTCGTATTTTTTTCAGAACTGCTATGGTGCTGGCCTCTGTTGGCTGCCTCACGAACTACATCTAGATATAAACCAATTCACACCGTTAGACCGATTTTGGCGTAACTAGGTATACAGGTAGATCTTGATATGGGGAGAGTCATAGGCAGAAAGTAGGTGTAGCATGGCACACTGGGTAACAGCTAGAGTTACCTATAAAATGTCTACCTGGAAGCAGGGCCTCCGCTAGGAGGGGTGGATAAGGTAGGCAATTGATAAGGGGCCCGTGGTCTCAGTGGGGATTATAATGTTAAATGACAAAATTATAAACCTAAGTATACTTCACATAATTATTATTGAGAACAACCAATGAATAAATTTCTAATATATAACCTAGCTTTTAAGTATTGTCAGTTCAAAAAATTATATCCTCAGGAAGTACTAATGTACTTTAGACAATCATTTGTCAGAAGAGATCTTATACCGTTGAGACCATCAAGGTGAAGTCAGTAGAGGGTTCGGTCAAATAGCTGGAAATTGAAGCCGAAACGTTGGCAATAAAAACCAGTTTTTTATGCAAAAATGTAGTTTTATAAACTACTAGCTGTTACTCAATGAGCCATGCTACACCTACTTTCTGCCTATGACTCTCCCCGAATCAAGATCTACCTGTATACCCAGTTACGTCAAAATCGGTCGAACGGTGTGAATTTGTTTATATTTGTCAAGTAATTCGTGAAACAGCCAACAGAGTCCGGCACCGCAGCCTGCGAGTAGATAGCTCATTTCAAAGAAAAGCCAGCGCTCCTTAGTTAGACAGTGACTGTTGATATAAAATTGAAATAAACTGCATTACATGATTATATAATGATGTAAAGTCGTCAATGAGTCCGATTTATTTACAAATAAATTTGAGACAATATTCAAAATGGCCATCAGAATCTGAATGGTTCAGTGTAGCCAATTTTTCTTCAACACAACTTATGACCTTTTGTCCAAATTTTGAAATTTGACTATTTTTACCTAGCCTGTGAGATTTCCCGTATCAAGAACTACCTGTGTGCCAAGTTTGGTCAAAATCGGTGTAGATTTGTATAAGGAATAAACAGACAGACACGTGATTTTTATATATATAGACGTCACAGCCCAGGCGATCTCCACTTTAAATAAACTTTTTTCAAGAATTTGCTTTCAAAATACCCCTGATTTTGCCTCGCACCAACCACCTGTCCCCAATGCTGTATTCCTTCCAAGACGATCACATCTTGAAGGCGAAGGTCTGCTCCTTGTGATCTCCTAATGAACGATTGTCCATATCGACCTCAACCATCAGCTGTAACTCCTTCCGGACATCCAAGGATATACCACACCAAGGAGGTTCATAGTTCACACAGCACCTTAGAGATCTCGCTTCTCCATAACCTCTTTGTCGATGAGTCCAGTCACTTGACGGCCATTCTGCGCATAAAAGGCTAACCCGTTCTCCTTCGCGGATGCAGGGCAGGCTAAACATCCGCTCCGTGTTTCCTGTCTGTGTTTAACCTCGCTGCAGTTATTACTGTCCTTGATTGGCGATTTCCTGTATCCTTATGCGGATATTGGTGTCTTCTTTGGTCGGTGCATTGATTTATTGAGAATTGCATATTCTAGGTCGAATGCATTCCTGCTTTATATGCACTTCTGGGTTGACCTTCTTGCATTTCTTCCTCCTCTTCCTTCCAAATAGGGGTAACGAACAAACATTAAAGTCTTCGGATTTTGAACTCAGGGTAAGGTCTGAGATTGATACTCACACGTAAACCTGAGGAAGCTGGCAGCATGACTGATGAAGAAAATTATGACACGCTCAAAACCAGAAGACCATAATCTTTTTGATGACTTGGACCGTGGAAGTCTAGGGGTTAAATTAGTAGTATTATTGGCATTCCTGTCACACTTTTTTTTTTTTTTTTATCATGAAACTTTTAATGGTGCTTACCAATTGTTTACTCTCTTAACAAATATAGACAAATATTGTATTTTTATGATAATATTGAATAGCTTAATTTATATATATTTACACATGGTCTAAGAACCCGATACACCCCGACCTTCATCGAGCTGATTAATGGATGAAAATTATTTTATATCAAAATAATTATGTCAATAAAGATACTGCTAATGGGTTGCCTAAAAAAATTCAGTCCAGAATATGATTAATTTAAAATTTAATTTTTTTTTTTTTTTAAATTGCATCGGGTTGATTTATAGACAAATTCCATGCCAATCGAAATTATGAAGCCTATAGAATATGCAAACGATAGGTTGCCTATTTTTATCCTGTCATAAATCTTGGGTTGTCGGGTGTAAACAGGTAACTCGAAACGAGTAACTTGCATCGGTCCGATTAATGAATTAAAGTTAGGTTAAAATAATGATCATTTCATTACGAACACGGTGGTATAGGGTTGTCTGCGAAAAATCAGTCCTGAATTCCGGTTGTCGAGCTTTAAAGAGTGAAATATTGCTGCGAGTGAATACGTGCGACAGCAAGGTCATATATAGGGTGTCCCGCATTGAGGTGTCATAACTTTAGGGGTTTATTCTGCACCTCATTTGTAGTTCATTGGCATAAAAATGAGCGTTCCATCTGAAAATGTAGTAGAGCTACTCAAACGTTTGTGTATTGTAAAAACTACTGTTTTGTTTTGTTTTTTTTAATGAAAAACTGTGTTTTCGGGGTTTTTGATCAATGTATCGTAAATAACGACGACATTTTTAGAATCTACATTAAATTTCCAATAAGAAACACCCGTTATTGAAATATTACCTTGTAAATTAAGAGCTATATTAAAAGCCATATAGATGAGAATGTTTAATATTAGTGTTTTATTAAATTATTCAATATTTTTTTAATGAGCTATTATTAGAGTTAGAGGTTTGCCTCCGCCTCAAAAGTTGCATTATTTAATAAGCTTCAAAATGGTACCTCGCAGTTTTAGAAAAAAATCTATTTTAAGCTACTTTTTTCTGATTTCTAAGTCAAAACCAATAAATGTGCTTTAGCATGAAGGAGCCATTCTGAACAAATTCTTTAATTTCACACGATGATGGCGATGTATCATCCTTCCCAAACTACATGAGGTGTATTACACAAGCCCATCTACCAAATAACAAGTTACTCTGGATTCAAATGGTTGGTTGCCCAACTGATAATGGAAGAGTGGTGACGGAATGGCTGAACAGTGAATTCCCTAATCGTTGTATCGGCCACTATGGAACCTGTTCGTTTGCCTCCTGATCTGAACCATCTAGATTTCCATGTATTGGGAACATTGAAGAGCAGCGTATACTCTGAGCCCGTGACGACGAAGGAGGAACTCATCAACAGGATCCAGGAGCAGTGCCAGCTCATGAGCCCGTGACGACGAAGGAGGAACTCATCAACAGGATCCAGGAGCAGTGCCAGCTCATGAGCCCGTGACGACGAAGGAGGAACTCATCAACAGGATCCAGGAGCAGTGCCAGCTCATGAGCCCGTGACGACGAAGGAGGAACTCATCAACAGGATCCAGGAGCAGTGCCAGCTCATGAGCCCGTGACGACGAAGGAGGAACTCATGACTCTGAATACATTCTGCTCTTGAATGTTCCCAATACATGGAAATCTAGAGGATTCAAATCAGGAGGCAAACTAAATTTCATCAAAATCGGACTTAATGTGAGAGAGCGAAGAGAGGAATCTCTACTCCGGAGGTAAGGACTCCATGTCAAATTTTTGTCATTGTTCAGAAGAGCAAATTTTTCAAACTTTGAACTACTAAAATTTGTTTCTTTGTTGCTTATAGAAACAGATTAAAAAATATTTTTCACATTGTTATTGGCATTGATAGGTAATTGTAAGTATTGATCATAGTCAAACAGAACCAAGTCCTCCACATGGTGTATTCTATCTATAATCAAAACGGACATGATTTTATTTTTCACTGTCTTATCTTCGTTATTTATGGGAACAGGACATAGTGCACTATACCATTATATGGATCGGAAAATCCACATTAAGAACATGGTGTTAAGTGAATTTATTAAAAAGATGGACATGGAGTCCTTTACCTGGGGAATACAGAAATATTATATTTATACAATTTAGAACCATCTGGTGATCTATGGTGTGTCATCTTCCGAGGTGTGTCTTGAGGTCAACCTCATAAGGGGGTTTCCTCCCTATGAAGCGAGGGAAAAGCCGCGCTATAATATGAAATAATAAAATTCAAATTTCACTTATTATTAATTAAGAGCTATTAAGAATGATAGTCTCATAATTATTTGTATATTATATATATAAATATATATACACACATTATTGTAGCATGCTGGGAAGGTAATTGATATCCCCAAACACCCCGGAAAATCACTCATCCTGGAAGAATGCTAGTAATGTAATATAACAGGATTCAAACCCTCATCAATGCAAACCCATCATTAACATCTCCAACTATATAATTTGCTTTCTAAAAATAAACCTTCTGTATATATTTATTTAGAAATGGTTATAAGTGTGACCGTAAATTCTGTTCGGTCGTCAAATATAAACTACAACAAGAATATAATAATGAGCAATAAAAATCGGAAAACGATCAATTTAATTTATGCAAATATTTGATCTTATCGGTTTATAACAGTTTGTTTACAAAATCCGTTTTCCAGTCTTCTTATTATCATTTAATCTCGAGTTTAAATCGTAAATCTACTGAAAAACTATAAAGGTTTATCACGATTCCTCTGGAAAGTCTGACAATATTTATAGGCACTATTTTATCAAACTGTTCTAAATAATTCGATAATTTATTATACCTAGAACCATAAAGATCTTAGCACATTCCGAAGGACGGTGGCTATTGAAAGTATTATATATATATATATATATATATATATATATATATATATATATATATATATGTATATATATATATATATATATATATATATATATATATTTAATATATATAAAATCAGTCCCGTTACACGCCACGAGGGCTCGGTAGACTGAAGAGATATGTGATTCTTGACACTACGACACACTAGGGAGATAGCTTGGTCAGTACTATGCTTTGACCACCTGATTTTCCCCTTTCCAGGTACCCATTAATATATTAATTAAAGGCTGGGTTGACGGTCAGGAAGGCCGAATCCAACCCACGAACGAAGACACAAGAAGATAAAATAATTGGTACGCTCGACCCTTGAACTCAGGTCCTCCAGTATATTAGTCGAGAGCTCTACCACTGAATTAAACATATATATATATATATATATATATATATATATATATATATATATAATCAGGATGTCCGGTTGTAGCTCTCATCGAGACTATAATACGTTTTTTTTTATTTACAGAATGAGTGTGAGTTCTTAATTATTTTATGCATGATATATTTTATTAATGTATAAATTATTACAAAGAATAACATTTAGGTTTAATTAGTGTAAATGATTTTAGCAGTATAAAAAGTTGGAGTAATTCTAAAGGAGATCTAAAGGTAAAATTGTAAACGCTGGCAAGGTAATCCTGTAGTTTTTTTGTTTTATTTAAATTTAAAAATCCATTAAACTTCGAACATAACTACCACGGATTTTCAGCAGTTTTTTTTTGGCATATCTTTTGGTTTATTTTGGATTATAAGCACTGTCTTTTGGGTATTTAAAAAAAAAAATCTACTTTACAGTAATGCTTCTCTATACACGATATTAGAGGTATAGCCATCGGGGATCAAGCATACAGGCTGCTAGGATTGCTAAAACCTGACAGAACTACATAAACCTGTCCCCGTAAGAGATTGTTAACCCCTTTTGTTGCCTGTCAGGCACAAGGGAAATTTCAGTGAAGTTAGATGCTCACTACTGCCGACATACTTCACTGAAATTTCAGGGTTATATAAACTTGATCACCCTTTTCCAGAACTTGTAGGAATCGAACTGACAACTTTCTAAATTAATAAGACATTGGAGAGGTTCTGTTTTCTTGGTTCTCCAGCTAATAATTGGCTTATCTTAATTGCTAGAAAGAAGAACAGTTCCAAAAATAGTTCCCTAAAATAGCGATAGAACACTTCCAAGATAAAATCACACAAAGACATTTCTATCTACTAGTCCTGATTGGAAAAATGTAACTCATTAAGAAATATCTATTTTAGAATGTATTTTCACTTATGACTCACATAATGTTTATATTTAAGCAGGTATTTTAGCCTTTAAGCAGGTATTTTAGCCTTTAAGCAGGTATTTTAGCCTTTAAGCAGGTATTTATGCTACGAGGATCTTCCAAGGTATTTCTATAGTTAGAATATTTCACTATTACATAACGGTTGGGATAACGGGTATTTTAATAATAAATAATTTATAAAGATTGGTTTTACTATTAACATTAAAGGCTAAACGTTGTTGGCAATCCACAAGGCACAAGAACAAAAAAATAGGCAATGGGTTCTTTTTGCGAAGACCACATCCAGTTACTTTTGAAGTAGCAGTAGTGATTGTATATATATTTTCATAATCAGAATATCCCGTATATGATATACGGGATATCCATATTTGACGAATAAATTTGAAACGTATCTGTTTAAAGCCATTCAGATAGAGGTTATACAGATGTTATAATGAACTATATGTAGGTTATAAGAACCTTTTGTGTGTGTATTTAACGACGTAACAACAATTCGGCTATTAGCGCCGGACTTTCTACAGGTTGCCATCCTTTTATAACACCTACATCACGTGGTCGGTCACCCATTCAGGTACTGGTAACGCCCGACGTTGCTTAACTTCGGCGATCAACGAAAACCGCTGCATTTAACGTGGCTCTGGCCATTGGCGTTATAAGGAACTATTTTCTGAGGGGGCTGCGGCCTCGCCACCGAAATTTTGTTTTGTTGATGGTGTAAAAAAAGCCTACAGCAACGAAAAATGTCTTCTATATTTACCCTAGTCTACATTTTGCACTAAAATATTTAAAATTTTCCCTACACCCCAAATGCCTAGGTGCTACCAGCCCCCCTCCCCATGGAAATTATTTTCTATATACGCTAGTGTAAAATGAGCCAGTTCCTTTACATTGCAATATTTTTCTTTCCCCTATTGGCCAGTGCAGTCCGGAGAACGCGGAAACGACAGAAAAACGTTGTTTATATAATGCGATCTTGGATCTGATAATGTTAAAACATGTTTCTCACAATCACCTAGGAAGGTTCGACCTTGGAATGGTAGATGTCGCTCAAGGCTGCTCCATATATTAGCCATTCTACATTCACTGGGGTCAAGGGAGGGCTCACAGTCCACTAACACGTGGAACAAGCATGGGTAGCAACTGTCATACTTATTTATCGAGGATAATATAAGGTGAAATGGAAGAACTTTTTATATCTTTCAACTCCTTAAGTTTAAATCCTCTATTCATTCCCGTAACAACCGATCTCGTCCTTCCGATCTTTATTTTCCTTCCCACCGTACTGCATTATTCGAAAAATCATTCGTCACCCGTGCCACCTCGCTATGGAATTCCTTACCTCTGTCTGTCCGCCATTCTACCAACCTAGAAACCTTTAAATCCCGACTCTTCTTCAACCCCTAGTTGTGATTCCATTCAGTCTGCTGTACTTTAATATCTAATAGTTCTGTAAATTCAAACCCTACAGGAGGGCCGGTGGCCGTGAGTGTTAAGGCGTGAGCATTTAACACTCCGTGCCAAAGGACTTGGGTACGATTCCCACTCGGAACGGTGGCTTTTTTTTTTAGAAAAAAGAAAAAAAAAATGCTTCAGCCCTATCCTGGCTAGAAAAGGGTGGTAACCTACAGAAAAACCGTCCCAAAATTCTCCGTTAATAATAAAGGACGTTAAAATTGGAATAAATCAAACCCTACATAATTATAGAATAACTATGTAGTTTTATTATTCATATGTCCCGGAATAAGAATACAAATTATTCATTTACTACGCACATTCCTCAGCTACATGATTCATTTATGGCTTTTTGCTGAAGTATATCCTAAAACTAACCTATAAAAATATATTTAAAAAAAAACAAAACACTTTTAAGAAATATCAAAAATAGTTCAGCTTTTTAATATTTCTTAAGAACACTTAAATACATTATTCATGTTTTATGTAATTTTGTACCGAATTATACCATAATGGGCCAACTTGGACAAGATATCTACCGCGCTTTGCTGCAAGGAGGTAAAAATAACTGCCTTTATAGACAAATTAACAATTCCATTCCTGACTAAACCTGTCTTCATAATGGGCCAATTTTACTTATTTTTACGAAATATCCTTCTCTTTAATTGAGAGCAAAGTATAAAAAGTATCTGGCAATTTGTGGTATATTAACAATATTTGTAGGGACTAGATTAGCTCAGTAGTAGAATACTGGAGTCATATGCTGGAGGACCTGAGTTCAAATCCCGAGCATAGTACTAAAGATTTCTATCTTCTAGTGTCTTCGTTCATGGGTGGAATTCGGCCTCCCTGGCCGTCTCTAGGCCAACCCAGCCTTTCCTGAAAATAAGGCGGCCGGAGCATAGCTCTTTCAAGCCGCAATAACTGTTCAAAACATTGATATTAATAAAAAAAAAAGTCTTATCTTCGTGGTAGGCGGAAGGTCAAAAAATAAAATCTTCACCACTCAGTTTCACCAACTTTATTTCGTCCCTACATGTTTCACACCTTTATTGGTGCCTCTTCAGGGGAAAAGGTTACAAACATAAAACTTACAGCCTCAACCTGAGGAGGATAACCTTCCACCAGTACGGCCACGTCTAGAATGATCATGGTCCGAAAGAATTCAATATGGTGAAAAATAATGAGCTGATCGATAATTATCGATTTTTAAAGTATGTCACATCGATTTTTAAAGTATGTCACTTTTAATTTTTAAAGTATGTCACATCGATTTAAATCGATGTGACATACTTTAAAAATTAATTTCCAGAAGAAATATAGTCCTAACAATTAAAACAATCTTCCCATCGTAATTACTTTTTGTCAAATAAGTTAATAAAAATAGTATTTAAATGTAGTATTTCCGTTTTTTTTTATTTACTACTTTCTTTCTATTTTTTATGATATGGATATTTTCCTTTATTCTTCTTTTCAATCTATTTCTTTTTTGACCTAATGTGCTAATATTTTCAAAATCAAAACTATGTTTATATTTTATAGCATGATAAGCCAACCCTGTTTTATTCTCTCCTTTATCAATACTTTGCGCATGCTGTTTAATTCGTTTTCGAAGTATCTGTTAGAAAACGAATTAAACAGCATGTTTGTCTGGGTTTATGTATGTTTAAACGTATGTAATGATCTACCGAACACCCGTAATTGAATGAGTTAAAAGAGTGCTAATGGCCTGGGCAATCGATGCACAAAAGAATGCATAATAGAATGAGTTAAAAGAGTGCTAACGGCCTGGGCAGTCGATGCACAAAAGAATGCATAATAGAATGAGTTAAAAGAGTGCTAACGGCCTGGGCAGTCGATGCACAAGAGAATGCATAATAGAATGAGTTAAAAGAGTGCTAACGGCCTGGGCAGTCGATGCACAAAAGAATGCATAATAGAATGAGTTAAAAGAGTGCTAACGGCCTGGGCAGTCGATGCACAAGAGAATGCATAATAGAATGAGTTAAAAGAGTGCTAACGGCCTGGGCAGTCGATGCACAAGAGAATGCATAATAGAATGAGTTAAAAGAGTGCTAACGGCCTGGGCAGTCGATGCACAAGAGAATGCATAATAGAATGAGTTAAAAGAGTTCTAACGGCCTGGGCAGTCGATGCACAAAAGAATGCATAATAGAATGAGTTAAAAGAGTGCTAACGGCCTGGGCAGTCGATGCACAAAAGAATGCATAATAGAATGAGTTAAAAGAGTGCTAACGGCCTGGGCAGTCGATGCACAAAAGAATGCATAATAGAATGAGTTAAAAGAGTGCTAACGGCCTGGGCAGTCGATGCACAAAAGAATGCATAATAGAATGAGTTAAAAGAGTGCTAACGGCCTGGGCAGTCGATGCACAAAAGAATGCATAATAGAATGAGTTAAAAGAGTGCTAACGGCCTGGGCAGTCGATGCACAAAAGAATGCATAATAGAATGAGTTAAAAGAGTGCTAACGGCCTGGGCAGTCGATGCACAAAAGAATGCATAATAGAATGAGTTAAAAGAGTGCTAACGGCCTGGGCAGTCGATGCACAAAAGAATGCATAATAGAATGAGTTAAAAGAGTGCTAACGGCCTGGGCAGTCGATGCACAAAAGAATGCATAATAGAATGAGTTAAAAGAGTGCTAACGGCCTGGGCAGTCGATGCACAAAAGAATGCATAATAGAATGAGTTAAAAGAGTGCTAACGGCCTGGGCAGTCGATGCACAAAAGAATGCATAATAGAATGAGTTAAAAGAGTGCTAACGGCCTGGGCAGTCGATGCACAAAAGAATGCATAATAGAATGTGTTAAAAGAGTGCTAACGGCCTGGGCAGTCGATGCACAAAAGAATGCATAATAGAATGAGTTAAAAGAGTGCTAACGGCCTGGGCAGTCGATGCACAAAAGAATGCATAATAGAATGAGTTAAAAGAGTGCTAACGGCCTGGGCAGTCGATGCACAAAAGAATGCATAATAGAATGAGTTAAAAGAGTGCTAACGGCCTGGGCAGTCGATGCACAAAAGAATGCATAATAGAATGAGTTAAAAGAGTGCTAACGGCCTGGGCAGTCGATGCACAAAAGAATGCATAATAGAATGAGTTAAAAGAGTGCTAACGGCCTGGGCAGTCGATGCACAAAAGAATGCATAATAGAATGAGTTAAAAGAGTGCTAACGGCCTGGGCAGTCGATGCACAAAAGAATGCATAATAGAATGAGTTAAAAGAGTGCTAACGGCCTGGGCAGTCGATGCACAAAAGAATGCATAATAGAATGAGTTAAAAGAGTGCTAACGGCCTGGGCAGTCGATGCACAAAAGAATGCATAATAGAATGAGTTAAAAGAGTGCTAACGGCCTGGGCAGTCGATGCACAAAAGAATGCATAATAGAATGAGTTAAAAGAGTGCTAACGGCCTGGGCAGTCGATGCACAAGAGAATGCATAATAGAATGAGTTAAAAGAGTGCTAACGGCCTGGGCAGTCGATGCACAAGAGAATGCATAATAGAATGAGTTAAAAGAGTGCTAACGGCCTGGGCAGTCTATGCACAAGAGAATGCATAATAGAATGAGTTAAAAGAGTGCTAACGGCCTGGGCAGTCGATGCACAAAAGAATGCATAATAGAATGAGTTAAAAGAGTGCTAATGGCCTGGGCAGTCGATGCACAAAAGAATGCATAATAGAATGAGTTAAAAGAGTGCTAACGGCCTGGGCAGTCGATGCACAAGAGAATGCATAATAGAATGAGTTAAAAGAGTGCTAACGGCCTGGGCAGTCGATGCACAAAAGAATGCATAATAGAATGAGTTAAAAGAGTGCTAACGGCCTGGGCAGTCGATGCACAAGAGAATGCATAATAGAATGAGTTAAAAGAGTGCTAACGGCCTGGGCAGTCGATGCACAAGAGAATGCATAATAGAATGAGTTAAAAGAGTGCTAACGGCCTGGGCAGTCGATGCACAAGAGAATGCATAATAGAATGAGTTAAAAGAGTGCTAACGGCCTGGGCAGTCGATGCACAAAAGAATGCATAATAGAATGAGTTAAAAGAGTGCTAACGGCCTGGGCAGTCGATGCACAAAAGAATGCATAATAGAATGAGTTAAAAGAGTGCTAATGGCCTGGGCAGTCGATGCACAAAAGAGAAAAAAAACTAATCTTGCAAAAAAAGTTCTGTAAACTGCGGAATCTCACAAAAATTGTATAATGTAATTATCTTTCCAACTGTATACTCAGAACTGAGATTATCTATCAATTGAATAATGTAATTGGAAATTTAGGGGGAAAAACAAATGATTAATAAAACCAATATCATGTTCATTTATTCCTGATGAAATTGATATTTAATGATTACAGTACGCCATACATCATGGGCGTATATAAGGCGGGGCTGGGGGGCTGCAGCCCCCCCCCCGAAATTTTGATTTGATCAGTAAAAGTTTCACAAAACCCTTAAAAATAAATTAAATAAGATAATTTAGTACATAAAACATATTCTATTTTGGGTATAATAGCGTTTAAGGGGGTCTCCCGTGGTCTAATGGCTAGCGCCTTGGATTCATAAGCGGGAGATGGTGGGTTCGATTCCCAACCTCCGGCAGGAATTTTATCATCCCACGGCTCGCTGGTAAAATTCCTCGCTACACCCTGGATGTCGGCGCTAATGACCTAGAAGTAGATGCGCCGAAAAAAAAAAATAGCGTTTAAGTTGGCTAAAACTTTTCCAAGATCTAAATTGTTAGTATTCCATACACCGGAAATGGTCTCAGCCCCCCCCCCCCCGAAATTTTCCCAGCCCCCTCCGAAATTATTTTCTTTATACGCCCATGCCATACATCAAAGTTGAATGAAAAATAAAAATAATTTCTACGAAAATTTTAAAAGTAATTTTAATTTTCAATGCAAATTTAATGCCGATTTAAAAAAAAATTATGTGTACAAGCAGAGAAAATTGGGGATTTTCTGCAAAAGACACTTTCCTTTTTAATTGCCTTCCAGAACGACATAAATCTGAAACAATAACGGATAGAAACGTGGGATTAATTTTTTGGTCTGGTTTCAACCCTTTGAATAATGTAATCTACTTCCGAAACACTCTGTATAACATTAAAACAAATATTCATGTTCATTTTGCTTTTTTACAGGTTATTTCAAGCAAATTAATCAGGAATGCAGCTTATACTATCATATTTCTCAGGAATCGTTTTAGTAATGCAGCTCCTGCGTGACGAACGTTTTTTTTCTGACAAATAGTTGGTAGGATCAATGAATATTTCAAGGCAAGTGGGTAAACTTTTTAAATCGCCGCAGTATCGCAAGAAAAATTTTGTATGAATCGTTAAGAAATTGCACAACAAAAAATAGATTTCTATGATATTTTGAATTTCACTTACCAGCCAGTAACAGTGAAGACCAATGCAGGAATCAACACGATTCGATGACAGAACGTCCTTTGATAATCCACTGGTGACCTGAACAGGTGAGATCAAAGCTAGACTGCTAACTACTAGAGAGAGAGAGAGAGTGAGGACGACGCCTTATCGACTGTCAAACTGATAAGAAGGCGTTGATCCCATCAGCTGTGCCAAACAATCCGTAAACAGCTGGAGATGTATTTGGTGTGCTGTATGTGCGCGGACTCTAGACACCACGAGCGCCCCTGTCCTAATACTACCTGAGGTCTGATCGGACCCTCCTCTTGTTCGAGATAATACACCTGGATGATGTCAGAGCTATGATTCACTCCTTCTTCATCTTTGGAATTCCTTCTTTCATAATCATCAAGGATTTCTTGGGATTCCTGGTCGTTGAAAAGTTCCCGGATCTGCGGCGATTACTGCTTTTCGGTAATGTCTCATATCATTGGCTCTTACGTCTAACAAACTCCTGGCGCCTACTAAGGCTCTTATTACAGTTAGATGGTCTCAAAGTCCATATTTAGTATCCTTCGTGTATCCTTGAGCTCATAAAGGACTGAAATAGCATATTTATGTAATACCCCATAATCGATAGCTCTTGGTGGGTCTTTTTTCGAAGACCACATCCAGTTACTTTTGAAGTAGTTGTAGTGATTCGGCGCATGTGCATAACTCCTTTGCGTTTCTATTGGAGGATTCATATGAGCAATTCTATCGGTTCTTTCTGGGAGTAAAGTAACCTTCAGCAGTGAATTGGCGTCTGTTTATGAAAAAGCTCTGTCTACGTTAGTGAGAAAATATGTTTCTTTTACAATTAGTTCGCGATGTTCCTGATAATGAAAAAGTGATTGGTTTCATACTCGCTAAAATTAATAGAATTCTATACGATTTCGATCATATTAACCTTTTTATTAATAAATATTGCTTGCCATTATCTAATATGGTTTATAACCGTAGATAACGAATAACTGTTAAAAATCACTACTGCTACTTCAAAAGTAACTGGATGTGGTCTTCGCAAAAAGACCCCTCTTAGGGTTCTATAGTAGCATTCTTTAAAAAATACAAAACTTACGGCAGTCACATAATTACTTTGAGTCTGGAGCAAAATACCGCTCCAAATGGAGCGGTTTTGCTTATTTTTAAAATCAATAAGTCTTGAGTTTCATATAGCGAGGTTCGTTACAAAATAAAAATTACGGCCGTCAGGAACACCTTATACAGTATAAGGTCCAAATTCAAAGTACAAGTTATACTTCGAGTTTGGACAACCTCTCCCACTGGCGCGGTTTGGCATGAAGTGAGGAGAAACAAACTCCGTGAGTTAAAAGAATGTGTTAAAACGTGGAAAACATCAACAAATGATACAAAACGAAAAAAATTTGTCTTAACCCGTATAAGAATTGGCCATATAAACCTCACCCATTTCTTCCTTATGTCAAAGGACCCTCCGCCAATTTGCGGCTCATGCTATTGCAGTGCTGCTCACTGTGTAGTACATTTTGACGAATTGCCGTTCTTATGAGCAGCTAAAAAGCAACCCATCTGTCTGACGCTTTAGATCAAATTATGGGCGAGCATACCAACTAAGTAAAGCGGCTTTTCAACTTTTTTTAAACGCCGCGAAGTTAATTGACAAAATTTAATTTATCCTTATACCATAACAATTATGGTAAATTTTTTTATTCTTAATTATTAAGTATAACAAAATTTAGTTGCAGCTCGAATTAAAAATAACACTCAAATCATAGCTAAATGCGTATTAATTTACAATAAACGATAATTACTATTCACGGTATTAAACAATAAAAGTCCGAATCGCAGGAACTGCGTCATCTTAGCGCGGTTATGTACATCTCGAAGAAATGGAATAGATTGGCAACATAAATCACAGGAAAAAAACTTTCAAAACAAACACTTTTTAAGTTTTAAGCGTTTATATCTCTGATTGACGTTGCCCCATCGAATATTGCTTCAGAACCTTTTTTGTAGAGAATTTAGTAAGCATTCGAATGGTCACTTTCCACTTAGCACGATTTCCCAACCGTTATCGAGATATTTACGAAAAATGTATGAAGATCCGAAAACTTTTCATGTCTATTAATAAAATAATTTTTTTCGCATACTTCCTCAACTCCAAATATAACCAAAATTTAAACATCTTAGTTGGGATTAATTTCCAAGTTGTAGAAAATATTTCAATTGAATCCCGCGATTTTAAGTACTCACAAAAATATAATGACTTATAAAAACATTGATTCCACTTTTCTCAGAAACGGTTAGAGATATCGCCTTAAAAATGGTTTCATTCGTTTTCTTATGTCAAGAAACGTATAAAACAAGTACCTGCAAGCATATAAACTCAAAAACGTAAGCGCTACGATTTTTTCTGCGCGAATTTCGCCCCAAACACTATCTTCTAGTGGGCGGATTCTGCTGGTTAACGAACTTGACCTTTCAAATTAGACGACAGATTTTTATACTAAATTTCGTTAAAATCGGACCATTTTTGAGCTTGCTAGAGCGCGAACAGACAAGCATATATATATATATATATATATATATATATATATATATATATATACACACAAATTTGGGCCACCTATATTTTCGTGATCTATAGGGTCTGAAACGTGAAAGTTTCTAGTCGGCACTTTCGGATTGCGTCATGAGGTCAACCTCATAAGCGGGTTCTCCCTATTGAGATAGGGAGTAACCGCGCTAAAATGGCACGGTTTTGCTTATTTTCATAATATACGAAAATAGGTTAAGTTCCAGGCCCCTCCCAAAAACAGTTTGCCTATGAAAGTTATGATATCATAGTATTGTGCCAAGTTTTAAGCTCTTAATACCTTGTCAAGAGCCTAATAATACCCTCTCACTTATTTGTGCAATTCCAACTTGGCCAGTTTTCGCTAAATGATGTATGCTTTTACGATCGGATTTATTATAAAATGCCTGGCATTTAAAGATGCAGTCCCTTAGGGTAACGAGTCAGTGCTATTGTGAACTCTCTGATGACTAAATACAATCCGAGTTTGAATAAAATCTATGTTAGTTAAAACGGCCATCATTTAATGAAAAGTAGCCAAGTTGGAAATAAGGTTCTGACATGTGAAATTCTCTAGTCGGTACTTCCGGTTGGAGTCATGAGGTCAACCTCATAAGCGGTTTTCCTCCCTATGGAGGGAGGGAGGGACCGCGCAAAAACGCGCCAAGATGATGCAGTTCCTGACAGATGGCCATTTTTTAAATATTTGGTAGAACAGGGGATTAAAAGTTTGTTTTAATTTTTAAACAGTTTTCCTGAGCTGAATTCAAATACGAGAATTACTTTTTCATGCCCGGAGGCTGCAGTTAAAGGGTTAAATAACACAATTACAATGGACATACTCATTATCACATCCGCAATTATTATCACTGGCGAATTGATAAAACTTATCATCCCTTCTTCCCGGAATGCCACCGATAAAACTCACAACGCCATGGAGTAGCCTTGTCAAGAATATTTAATTATCAAATGAGATAGTCTTATCGTATTTGCCATTGTTGTTTGTAAATTATTATATTTATTCAGTAGTTATTTACAAACTAATGAGTTTTAGTGGTTAAAATAGGTAACTTTATTTGGGAAAAGAAGGCGTTGGTGGAGACATCCCATTCTTACCGGTATTAACTACAATCTTTCGGTAATTCACACACGAGCTTCATCAATCACAGAAATTTTGAGCGCAAACGACTAATCCTCGTTGATATGATATGGCGCGTTCTAAACAGTCTGTGCAGATGGCGAAACGCAAACTTCTGCGTTTGAAGCGCTGACGCCGGAATGAAGTCTCCCTCAAACACTTCACTAACGCACTTCTAGAACAGATGAATGGGTGAACTAAACATCTAAGGGTGCACCTACACTGGATCCGTTCCGATCCGATCCGATAGCCACCGACTATCGGAAGAAAAACAAACACATGTATCTCAATGGAGGTGCCTATAAAGGTCCCGACCCGATGCAATCCGGTCCAATCCAACGGCCACCGATTCTTAACCATTCAAACATGTTTGTTTCTAGACCGATTTCGGACCGACGAAGCAAAATGACGCCAACCCACATATTGTGTTTCAAAAAGGTCTACAGGTTCTAAATCTTAACCGATTTCAATGCATTTTTTTATATCAAAGGAAATAAAATTTAGAACAACTTTGTCAATTCACATTTTTGTTTTTACTTTCCCTTGTTTATTAAATTGCGTGGGAAGTTGTTTATAACCATCCAACTTCTATAACCTTCCAATGTTTATATCCTTCTAATTTTATAACCTTCCAATGCTTTTAATATTCTAGTTACCTTTCTTATAAATAATTTTAAAATATGAATACTAATACTTCTCTTACCTCTAACATTCAACCTAATCAAAGGTTTCTATGCTTATTAGGTGGTGTTTCTTCAATTAATCATTCATTTTCATTTCAATACGAGGTCATTTCTGACGAGCTGTGACTAAATCGGATTGGATCGGGTCGAGACCAATGTAGGCTCCCCCTCACGTTGGCCGTTGTCGATCAAACGAAATCCGATCGGATCGGATCGGGAGAAATACGGGTCCAATGTAGGTTTAGCCTAAGAGTTTTTGGTTTTGATGGCGTTAGAAACGGCCCTTCAAACATTGTTCAAACGCCGCGCTTCAAGCGTTTGCATAGAATGGCCTTCATGATCTTTTGCACCTCCAAATTGTTGACCACCAATCCTTCACATCAAATAATCTTCTTTTGTGGCGATTTCGAAAGCCAAAAGCAATCTAATTCAATATCTATCTGCAATAATAAACGCGTGTTGCTTCAATTAGCGTAAATTCTTCCACAATTGCACAATTCTACGATAACATTATGCAACCAGTGCAGGTACATTAACTCTTGGCGTTTCACTATTCCTCTGCGTTAAATAACAATATTTTGTCATGATCGCTTTGACGTAAAGGTTACACTAGCTGGAAATAACTGTTACTATACCTGGTTAACAGCCCAATAACCTGGAAGTGTGCAGTTGGTCGTGCCCGCATTGTCAGCAATGGTTACTAAGCCTTTCTCTACCATGAGAATAGTGGTAGGCCTCGGGTGCGATAAGAGCAATGAGCGATGAGTGACAGAACGACAGAAGGTTATAAACATTGGATGGTTATAAACATCTTATCACGTAATTTAATAAACAAGGGAAACAAAAAACATAAATGTAAATTGACCAAGTTATTCTAAATTTTATTAGCTTTAATTTTTTTTTAAAAAAACTGCATTCAAATCGGTTAAAATGTAGAGGCTACAGCCTTTTTTGTGGCACGCAAAATATAATGTATGGGGTGAGCGACGAGATAGATTTTAATGACAGGGCTGAGCGACGAGCGACAGTCCGGAACCTGCAAGCCACGTCGCCCGGTCGCTCATGCCTATTGTAGCCAGTCCTCCCTCATTCCTACTGCACTCCAGCTTAACATTAATGTGAGCGACGTTGCTCTGAAGCATTTCGCTTATCGCTCATCGCTCTTCGCTCGTATCGTACCCGAGGCCTTATGGTGTTTGATGTGTTCAATTGTCTGGAATTGCAACCAGATCTACACTTATGTGGCTTAATCCAGCCAGAATTTAAACAAATGTACTAGTTATTGTGGATGCAATCAAGAATGAAGTCCATCAAATTTTCATCAATCTTAGATATCAAAATGTATTTATCGCAATTTCTGTGGATTGTTAAATTCTTTTAGGTTTACATCAAATCTATACAATTATCCTTAAAAAAAACAACAGGAGATTGGCATTTCATGTTGTCTGTCCGCCATAAAAGCGTTACTTTTGTACCTCCGGATGTCTAGAAACGGAAGGATTGTCTTATTTCAGCATTCATTTTGTGCTTTATAGTCAGATTAATGCCAATAATCTTGTTTTTCGTATTGATTTCTATCCAGGAGATATTTCAAGAGTTAACAGTACAAAACTAAAGTTTAAAGAAATTTTATATATATATATATATATATATATATATATATATATATATATATATAAAATTTCTTGGCTAGTTGGCTTGGTGCTAAAAGGGCCTATGTCAATTTTTTCAAATTTTAAGTTTTTTATTTACTTGCCTTAAAATGTATATAAATGTCTATATTTATGTATATAAATGTCTATTTTTATGTATATAAATATATATATATATATATATATATATATATATATATATATATATATATAATATATTTATATATTTGGTTTTATGCAAGTATTTTAAGGGAAGTAAATGAAAACACAAAATATGAAAAAATTGGCATAGGCCCTTTTAGCACCAAGCCACAAATATATATATATATATATATATATATATATATATATATATATATATATATATATATATATATATATTATTTCTTAAGTGTGAGAGGGCTTTACTAAAATATGCTGAACATATTTATACAATAATGGGATACTGGAAAAATCATTATAGGTGAAAAAAAAAATCCTTCGATTTCTTTTATATAAGAGATCTAGTTTTGTTTTTTGTATTCTAATTCCTTTTATTTCTCTTTCTTTTATTTTGTTTCATTTTTCTCCTTTATTAGAAAATTATTAGAATGTAATCATAAAGAATATAAATATTAATACGTAATCAATTACATGCTATGTACATGTGTCATGTACGGCACATGTAGAAAATAAAAATAAACTCCCTTCCTTAAGGGTTACTTAGGGAAGGAAATAAATAAAAATAATATATATATATATATATATATATATATATATATATATATATATATATATACATATATATATTTGGAGGCCCGGGGGCCGTAAGTGTTAAGGCGTGCGCTCTTAACACTCCATGCCAAGGGCGGTGGGTTTAATTCCCACTAGAGGTGGTGGCTTATATGTAGATAAAAAAGGCATCAGCCTTATCCTTCATGGGTTTCAGTTTTGCCTCGAGATCGCCAGAAAGTCCACCGTACACCAAACAACCATAGTCAAACTAGGGGAATAATAGGGAGGTTACGAGGAGTTGACGGGTGTTTGTTGGCAGGGGATGGCGGGAGAGGTCCAGCTGTCTCAGGATAAATATGGATCGACAGATATTTGGGAAATATGACTTTTCAAGGAAATGGTTTTATCAAATATGATTCCAAGATTTTTAACTGATTCACAATATTTTATAGGGATGCTGTTGAGGTAAAGGGCTGGAAAAGGGGAAGTGGAACTTATGAGGGATTGGGAGCCTATAACAATGGCTTTGGATTTGTCTGGATTCAGGGAAAGCTTATTAGCTGCGGCCCAAGCATTGATGTTATTAAAATCTACTTGCAGCTTGTCTACAGCATCTCGTAGCAAAGAGGGCTTAAAGGATAGGTAGATTTGGGTATCGTCAGCGTAAAGATGGAACTTGGAATGAACTATGGAAAGAGAAAGATCATTGATGTAAACAGAAAATAGAGTTGGGGATAACGAGGAGCCCTGGGGTACACCACGGGAAAGAGGAAGAGGGCTAGAAGGATTGCTGTCGGGAATGACTACGTATTTGGAGCGATTGGATAGAAAGGATTGGAACCAGCTAATGCCACTGATGGAAAGTGTGCCACAAGAATCAGATACTCTACAGTATCTGCCCGTCTGGGCCCTCGTTTGTGAGTGTTAAGGTATGAGCACTCCTTGCCTAAGGTTGTGGGTTTGATTCTCACGAGAAATAATGGCTCTCCCCTTGGCTAGAAAAGGGTGGTAACCTATAGATAACCCGCCCTAAAATTCTTAGTTAATTATAATGGACGTTAAAATTTGATACCTCCAGTCACACAATATGCAAGCACTGGAGTAGCTGGCGTAGGAACAAGGGATTTGTAGGTCCCAGTTTTTTTTTTTTTTTTTTTTTTTTTTTTTTTTTTTTTTTTTTTTTTTTTTTCAAAAACTTTGGCTTCCTTCAAAAAGCCTTAATATAACAATCATTTCTACTTTATTTTATTAAATAACCCGCAGCTTGAATAACTAACCATTTAAAACACTTTGGAAACAAAATAGGAAGACCTGGACTTTGAGTAGCCGTGAACTAGAGTCAAGGTTTAGTGGATCCAGTAGCAATCAGTGGAAGGGTGTGGTAGATCCTGATCCATTCCTTCAAGCTGACTGTCTTTTCCTACTAGTCTCTGAGCAGCGAGGTAGATATTTCTCTAGTTACAACCAGTAGCTGTAGTTCCTCACATAGATTTGTATACAATGACATCATACCACTGATTAAGAATTCAATTTCGCGTAATATAAAATGCATGAAAAAAGAAAGAAAAAAAATCAGTCCCGTATCAGGCCACGATGGCCCTGAGGGGCAGATACTATAGAGGTATCGTATTCATGACCCTACGGCACACTAGAGGGATAGTGTGGTCAGTACAATGCTCCGGCCGCCTGATTTTCCCCTTGGCTGCTAGAGTCATTAGCACCCATTGATAAATTTATAAAAGGCTGGGTTGGCCTAGGGACGGTCAGGGAGTCTTCATAGGTACCTTCACAATTTAATTGAACAAATAGCACTAGTATTTCTAAAGTCACACAACTAAAAATAAAACTCAACTGAAAATGTGCCACTCTTGCCTATGTAGATGGAATAGCATTGAGACAGGAAGAGTGATACAAGTACCCTCTGGTGTAGAAGCTCTGTAGCTAGGTACATACAGTTTTGATGGTTGATAAAAATATATTTACCATGTCTTTCATAGTCAGAACTATGACGCTGTGAATATATTTTTGAGTAAATATATTGTTGCGATTATTGAGTTGTGTCTCTTTAGAAATACTAGTGCGATATGTTATTATAATAATATATAACACAATACAAACAGAATGCGGAACAAACAGAACACTGATCGATTCTTATTTGCGTTATTACCCGTGGATACAGCGCAACAAAGGGGAGGATGTCATAAGAAAAATCATTTCAGACAGCAAGGAATACTGGTCACCAGAAAGTTAACCTATCTTAGGAATTTATTTCTTGTAAATTTTAAGCCCCTTAAAAGTGTCTGCCTCATTGTAAAATTCCCTTAATTTGCATTTTTCATTTTTTTTTTTTTTTTTTTTTTTTTTTTTTTTTTTTTTTTTTTTTTTTTTTTTACATTAATGATAGATAGCTTCTGAATAAAACACTATTTTTGGGCATTATTTTTTTGCATCTGTCTCCTATGCGCAGTACCTGGTGCACCAAGGTATGTCAAGGAAACATATATATACCTTCTTATCTATCCAAGAGGTACATTATATTTATTTATTTTAAATTTTAACGTCCATTTGTTATTAACTACGAATTTTAGGACGGGTTATCTATAGGTGACCACCCTTTTCTAGCCAGGATAGGGGTGATGCCTTTTCTTTTTTCGAAAGAAAAGCCACCGCCCCTAGTGGGAATCGAACCCACGACCTTTGGCACGGAGTGTTGAGAGCTCACGCCTTAACCCTCACGGCTACCGGGTCTCCAGGTACATTATAACAAAATTTCAAGGTGCTTAAAACTCTTCATGAAAAGTCCGTTACCAGCTCTCCGACTAAAAGTTGTACCTCCATTGACCTCTGATTCCATCGATAATTGACCTTTCACCCTTTCTTGAATAGATTGTGGCTCGCCTACACAGTTCCTTTTAGATATTATCATTTTATTGTAGTTTTTATTATACAGCCTCAGATAAAGCTCGTCCCCAATCCATACCCTTGTTCTACATTGCCAGCAATTTATAATAGACAGTCTGTTGATATTATGAAATGGGAATTCAATGGGCGGGCCTCCTGGACTGCGGGTATGTGGTCTAGAGGCCTTCACCTCTCTAGGTCAGGGGTAAGTAGTACACATATATATGTATATTCTTTAACTTCAGCATTTAAGCGGGTTTCTTCCCTCCCTCTATACTGAGGAACCCCGCTAACGTTATATGCGCGATCCGGAATCGCTGACAAGAGACTTTTTTTTTAACTATACTAGATCGATGTTTTAAGAGTTAAACTTGAACCCGACCATACATATCGCACTAGTATTTCTAAAGTGACATAACCCAAAAATCGGTTTTATTTACACCGTCATAATTATGACTATGAAAAACATGGTAAATTTATCTTCATCGACCATCAAAACTGTATGTACCTAGCTTCAGAGCTTGTACACCAGAGGGCACTTGTACCACCCTTCCTGTCTTAATCCTAAGGCCCCTAGATAGGCAAGAGTGACTCATTTTCAGTCGAGTTTTATTTTGAGTTGCGTAACTTTAGAAATACTTGTGCGATATGTGTGTATATATATATATATATATTATTTTTAGCGCGGTTCCTCCCTCCCTTCATAGGGAGGAACCCCGCTTATAAGATAGATCACATGAAACAATCCGGAAGTGCCGGCTAGAAAATTTTGTGTTTGTCAGGTGGACCTAAAGCATACGTTTTTCAATTTTTTATCTCATATATTTTATGTAGGATGTTAAAGTATCAAAAAAAAAATTAAGTTCTAATTCTTCGAAATCAAAATGGCGGCACTAGGTATGTCTGACGACTTTTTTCACGGGCGTTAGTTTGCAGGCGGTAATTTTTTATCTAGAACAATAAAATAAAATTATTTTGAATTTCTGACAAGAAACTATACTAGATCGATGTTTTGTAAACAGTTGAACCCGACCATACATGTGAATAAATTTTTCTAGTCCTGTTTTTGCTTACACCTTGGTTGAGAACAATAACTCCATACAAAGAAAGAGCAACGAGAAGACTGGTGACTTAATGACGTCATAGCAGTCAAGACAATTCCCGCACCCTTCAGTATGGAGGCGTTCACGTTCAGAGCCCCGTGCCGAGGGCAGCATGGAGATACACGTGAAGTACCTGGACCCACCACTAGCACGTGGATACGATTCGCAATTCAATGTGTGCCAGACAAGAGGAGATCTCTCGATCCGACACCTCGTCCGAGAAGGCATTCCACAGGAGGCCGGACGCACCCAGTAAAGCAAGCTGGTGAACTTTTCCGCCATAAAAATATAGAAACCGTATTGAGTTTCTTGGGAACGGGACAATAATTATTATCCAATTCCACAGGGACTGCGTCATCTTATTGATTTTTCTTGATATCATTCATGTGTGTATAGACCCAATAGGTATGTTACAAATAAAAGAATCGAAATCATTTATTCATTGAGAGCTCAATAATACCAAAGTGAATTCCTCAAATACGTAATAAGTAAAAAATGAAATATAAAAATAAAAGCAAACAAATAATTTCAAATACATAAAATATACAAAAAAAGAAATTAGCCCAGAAGGGCAGATACTATAGAGGTATCTGATTCTTCCATACGGCACGCTAGGGGAGAAGGTGGCCACTACTATGCTCCGGCCACCTGATTCTCCCCCTTTACGTGTACCCATTAATAAATTAATTAAAGATCGGGTGGGGCCTAGGGACTCCGAATCCAACCCTTATACGACGGCACTAGAAAATAAAATCTTTAGAGGGCTCGTGAATGTAACTAATTTCCTCCAGAAAATCTGTCGAGTGCTCATCCACAGAATAACCTATAGATAAATTGTCCCAAAAATCTAGAAGTGGACTTTAAATAATGTAATTTACTCCAAGCTATTTTATTTTACCTTACTATATCATAAACACAATTAAGGCCTGAAATTTGAGTGTAGATCAGCAGCCAGCAAATGCAAGCGCTCCGATAACAAGTTGTCACTGCATTAAGAAGAATTGTTCTTACCTGTAATCGAATTCATCAATGTTTTAACAAGGATAAAAAAACAAAACAAAAACTGAATTTGCTAAAAGTTTCTATTTGTTTTGTTTACAGCTGGATTTTGGATCGTGTGAAAGGTTCTCACAGCCAGAAGTAAAATAGAACTATACATGAGTGAAATTACATCAGTTATATAAATATTAGAATAAAAAAAAACACAATAAATTAGTAAATTATAATTAAAAATATATAAATCAAACTAAAAAGAGATCACAAAAATTAAAATGACTTTTGTTTTATTATTAATTTTTAATAACCAGCTTGATTATTCCAAAATAAATGCTATAATATTAGCTGATAACAAACACCATTATTTTACCAAATTTATTAAATTTGTTTTTGCATGACCTAAAATATTGTAAATAATAGTGGGAATAATGGAATACACTAATATATATACATTAATTAAAGTATATGCGGTAGGTAACATACTGATTTTAATGTGAGCTGAACAATTAATACTTTTACGTATGTATGCATATATTCTCATATAAACACATATATACACACATACAATGCTCTATTATCAAAACTTTTTGCACCAAGCTCCTAATTATAAGCTCTAAATCTAAAATTGTGAACCTATTTTATAATTATGTAGTGTTAAATGTTTAAAAAAAAAGAAGAAAAACATGTTTTAGCAACAATCTAAAACGACAACTAAAAAATTAAGTATTTAAGTATAAAGCTTTAGTAATAATAATCAACAATAAATAAAAATCAAACTAAATCACAAACAGGAAGAATAAAAGTATAAATAACAGCATAAATATAGATTACTTTTGATATCTTTTAATTCTTTTTGCACAAGCTAAAAAATCTTCATTCGCTAATTTATTTACAACGCTGTACACCATCAATGAGTATCAGTTTAACCAAAACACATTTATTTCATTGGTATATATTTAAAAATTCTAACTATATTATGCACTCTTTCTTAATTTAATGATTTAAATTACATGTTTATATATATTTATCGAAATATCACAAGCTATACACAAGCAGCAATAAATAGCATTTATATTCTTTATAGTGATTATACAGTGTTCCCTTACATAAAGGATATCATATGTTATCATATTTACATAGAGTATTGTACAGAAGGAGATTAGAGGTAGACAAAGAATTTATTGATTTAAGCCGCATTTCTTGAGACATTTTATCATTAGATGGGGAGTAGAGATTGACATATTGGTAATTTTCTCATACACTCCAACCTAATTTAAATGTTTTTAATATTGCAGAACTTTAGGAAAGCTTATGTAAAAAGTGAGAGGACAACACTCAGAGAAGCAGTATCCTGGCTAGAAAAGGATGGTAACCTATAGATAACTTGTCCTAAAAGACTTTGTAAATAATAGTGGACGTTAAAATTTAAATAAAATAATAAATAATAATAGATTTGTTCTACAGAAGAGTATAAACTGCTCTGTTGATTCTTCATTTGTTAATTGGGAATCCTGCTGATACCAACCAAAAAAAAAAAAAAGATTCAAAATAATAGTCATATGCCAGATATTATCGTTTAAAAAAATAATAGCTTCCAAAGCCAATGTTTTTTTTACTCAAAGTTCCTGTTGCTGGAACATTCAGCGAATTAATTTTGCAACATGAAATTACCATAATGAAAATATCAAAATCAAAAAGATTTTGTGAAAAAAAGGTCCACCTCTTCTACCGGGATGTTTCCTCCAGCTTAATATGTCGTTTCTAACAAACAATGATATCCTTTACTCGAAAGTCAACCTCTATAAATATATATTCTTTATATATCTTCAATAGCTATTATATATGCACATTAATAAAAAATTGAAACTAGATTGCACAATCATTCCGCTATAAAAATATCATTGTGTTATTAAAGATAATAAATTCAACTCTTCTGAGCAAAACTACTAGAGCACGCACCAAGCCCTAGATAGAGCACCGATCAACTTCAAAGCAGTTTAGTATTTTACTTTTAGAGCCCTTTGTATTTATTTTTTGAACTTTTGTGATTATACTGCATGAATTTAGGTGAATTGTATAGTTCAATTTATTTTCAGAAAGAATGATTCAATTATATTCTCTTGAAATTTGAGTTTGATTAACTACCGTTAGGGTTCAGTGCCTGGGGTCATGAGTTCAATTTTCATTGGGGGTTAAACAGGAGATAACCCGTACCAAAAAAATCTGAGTTATCCCTGAAGGAATGTTAAATAAATTCCTTAAACTTTATACCCTGTTCTGCTGAGTTTTCATTGTAAGCAGTTTTTTTTCTCCCGTGGTCCTTCATCTCTTGATTCATAAGGACATTTTCATTACCCAGGATTCATCCCCAGCTTCATAAGGTACAGGATATAGTACATCAGATGAGGCCAGTGAAGAATCCTCTGAAAACATTAATACGTGGGAAAGAGAAAACATACAAACTGCTGAACATTCGATCTTTCCAGCTGTTCACAAAAACTTGGCAATTATTTATTCTTTTATGTCTAACCATTTGAGTTTGATTATAAGTATATTTTCGAGGCACTGAGTGTAGTAAAGTCGTCTTATTCAACTTTTCAAATGTTTCAAACAATACTTTGAGTAAGCATTAAAATCATAACGCTCACAAAACATAATTACCAGCAATTTAAGTGTTATAATTTCTTAGAATAGAATAAAGGATCTATGTATAAAGCAAAAATATTCGTAAGACATTCTTACGTCACAATCTCCTGGCAGGTGTCAGGGAGTGCTATGCTATCAGCTCATTTATCAATTCACAATTCTCCATTTTTTTATTTAAATTCTTTTTATTATTGTTTAAAAATTTTTATTAAATCCATGCTACTTTCCAACAATTCGAGCACGTAGGAGAATCTAACAAATAAAGTTTTTATATAAAGAACTTATATTTTTAGAAGTAGTCCAATTGTTGACCTCTAGGTTTAAACAAATAATATTAATTTTTACACACAAATAATTTTTGGAGACATGCGAAATTTCCTTCAACTCTGCAGAGGTACAAAAACTTCACGTAAGTAGTTTTTAAAAACAACTTTTGACTACTTTAACTCGCCCAATTGCTCATAAGAAGGCTGGATAAACCTAATCAGTCATTCATCAAAATAAAAAAATTAACAACAATATTTCATAAAATGAAAATAGCCTAGAATTGATGCAGAAGCAATTACAAATACCTATAAACAATAGACATTAGAGAATATAACAAAAAAAAATTCATTTTGTGACAGCTAAAACAAAATAAAAGTTACTTAGTGGCCAAATAATACAACAAAAATCATGTCGACATCGCTTAATCACAAAAGTTCAGGCTAACAATTGTAAACAGCCAAAATTTAAAATGAAAAGGAGAAACCATTCTCAAAGTGTCTTTCGGAACTTAGGCTAAAAAATAAACCTAATCTTATGCAAATATAAACAATAAATAATCGTACTAATAAACCTCTAATTGAAATAAAATACTACGCTCCTATCACAAGAATTAGATTCAACAACTTGAGCAAGTCATTTACAACCGCTGTTTCCTCAAACTATTTATAATAAACAAATAATAAGAATAAATGAACATTTTAATGGAGATTAAATAAATTGTAAGCAATTATTCAATAGTTATAGCATTCAATATCTTAATTATACATAAATTACTCCCAAAATTTAGTTTAACTTTTATTAGTTTTTTTTTTTCTAAATTATTTTTAGAAGTTTATATATAAATCCATATCTCTCAGCGCTTGTTTATCTTATCACTCATCATTATTCATTTTAATAATAAACTTATAAAACTTTATTTTAATTTATTTACCAACTATGTTAAAGTGAAATAACTTTTCATAGGTGGAGATTGTTGGAGTTCGATCATGAAACTTAATAAAACTATATAGAAGATGATTTATATTTGCCAAAGTTTTTGCTTAAGTTAGTGACCTGAATGGAAGCCTTAAATTCTCTTAAAATACGGAGTCGTAGCTACTTCTAGTTTTTCCTCTCCTCTTAGCTCTGATGAAGACTTCAAACTCAAGCCAAAACGTTGGCAAATATAACTCATTTTTGTATAAAAAATGCAGTTTTATTAATTCTTATGAACAAACCACAAACAACCTCCACCTGCGCAATCTCAACAGTCAAAGATCTCTTCTCAACAAAATAACTTCCTAATAAACAGGGAAATGTTTATAATTTAAATTGAAAAGTCAGTTAATAAAATAAATCACTTTAAAATTAAACAAAACTTTACTATTCAACTGAACTCACCAGAGAAATTCCTATTCACAACAATCTATTCAGATATAATTATAATAAAATTATAAATATGAAGTAGGTCTTTCAATATGATATAAATTAATTTTTATTAATTAATAATATTTAATATTGTAAGAAAACAGTGTGCCGACAAGCTCAAATTGTCGATTATAAATAAATATATTACAATAATCACACATTGATAAAATAAAATTATTAAAAGCTTTTGTATATTTACTGTGTTGAGCATTAAATTCAATGTATCTCACTTTTTTTTAAAATAATAAATAATAATTGTCATCGAGTACTAAAAAAAGAAAAAAAAGGAAAATAACAAAAATATATAGAAAAGTACTTCTGTGACAATTAAGATAAACGTCCTAAAAAATAATGATATTTGAAAAACTCAGAAGCATATGATGTACTAGGACTAGGTGCTTGGGGGAGTGACTTGCCAAACGATCAAGTAACTTGGATCAGACTTCAAGACGTTTTTCGTATCTGTGCTGTTTTCGTCGTCGTCATCCCCTGAAAAACACAATTTAAAAATTAAGTCATTGATATTTCCGATATAAAGTAAATAGTCTTGAATTATAGACATCAAATTCATAATTTTATTTCAAAACAGGAAACACAACATAATGTTTTAAGGTGTTCGGGATATGACTGATAACTGACGTTTTGTCAGACTTTCTGCAAGCTTCCTCAGGGTTTCTTCTGAGAATGAAGACGGGTTTCAGACCGGAGCCTATTTACATCCCTGACCAGTGTCATAGGATGCCTTTCCAGGCTTCTGATTGGTCATTCAGTCAATCAATTCCTCTCCCTTTCCCTCTCTTTCCGGGCTTCTGATTAGTCAAGCAGTCAATCAATTCCTCATTCCCTGTCCAGGCTTCTGATTGGTCAAGCAGTCAATCAAATCCTCTCTCTCTATCCAGGCTTCTGATTGGTCAAGCAGTCAATCAAATCCTCTCTCTCTATCCAGGCTTCTGATTGGTCAAGCAGTCAATCAATTCCTCACTCCCTATCCAGGCTTCTGATTGGTCAAGCAGTCAATCGAATCCTCTCTCTCTTTCCAGGCTTCTGTTTGGTCAAGCAGTCAATCAAATCCTCTCTCTCTTTCCAGGCTTCTGATTGGTCAAGCAGTCAATCAATTCCTCACTCCCTATCCAGGCTTCTGATTGGTCAAGCAGTCAATCAAATCCTCTCTCTCTCTCTCTCTCTCTCTCTCTCTCTCTCTCTCTCTCTCTCTCTCTCTCTCTCTCTCTCTTTCTAGGCTTTGTGATTAATCAAGGAGTCAATAAACTTCTCTCTCTATTTAGGTCTATAATTTGGAAAGGCTATCTATGGCCCTTACCAGGTATAAATAGGATCTGGATTGAAAACAATCTTTGTTTTCAGAAGAAACCTTGGGGAAGCCAGTAAAATGTCAGTTATTACAAAAATGACATGCTAATATCCACAAGACCTTTAAACTTACTTAGATATTAAGTAATATAGACCATGGAAATCTAAGAGAATTATAAACACTACTTATTCTGAAAAACATGCTCACCACAAGATAACAACCAATTAACCTTATTACTATATAAAATAAATTTTGTTTTAAAGAAAACAATAAATGTTAACATGTTAGCTGTGTGAAGGATTTCAGTAGGTCTCCAGCACAAACATTCTTTTAAACATCTGAATGTAATCTGTAGCCAAAAAAGTACATGGCTTACCATACACTTTACTCTGATCCATCACAAAATATAGAGATATTTTCATTTTCAGATCAAATTACAATTTAGTATTAAAAACACTCAGATTCGAGGAATTGGGTCAAATTAGGAGTTTTCAGTAGCCTTCTTATTCCTGCTGTCATTTGTAACGCTTCAATTAGAAACAGTCAATATTTTGTTTTCAAGTTTCTTGCTGTTTTTGTCAAAAAAACTTAATTGATAAAATAATATTACTTTTGAAAAATTTAGACATCTTGAATGAAAGATTGAAGAAAAGCGCAAAATTAGCAGCAAAAAAATAAAAATAGTAGCCAGCTCTAAATGGAAACTACTCACTCCACCTCCTCAGCCTTCCACCACTTGTTCTTAAGAGATGCTCTTTCATAGACACCAAATAAAACAAACTTACTTCTCATTTTACAAACCTTGTTTTACTGGCAAATTAATTTCACTGCTAAAAGTAAAATAATAATAATAATAATAATAATAAAATAAAAAATTGAGGAAAACAAAGACAAAACCGTTCAAAGGACGAAACCAACACTCAACATTTCAAACGCTTATTTTTCTGACTTAGATTGTCCCATAGAAAATTGAGTAAGCTTTCCTCTGTAGGAATGGTAACTTTCCTAGTACCACGATTTTACAAACACAAGTATATGACCATTCTGAAATTGCTCTTGTCTGTTAACCCTTGAAAGACGGCGACCCGTACGACCTTAGACGCCCGAGGAGCAGAGCACGATTCTCCTCCAGGTTCCACAGTACGGCATTAATATCACAGGACAGCCTCCACCGTCCATCTCTTCTCTTCACATTTCTCCTAATACGCTTTTGTTATTTATTTATTTAAAAAGATGTTCATTACTGTTTTCTCATTCTGGGGTTCGTACCAGTCAACTGCAGATGTAAAAACCACACTGTAAATGTGTTCAAATTCGTTATCTAGATAAAAATAATAAATTTTGAGGTTAATGTATGGTTGGGGTCCTTAATGGCCGCCTCCTGGACCCAGTATTAGTTACCTGAATTAATAAATTCAAAATAAATAAACTTTTGTTCTTAAAACGTTCACATACTTCAATAACATAGGGTTGTGATACATGAATGGAAAGCTGGTTAAATGAGGAAGTTTTTCTGAAACCCGGAAAACTCAGATCCTGCCCATTGAGTAGTAACGCTGGAAAGAAATATCAAGAAAATGTCAGGAAATTTAGAATAGCTTTCTTCTGGTACGATATACATACTTACATTCATTCATTTTTACGTTTACTCCCAACTAGTCGTATAGTAAATTTACTCAGCTTTCGATTGGTTTCACTTCCTTTCTAGTAGAACCACCTGGGACGGAGCTACAACGACTATTCTTCTAAAAACCACGTTTGTCTCGATAAAACAATAAAACGACGTTTTCTCCCTTGTGGGCGAGAAGTCGGAAAATCGTCATAGAACATTTTTTGTTCCCCTAAAGGTCCTCTATCACCTCTCACAATATGACTAGACATTTACGGGACACCCTGTATATATATGGGTGTCTGTTAACACGATAGCGGCCAGTTTTTGTTTTTTCTTCACGAAACTTGGTATATAGCGTTCAAATAGCAAACGATTGAACGAGTTCGTTAACCACCAAAATCGGTCCACCGAGAGGGGGGGTTTACCCCGGACCCAAAACACTAATTTGACCATGCCAGCCGTAGTTTTTGTTATATATCAACAAAACTCAGTATTCGTTATTTTGATCTAAAGAGAGAAATAAGACGTAAATATAAACTAAATCGGTTCATTAGAAGGGGGGGTTTACTCCGGACCCACAATACCAATTTGCCACTGCCACCCGTAATTTTTGTTACATTTCGACAAAACTTGGTATTCGTGGTGGTAATCAACAGAGAAAAATGGGTCGGAAAAATAAACTAAATCGGGTTATTTGGAGGGGGGTTTACTCCGGACCTAAAGTACTAATATACTCATACCGGTCGGAATTTCTGCTGTATTGTAACGAAGAGCGGTATACTTCGTGGGTATCTCATGAGAAAGAAGTGTTGTAAAAATGAAGTAAATCGGTCAATCGGAAAGGGGGGGTTTACTTTAAACTCTGTTTCATTACAATTAACCTGCCAGACGTAGGTTCCCAAAGCCGTCACGAGGAGCGCTATCTCCCACTAGGGGAACTGTATCCTGTTCCTGCGTCAGATCAAAAGACGGAATGTGAAGTTTTTGTGTATTTATTAAGTAGTACAGTATCATGTATAAACATAACTCTGGAAGGAAATTATTTACAAAATTAATAATTGAACAGTTCTCATAAGAAATGTAAATGAGCAGAACTAATCACGTTTTTATTTTATTTATATACTACGTTATTTACAGCAAATTATTCAGTAATGTAGTCTACACTACAAAAATTCTGAGGAAAGTGCCTAGTTATGCAGCTCCTGCGTGA
This sequence comes from Gonocerus acuteangulatus, assembly GCA_946811695.1. Classification (NCBI taxonomy): domain Eukaryota; kingdom Metazoa; phylum Arthropoda; class Insecta; order Hemiptera; family Coreidae; genus Gonocerus; species Gonocerus acuteangulatus. Next base: position 75,583,133 of record OX328130.1, on the reverse strand, counting down.
CGGACTTTTCTCTAAATTCCATCAAAATAAGACCATTTTGGAGGCTGCCAAATTTTATAATTTCTGTTTCTTAGTTAATACAAAGCCCTAAGCTCCACAATACTACTCCCTGCTATTTTCAGCGCACAGACAAATCCTTGGCTCATATTTCACCAATCTTTTTTGTTTTGCAGAAGATATATTTAATTAAAAAAACAAGGCTTCTTATAGACAGCATTAATGAAATTTAGTTGGTCTAATTTTATTTTTTTCTTTGAAGAGTGTGCGCAAGAGCAAAGCATAAGTGAAAGTCTACAGCAAACTCTCGTTTATATGCAGAAGAATTTGAAGCATTTTTATCAATCTGGAATCATCTTCCTTACAAGACTTTGCTGTGACAGGAAGTCGAACGGAACAGCAGAAGATTTCTTCACCGTACTCCTAGAAAAGTCTACAACGATCGGAAGGAACTTGAGCCTTGAACTAGAACAATGAAACTCCCTTATAATCATTGATTAAATGTATAATTTCAAAGATAAAACTGTACAATCTGGTTGCTGCTCAAACTAACTACAGTAAATCATATTCAATAGCTAAGCAAGAAATTATTTTGCAAAGGATATTTTCAAGAAAACTTGTGTTCATGTAATACATAAAATTAACAGATAGTATATTATGTCCAATAACAAAATTGTAGTACACTTCTATTTTTATGCATATATATATATATATATATATATATATATATATATATATATATATATATATATATATATATATATATATATATATATATATATGAAGGCCACAGTGAAAAAAGAAGAATAGTCAGAAATTCTTCTTAGTAAGAAAATCTTAATTTTAAGTTTAACATATCTTTCATTTTCTGCAATTTTGTTAGAACCACTAGTATTACAACAAGATACGATCATGATAGTACTCCTCAAGTCCTCAAGCCTGCAATACACTTCGTGTAACCGTAGGAGTGAATGAGAGCACCGCGTAGTTGTGGATGTTCTCTGCGCTCTCATTGGCTCTTGCTCAAATGATCTTGTACAGCTGTCCCGGTTTAAATGGCAGCGTGAATAAAACTCTCATTTAATATTAGAATAAAAACTTTTTTTTTTTTTTTTTTTTGCACCTTTCCCCTATGCGCAGTACCTGGTGTTCCACGGTAAGTCTAGCCAACACATACTTACCTATCTACCCAAGGAGTACATTATAGCAAAATTTCAAGGTGCATAAAACGTGCGGTTACCAGCTCTTGGACTATATGGAGTTAGTGAAAAAGAAGAATGATTACTTGTACTTTGTCTACATTACTTAATTAATTAATTTTAAGACATAAATAGAAGACATTTTTTGACTAGTTTTGATGTAGCAGAATTAAATAGTGAATCAATAAGACCAAGAGTTCTTCATATCTAGGAGACGTATGATCGTAGAGCATTTTTCTCCTTTCTCCTCTCTTTCTTTTCTATTTGCCATGAAAGTGGCAGAGTCTGATCCAAACCAGTCATTCAACCACTTAATCATGTGGACTTTTTTTCGTTTGAAAAAATTCAAAATCCCGCCCTCTCTCGGGAGTTCAGGAGAAACACCAGGGTGTTTAGCACTATTGGAGCTAAACAATGGTACTATGGGTGGTGTTGGTAGCAGGGGCCACATTGTGGTTCGCCTGTCACAGCCTAGTGGTCATGTGTTGGAAGCACTGCACTGGAGTGGCCAGAACTCGGTGGGGTTCTGAATTGGGCTAAACTCATAGCATTCTGCTCCAGAGTAGTGGTCATGTGTAGGAATCACTGCACTGGAGTGGCCAGAACTCGGTGGGGTTCTGAATTGGGCTAAACTCATAGCATTCTGCTCCAGAGTGGAAGTTATGATAGCGGATCCCCCTTCCCGTGAACCATCTCGTGAGTCCCTAGTCACGTGAAACCCTGGGGCTCCCGGGTATACCAACACGTTTCATAGAAGGAGGGTGGTTATAGGCGAGGATAATTTAAGGCTTTAAAGTGCCGAGCAAAACCCTTTGCTGTTTCCACTGTCTGTGGCGTAAACACCTGTCACTTATAAAGGAATGTTAAAAAATAAAAGTAATTATTTGAGATCTTAATAATTATTTTAATAACATGATATAATCCAAGTGTAAAAATAAAAAGCACTGAATTAGTAATTTTAAAAGAAGCAAGTGACTTACATTAGACGGTTAGTAGGTGAGGATGCAACGTAAACAAAATATAAGCATGACTTCAAAGCCTATGGTAATATTACATTATGTTTGGCAAACTCGGAAAATTAATGCTGAAACTCATTGTTCTTCAAGGGCTGAAGAACTAAAATAAACAATAACAAATAAATAATAGACACGGTGAAATCCTTGCAAAACAAAAACTAATTTGTAAAAAAGCACAATAAAAAAAACTCTAGCACAAAGGATAATTTTTATCCAGTACATTTGGAAATACAGGTATACCTCAGTTTAGATCATCTGAATAAAATGTCTATCAGGCTCAAATGGGTTAACGAGAATATAATCCCAAATGGTCAAAGCTTTTAAAAAGCATGCCGCAATGCTTTCAAGTCTTATAGAATCCTTACGAGAACAAGTACACAGTCCAAGGAACTCTTGAACAGTTCCTTATTAAAAATCCTGAATGAAAGTCCAATTAAACAGAATTCTATAAGCAGTCATGGAATAGTTGGGATTCGGCTAGGAAAACATTAATACGAGTTTTGTAAAAATCTGGATTTTCGGCTACTCCTTGATAGCCTTCGTGAGTGTTATAGAAGAGAAAAGAATAACCTGAAACTAGGCTTTATTGAACTTAGAATAATACTACATATTAGAATGAATGAATAGAATAAACAAAAGTAAACAATGAAATAGAAAACAGCTGTAAACAATGAAATAGAAAACAGCTGTTACAAATATTATAACATTCATCCCTCCTAGGAAGTGTAGTCTTTCAAGTATGCGGGGGGATGTTGTTCACGGGTACTTCTTCTTAATGATTGTTGAACTGCTGGATTTGGTTGATGTTGAGGATTGAATTCAGTTGTGTTTGGCACGTCTGGTACACTCTCAGAGACACTTTTATTTTCTTTAAGAGCGTCTTTTTGTGGGGAAGGTTTTGTCTGACCTGTGAGATCCATGTCACGAATTGATGTTTCAAATTGTTCATGGTTGCTCTGATTTTCGGGAATAGTTTCTGACACGCCTATTGGTGCAAGGTGTCTAGTAGATACAGTAGTCTCCCTTCCGTCAGGCAATCTAACATATGAATATTCTGGGTTCCCTTCCAATAAATATACTTCATCGACATGAGGGTCATATTTTGAGCGAATATGTCTTCTCATAAGGACTGGACCGGGAGTCATGAGCCACGTTGGCATCCCTACTCCCACACTGGACCGGCGAGAGAAATTAAACATACGTTCATGGGGTGTTGTATTTGTTGATGTGCAGAGGAGTGAACGAATTGAATGTAATGCCTGATTACAAACCTCCTCCCATCTAGAAATATCAATATTTTGATTTCTTGCTGCCAGCTCAATAGTTTTCCAAACTATCCCAACATAGCGTTCACATTGTCCATTTCCTTGAGGATTGTATGCAGTCGTTCGACTTGTAGCAACACCAATGTCAGTTAAAAATGACTTGAGTTCTTGAGAAAGAAAACTCGAACCTCTGTCAGTGTGCAAGTAAGCAGGTGTGCCAAAAATTGAGAAAAGTTCTTTAAGCTTCGAGATTACTGTATTGGATGACATATCATGACATGGAAAAGCAAAAGGAAAACGTGAATACTCATCGACAATTATTAGGAGGTAACGATTTCTTGTAGATGACGGCAAAGGGCCTTTAAAATCCATCATGATCCTTTCGAACGGTTGTGAAGCTTTGATAAGAGTTCCTTCTAATTTGCGGAATCTTGATTTTACTTCAGAACAAATACGACATCCTGAGATGACTTTTCGTATTTCTTCCAATGAGTAAGGGAGATTTTTACAACGAACCCAATGATATAGTCTTGTTTCTCCTGGATGGCACAAAACTTCATGCAGATTTCTCAACTTTGGGAAAGAAGTTTCTATGGAAGAACAAATTCGTGATAATGTATCCGCAGTTTTGTTCTCATTGCCTGGTCTGTATATTATTTCATATTTATAATTTGAAAGTTCCAGTCTCCACCTCATTATTTTTTCATTCTTTATTTTTCCTTGTTTATTACTGTCAAACATGAATGACACTGAACGTTGATCAGTAATAAGACGAAAATTCCTACCGAGAAGATATTGTCTCCACTTCCGTAATGCTTCTACTATCGCATAAGCTTCTTTCTCAATAGACGAATGACGCTGTTCGGCCTTGGTGAGAGATCTTGAGAAAAAGGCAACCGGTTTCTTGTCTTGAGATAGTGTGGCTCCAATGGCATAATCAGATGCGTCCGTTTCAACAGTTAGTGGAGTGTTGTTGTCGATTGAAGATACCACAGCATTTTGAATGTCTAGCTTAATGGACTCAAATGTTTTCACAGCTTCTAAACTGAGAGGTATAGGACTTCTGACTAATACTTGGATTTTCTCAGCAAACTTTGGTATGAATGGGGCAAAATGGGAGAACATACCTATAGCTCGACGGAGAGAAGATGAGGTAGCTGGGATTGGCAATTCACGGAGAGGTTGCAACCATTCAGGATCTGGACTAATTGTTTTGTGGCGAATGATAAATCCCAAAAGTTTTATTGTGCTTAATGAGAATGCACTTTTCTGTAGATTTATTGTTAAATTGTACTTAGCAACAGCCTTTAGCCTTTCTAAATTTTGATCATGTTCTTGTTGATCACGACCACAGATTGTCACATCGTCCAAATATACCTCAATTCCTTGAAGATTTTCTGCGGCAACTATGTTCATTATAGCTCTTTGAAAAGCCGGAACTCCATTCCTAACACCAAACGGAATACGAGTGAATTGATATAATCGTCCACAGGCTTCAAAGGCTGTATAAGGTCTGTCCTCAGGTGTGATAGGAATTTGGTGATACGCACTGCGGAGGTCAATCGAACTGAAAACTCTATATGAAGCAACTCTATTAATAATGTCATCTATCCTTGGGAGTGGGAATGCATCTAATTCAGTGAACCTGTTGATTGTCTGGGAGTAGTCGACAACCATCCTACGCCGGTGATTAGGGGATTCCACAACCAATGCTTGAGCTCGCCATGGTGAAATGCTCTCTTCAATGGTGCCATCTTCTAGCAATTTCTTTATTTCATTTTCAATGAATTTCGTATCCGGGGCAGAATGTCTACGCGATCTTATTGATATTGGCTTGCAGTTAGGAGATAAATTAGTAAACAGTTGAGCAGGTTCTACATTAGCAACTGCAACACTACAAATATTCAAGGGAGCTTCAGTTCCTCCAAATGTAACCTGAATTGAAGAATGTCTATTTAGGATGTCATGACCTATTATGATGTCCGTACAAAGATCTCTAAGGATGCTAACTGTTACACCATTGTATTCATGATCCTGTAACTGAAGGTTTATCCTACATTGACCCTTAAGTTGGGATTTCAAGGAGGTTGATGCCATAGCAACATCTTCTACTTTACAGGGAATCACCGGAATTTTAAGTTTTGAGACAGTGGAATGACTAATGAAAGTACCAGTGCTACCTGTGTCTATCAAATCATGAGCATTTGAGCCATTAATCTTGACAGTAACAACAGCTCTTCTTAGATTTGAAGGTAGAGATGCTAAACAATTAGTGGAATTTGTTGGACGCCGGGGTGATGCTGAATATTTATCCTTATTTCTACATACCTTCTGGTAGTGACCCTTGATCCCACAGCTTCTACAGATAGCCTCCCTGGCTGGGCAGATGGATCTACTGTGTTTCTGGAAACCGCAAAAGTAGCACTTTGGACTGACTGATAAGACTGATTGAGGAACTGGTCGAGAGTCTTCTTCGCTGTGGCTTGGATCCGATTCCTTCTTCATTGAGACAGTATTGATGGTCGATGGAGTCAAATATTCCTGGGATTGATGTTCCACGAGCTCCAACGATCTTGCTTGAGTAACTGTTTCTTCTAGGGTTAAAGTGTGATTTTCCAATAATCTCTGACGAATATGGGATGACCGCAACCCGTCTATAAATGCATCTCTAACAGATTCATCTCTGTTAATTTCAGCACTAACAGCTTTAAAATTGCAATCTTTAGCCAAACGTTTAAGAGATTCGACGTACCTGTCAATAGTTTCCCCAGGTTCCTGGCGTCGAGTCTTGAGCTTATGTCGAACAAATATTTCATTAATTGGTTTAATATACAGACTTTTTAAAATTGCAACAGCATCATTATATGTTCCACATTCACTCACATATTCATAGACTGAAGGAGAAATAAAGTTAGTTAACACTTTGAGTCTATCACATTCACGAACATCAGCACTAGTAATAAAGTTCTGGAATGTACGAAACCAATGTTTCCATTCTTGTAGAGCTCCATCTTCATTAGGATTGATACTGAATCTTTCAGGGCGTAGAATACGATCCATTCCAAAACAAAAACTAAGTTCAATAAATTGTTATAGAAGAGAAAAGAATAATCTGAAACTAGGCTTTATTGAACTTAGAATAATACTACATATTAGACTGAATGAATAGAATAAACAAAAGTAAACAATGAAATAGAAAACAGCTGTAAACAATGAAATAGAAAACACCTGTTACAAATATTATAACAGTGAGCAATAAGTGTTGGGGGTAAAGAAAGACCAAAGTTAGCATTTGGACTTTGGTCTTTCCCTCACTTCTTCACTCAGCACACATTGATTACGAAGGCTACCAAAGAGTACCCAAAACGTCCTTAATATAGATTTTTACAAAAATCGTAATGATGTTTTCCTAGCCGAAATACTAACTATCCCCTGACTGCATATATTTCATGGTTCTGAGTATTTATTTTAGTGAATAACCTTCTTCATCATCAGGTTCCTTTATTCAAAATCAATGGTGAACAATGAAATTCCCTCACTTCTTATACTTTCATCATTTAATAGAATTTTAAAACTAATTAAACATATTATTCAGTGAGCAATAAATAATTGGAGTATTTATAAATAATTCCCATAGAATTATATTAAATTTCTTTCTTTTATACTTTTTAATTCTGATTTGACTTCTTCGTTATGTTATTTTACCATATGGTCTGATGATAAGTATGCAAACAGTTTTTTTGTTTCTTTTAAATTATATTTTAGGATAAAGACGGCATATTCAATATACAGAATAAGTCTCCGAATGAGAGGGTGAATAGTGTGTCTGATTGCTATCTACGGGTTAGAGGAGATTACGTTTTTCATCAATGGGTTCACTAAAAACATTTCCTACACTATCATGGATGTAAAGAAAGGACACCAGTTTGAAGATAGCCCAGTGCTAATGGGTTATGGCCTGATCGGATAAGCCCAGGAGTTCAATCGTGCATGCTCAAACATCGGCGAGAATATCTCCCTGCATTTTACCTTTTGTTCCGCCATTTAAATGGCGGAACAAAAGAGGTTATATAAGGGAGATAGTGTTTAATATTTATCAATACTTAGCCAAAGCTAAGGCTGAAAACGTTTTAAATTTCATAGTGATAAGGTCATGACTGAGAGAATTTTTACCGCCAATTTTCTAGCGGGAATGTAGGCCACGCCCTTTTCCCTCTCTCTAACTATCTATTTGAACAGGCAACGTTATAGTCTAAATTGTCTTCAGCCTTAGCTTTGGCTAAGCTTCGTAAACATTAAACACTATCTCCCTTGCCTGACCTCTCAAAACCTTCCCTGGTCCTAAACGATACATAATACATTTAATTGAGATTCATGTAGCGTATTGTTCATTGAAATAGTAATGGAAATGGTGGACCCATCGGGAATAATTCCCGGAGAATTCCGAGCATGCAAGATTTGAACTATTCCATCTAACTGAACGGGCTATAGATGCAGATGCGTCACAAAGAAAACAATGCAAAATGCATTCTTTGCCTGCTAATCATTTGCTAGTAACCATAGTTGAGGATGAAGGAATATCACAACTAAAGAGAAATAATAGCCAAAGATTGCAGGACATTATCACACCAAGTCAGATCATACCAAGAGGGATAATTTGCAATTTTTCTATTTTTGTTGAAAACTCCCAAAAAGTATGCCAAACATAGATTAATTTAACCAGAGACTAAATGTTAGTTCCCACCACCAGAGAAAGGCACAGGAGAGAGAGTAAAGATTGGACATACCGGTGGACAAAGCTGCCAAACGATCAAGTGTGAGGCCTCATCTTGGAGTTCTTCACTGTCGTCCACTGCAAAACACACTTCTATACACCAACGCCACACGCACACACCCAATCAACTTACCACAATCCAATTAATCACTATCCATTAAATAATATTTTAAAACAAAAATAATGTTATGCAGTAAGTTGTAATAAACAAAAGCTCAAAAGAAAATCAAAAATAACAATCTCCATAAAATAAAATATAATTATTAATTGCAAAATTACATGAAACCAGGTTTATAAAGGAACATAATCAATCAATATTTATGTTATAAAATAAAGCGTACAATTTGCATGCCGCTAAAACTAAGAAATGAATCCCTGGTATTATTCAAGGTAGATATATGTTGTGGTAACTCTTTATCTCCAGTCCATGCAGAAAGTTTCTGTTTTTACCTGAAGGGCGAACTTTTCAAGATATAAGGGCGGGAAGTTTCGTCCTCTAGAAATTTCTAGAACATTTGAGAGTATTCCAGAAGAACCTGGATCATTGTGGAACATTCCGGAATAAAGGTGTCATAAAGACGTGACACATGTGGAGCACAATAAAGGAGTAGTGAAGAAAGTGAGCTTTTTTTTTTTTTTTTAATTTGACCTTCTGCCACATATGAATATATTGAAAAATAGGGTCACCAACATTTGGAGAAGTTTTTCTTCATTACAAAATTCATTGCAGACCACAACATTCATATCGGCTTTCAAGATAGTCATGTAATTTTACAATTAAAATTGTTAAAATTCAGTATGTGGCTATGAAAAAAAAAAAAATACAACATGCACGTAAATAAAAAAAATAACAACCATTAACTAAGCTAATCAATCCAAACCCAAAAATTAGAATAAAGCCAAGATGTGATACTAAACTTTTCATTTGGTGTACCCCATAATAAAAAATAGAATTAATGTAAGCTAAAAGTTGCCTGAGAGCGTAGATTTATAAATGTACTGACCAACTCTGAAATCAATATAACCCTCGCCACCAGATAGAACCAGCATCGAAGTCGGTTTCTCTGGCTCGTTGTTATTGTTGATGACAGGGGTGTTGGAATTCTGGCTCGTAGCAGCAGACATACCTCCTGAACCTGCAAGTATCAACAAATTCTTTCAAAATATTTCACAATAAAACTTTCCAAACCTTGAATAACCCACAATCAGATAGTGTTACTTAACTACTTACGTCACATGTATTAATATGTTAAGCTGAGAGCTGGTATTAACAACAACGTTAGCCTATAAAACTCCAATGCATTAAATCCAATTTACCCGATTTATAAGCCACAAAAATTACAAAACGTTTGTCAGGCATTAGCTTCATAACTAACACAGAATTGATCAAATTTCACAAACACTTACGTCGATTTTTAGCAAAAATTGAGTTATTGGTATCTTTAGAAACCTTATTCTCTCCCAGACATTATGGTAATAGAAATTTAAAAACAAAATCAATGGAGAGTGCTAAAATTGAGTCCGCGTAAAACAAACTGATTACAAACACTCAAGCACAAACATATATTTCTCTCATTTTCCATTGTGAAGAAATGAAGTCAAGATCTCCACAAGTTGCATATAAGAATTCTTCTCAGTAAATCTTTTTAGCATAAATATGCTTTAGCGATGACTAAACTGAAAAAAAAACGTTACAAAAAAGTGTCCGCTGGCGTTCGCGCTGGTGGGGTGGCCATGTACGAAAAAGATGACTGTATGTTATACAGTACATTACATAGGTTTGTCAGGTGGAGCTAAAGCATAATAATTCGTACATTCAGTTTTAATGCCCTCCTGAAAAGTTGGGAAAATTGAATTATGCGGATGTGAAATTTGACCGACGACATATTTATTTAAATAGGTAACCCAAAGAATTTAAATTTATGAAACCTCTGAGTAATATACATGACAGTATATAGTGTCACTTTATTTTGAAGTAATTTTATAATGACTCAATTTTGAAATAATATTATTTCAATTCCTCACCTGGCTGGAACAAACTCAAGCGTAAAACAAGAGAATTAGAGTTCAAAACCCAGCCTGGCGGGTTAATTTTTCTAAAAATTAAAGATTTGAAAAAGGACTCACTGATAGAATATAACTATAACGGAGTCTTTACTTCAAGCCTGATTCATGGTTTATCAAAAAATAAATTACAGATAATATGTTATATATATATATATATATATATATATATATATATATATATAAATAAATAAATAAATAAAGATTGCTGCCCAAGTCTATTGGGTTGCTACACACACAGCCTCCTAATCATTCTTTCGAAAATGTATTTAATTAATTTTGGGAATGCTCTCTAATTCAATTTACAGTAGGAAGGTGAAGACTAGACTTTATAATTAAAAGATTGGTATTAAATTCAAAATTCATTCCGGCCAATAATAATTCTAAGATAGTCAAAACTAGAGATGTGCTGTTCCAGGATTTTATTGTCACAGCTCTAACTACTCCAGTGTTCTCAAATACCATTCCAGTTCCATTGCCGTTACAGCTTTGACATCCACCTCCAAACTCGGTTTGACCTTCCGAGCTAAACGGTAACCAAAATAATTCCCTGTACAACCAGTCATTACCGGCAAATGCCTGGTCCTTCAGTAAGTGAAACTGGGTGTCTTATCCTTCAAAAGAAACTGATCACAATTTATTATATAATAATAATTTTTCATTTTGAACAGTAATATAAGCCTCAAGTAATTTTTACATGTATGGCTAGAAGCTGACATACCAGTTTCTCAGAAGAACAGGAGTAACACATAAACCTTATACTTGCTCGAACAAAATTATGTATTATAACTATGATAAGGATAAAAATAATACATATAAAAACCGCACATTACCTGGGACAGCGACAAAGAATTTGACCGTGTCTTTGTGGCCGTGAAACGAAAGCTGCGCATGTTGCATCGAACAGTAAGGGATGAACGTTGCAGGCGTAAGGTGTGAAGATTCAGGATCGGCATAGACCTTCACACTTCCTGGGGTTCTGTTACTACTCCCTGAGATGAAGTTATTAAAATCAGTTAATTTTATATATATTAAAAATTAATAAATTAGAAATGTTAATTAAATACAATAAACTATCAAATGTTTGCGAGAAATGCAAATAGATAAGCAGGCTGTTTTGAAACTAAAATAATTACGCATCCTTCTCAGAATCAGGCTTGGTGGCTTAAGGGCTAATACTTGCTTGTGTCATCAAAATCAATGTCATATTCTTCAATTTATCAATAACAAATAAATCAAAATTTTTAAATTCTTTTTATCAAATGTTTTATATAGTTTGTTAAAGTATCCAAAGAAAATAAAAGTTTCAATTCTTTAAAGAAAAAAAAAATGGTGGCGCTGTGTCTGTTGAAAGGAAACCCTCTTTGCTCATGAGCGATAGTGTACAGGTGGCAATTTTTAATCTAGAACGAAAAACTAAAGTTGTTTCGAAAAAAAAAGGTTAAATCTAGAAAAGTATGTAGGATTTTTAAGAACTGTTAATTTTTTCGAAAATGGTGAACAATTATTTATTTTATATTAAAAAATCCGTCGAAAATCGGTCATAAAATGGTTAAAAATCGATGAATCGAAAAAATCCTACATACTTTACTAGCAAATATCATTAGGAAGCAGCAGGTAAAATTTGAAGTTGATCGGGCAAAAATTGAAGACGCCAGAGTATCGCTTTATTTGAAAAACAGTTTTGAGAAAACGACTTTAAAGTTTAATGTTCTGAAATGTTCATTTTTTCCCTATTTAATTTTTTTTCATACTCTCTTGTAATAAAGATAAAAAAAAAACAAAAAAAAACATGGGTTTTAATTTTGAAATGTATTGAAGGAGGACCAAAAAAAACTTAACAATTAAAAAGGGACCAATTGAAGCTCGTTAAAAAAATTATCTTCAAATCAGCATCAAATTCACCCGGCATTGGGACTACACTAGGAAAATTGTATTTTTTGCCTTTTTAAAAAAATTTTCTTCGCATATAAACTCTTGGATATGATTTTTGATTAGTTAAGGAAGCTCATAAAAAGAAGGTGTAAAAAAAAATAACAAGGTAGTATAACCCCTCGAAGGACTTACAGTGGATCCACGACAAAAGGGTTTTCCTTTCAATCATATATTTTTTTTATATGTTTGCTGAAAAAAAGGAAACTTGGGCCAAATGGAAATTTTTTTTTAAGCCATCGGTCCTGTAAGTGTAAAGCATCTGATGTGCCAAGAATTAAAAGTAAGAAATTAAGCATTTAATTTGGAATGAATTGGGAAATGACTGCACATCCACGAGGCGTTGTTCTCTTTCTTCTCATCGTACTCATGATGAAGGCTTTTAATTTCAAGCCGAAACGTTGGCGAAAAAAACCAACACATTTTCTTATAAAAAATGTAGTTTTATTAAGATACCATGACTAAATCTACCTTCATAAGAAATTAAGAATTATATTACACTCCAATTTAAACAGCACTGTAGTTTGGCTTTCATCGGAGTTAAAAACTATATTCTTCAACCCGTTTTAGTTTGTTGCATCAGAAGGTCACTGACTTTATCTCTTTTATATAATGGTTTGTTTTCTACTACTTGTGTAAAACGTGTCCCAAGAATAATATATCATCTGTAACGAATCTTATTGGCTCAAAATATGTACCAATAATAAGTTAGGATTTAATCTTTTCAAAATATCTAGCTCAAAATTATCAGGTAAAATAACAAGAATCACTTTTCTACACAAATTTCATAATGGTATTTTAGATTGACTATTACCTTCAGAAAGTGGGACGGATATTATAACACCATTTCCTGTTCCTATCCACAGCCTCGAACATGAAATGAGGAGGGCTGTAATCCTTACAAATGAGAAACCAAGCTTTCCAGTTCCTAAAATAAAAATAATTTATTAAATAAAAATATTAGAAAAAAAAAATTGTAATGCTCAATTATACAAAAAAAGATTGTTTATAAAAATAGAAAACAATTATATTCATTCAATTAAATATTATTATTATATTATTTAACGATTCTTGATTTCAGAAGTGAATTGCATCGAATCAGACATTTTTTGTTAAGAGCTGTTCATTTGTCAATAAAATAAAGGACAAAAAATATATTAAAAGTTAACAAAAAAATAAGAAACACTCAAAAATAAATAAAACAAATACAATTCTTAAATAAAAGAAGTATTGGACGCTTTTATATTTCAGACACCTTTTTATAGTTATATTATAATTACTGATCACTGCTGTCAATACTTTTGCAAAAAAACAATTTTGCCTGCAGATTCATTTTTTGCAAAATAAACATATTCGTCCTTGAAATGACATTTATTAAGCATTGACGAGGTGAAACAGACCTCGGATTCGAATTCAGCAACCCTCAAAACCATGGAAGCTCAAGTTATTTCTTCTTAAACGCGTGATGGGGTTAAATGGACTCCGGATTCGGGTTCAGCTAGTGTTGTAAAATACCCGGGTATTTATTCTTAAGGGTAAATACCCAGGGTAAATACCCAATTTCATAAATACCCAGGTATTTAACTAAACCGCGACTTAGTAATCGAATATTGTAAAATGTCATGGATTTTGCCAGTTCAGAGCTATTGTAACACTGAGAAGCTATTAAAACAGTAATAAATTATAAAATAGGATCACTGAGAGGTTAATAAATAATAAATTATAATCTGAAAATTTGCCATGGACCTTCCACCACTAAACTTGCCATGGACTACCAATAAACCAAGTTGTTTGCTTAAATTTGATACTACTGTACTTTCACAAAAATGTAGCCTCAGCTAAAACTTTGGACTATCTCAATTTCTCAAAACACAAATTAAGTTACCTTTACATATGTACCTTTTAAGCCTCTCCACCATAACATGGGACTTATTTTATTATTTTCTTTGTCATTGTCTTCAAGACCTTCCCAAACAAAGGATCTTTGCCATAATCCCTCTTGGTCTCTAAAGTTAGTCAGCTATGTTCATCAACTGATTTCAATCCCATGCTTCTGCCTAACTCACACACATAACAAATGGAAGAGTTCAACAAGTCTGCAGCAAGATGTGCGTTTCCAACACCAAACTGAATGCGTTTCTCGTATTTAGTTAACACAAGTTTTTCCTCCGTTTTTTGGAGAGAAGATTCTGGGTTTCTTTTTGAAAAGTTTTCAGTAATTCTTAAATCTCTTATGAACTGTGTCGATCAAAGGGGCATTTAACTGAATGGCAGTGATAAGTTCAACAATTGGATCAAGGATGTTAACAAGTTTCCCAACTCGGACTCAAAACACTCTGTCATCAAGAAGCTACCTTTTCAATTCTGGTGAGATTTCCGCTTACTGTAATGTTGTTACTACTGTATGAGCATAATTTCAAATAATATTAACAAGGATCACAAACTTAAACTTAACTTAAAATGGTTTTGAACTATTATAATAAACATTAAAAATGTTTTTGGCTCTTTTTTTAAATTTAAATAAGTCCTTAATAATTGAGTAGGCTTCATTAAAACCTTTTTAAAATTAATTAACCTTCCCCACTGTAAAAGTAATCATGGAAATTCATAGATATACATTAAGTTGTATATACCCATAAATACCCGGACCGACTTTTAACTTTCTTTAAAATATTACTGGGTAAGTATTAATGTTCATTAAGTTTTTATGATCAAATGGGTAAGTTTCAGTCCTTGTTTGTACCAAAAAATATTCAAAGAAGTTGTATCAAGCTCAAAAACTGAAAATACCCACTTTTTGGGTATTTACCTTCCCTGTGGGTAAATACCCGGGTAAATACCCAATTTATATTTACCTACCCACTGGGTATTTACCCACCCCACATCACTGGGTTCAGCGTGACGAAATACATAAGAATATATGTATGGAGTCTTTGGAAAAGACCACACTTTTTTTTTTTTTTTTTTTTTTTTTTTTTGTGCGCCTGTGTAATCTGAACCTTTTTAGTTGAAGACAGCTAGAAAAATAACTCTGCCCCTTAATTGAACAACATATCACACGAATAACTGGTTCGAGTACGAATCATTCTCAGGTTTGTAGTAGGAATATGAAAGGGATAATTATTTGAGGATTATTACAAACAACTGAAGAGAATTTATTATACAATTTTTTAAAAGAATGTTCTTGTTGAAAAAAATACTACTTGAAGAAGAATATTTGAGAAATCATAAAATAAATAAATACAAATTAGAATGAAAAAAAGTTGAATACACCATGCTTTTTCCATCAAAGTAAAAAAATGTTTCAGTCATTAAATTTACACGAAACAGGCCGCTTCATCACAAAATATCTAGTTTTCATAAGTACAATAATTCTGTTCGATTAGTGCTAATTGCTAATTAGCATATATTATGTACATATATACAATACTCACTTGCTTTATTCAGCTATAGCTATAATGCTAAGAAGGAAATATATTCTTGCTACAACGATATATAAAATACATAATAAAGTCTAGAACACATTAATCCATGCTGTATGAAAAGCTGAAAGCAGGGCAAATAGTGATTTCTACCTTGGCCGAAATGAAATCGACTGCTCGTCGCCATCCCATGCCTTAATTAGGTGCATTGTGATGGAAAACAGTCGGTGAAATAACTAAATAATGTATGTTTGCCAAATTAAATGTAAACTATATATGTTAATACCTGAGGGTAAGACTGCTACGTGGGCAAGCGAAGCACATCCAGAGCAAGAGAGCAAACAGATAAACATAGAGGATGTGAGAGCCGAGTATCACATGAAGCGACCGATCTAATGTTTCCATTAGTCAAATCTTTATGTATACATCATTTTATCAGAACATATAATTTAGAATTTTGTCAAGTATTGATGAAAAATAGACAACCAAAGAGTAATTTTATAGTATTTTAAAATAAATTGATAAATGAGAAAAATAAAAGCTCACAAATTGGAAATTGAACTCACCTTGAAATGTTGATTTGAAAACAACAAATTTTTGTCAACACAAAAAAACTATTCAAAATGCAAATACAAGCTGCTTCAATAATCCTTTAAAAACAAATAAATACTAATATAAGTTGTTTTTTTTTAGCTAGAATTATTTATTCCTCACGTTTGACTGAATGTTAAAAATGGACCTTGTATATTTGCATGATTTTTTTTTAATGAAGTTTCTTAGCCCGAACATCATGGATATGAGAGGATGTGATTCTTCACCATATGGCACACAAGAGAGACTGACCATATGCTCAATACTATGCTCCTGCCGCCTCATTTTCCCCATTAATAAATTAATTACCCTATGGACCCTCGAAGGAAGACACTAGAAGTTAAAAATCTTTAGTGCGCTGGTATGAACCCAAGTCCTCCAGCATATTAGTCCAGAGCTCTACCACTGAGCTATTTAAAGCCTCATAAAAGGCTAACTCCCATAAAAATGTTAGTTCCGATGTTTTTTAAGTCCCGAGTTTTTAAGTATAAGTATTAAGATTTTCCCTAGAATCCTCATCTAATATGAAGGGTAACAAACGCTTTAACAGGCTCAAAATCAAATGGACAAATGAATTTATTAATACAAAAAAAAGTTTAATTATATCAACAACCAGACACAATAATTCAATATACAGAGAAAAAGTTTCTAAAATAAATATTTAGAGTATTTTGAGAAGATAGTATTATTTGTGGGCCCGATGGTCTTGAATTTACACTAATATTTTAGTGTCAGGAAATAAATTCACGAATTCTTGAATATTTATTCAGAGAAAACCAGCCCAAACAGGACACCTGGCATCAGACTCGTGTGTATATTTTGTAAATATAGATTTTTCCTTTCTTGCTGTTTATTATAGAGCACTGAGAGTATAACGCTCAAGTAATCTATGGAGGTCTGAAGCAGCTTGGTTAAGGATCCAAACCAAAGTAACACTGAATAAAACTGAATATCTACATGCAAAACCTCATTACATCATTTCCTTTCATTCATTTCACTCCTAATTCCAACAAGGAAAAACAAGGTCTTACATCAAAATTTAAAGCGTATACCCAATTCAGCATCTAAAGGAACAATTTCAATTTGTAAACAAATTTAGTTTGAATATTTGTACAGAGAAAACAAGCACATTCAATATGTTTATAAACATGCACTTCAAGAGCTATATAGTGTAGAAGAAGATTTAATAAACAGTTAGATAAGCAAAACAATAAATGATAATACATAATTAGTATAAAAATTACAAATTACTTTGTTTGCTTATAAAGAGGAATATTTTGTAGATTTCGGAGAAATACACTACAAATCAAAATGGTTATAAAGTAACAATTGCTGATATTAGCAATACGGTTGTATAATCCTACATTCTTGAGGTAAGTCAATATAGTGTTGATGTACTATTAAACAGATTAAGATTAAATTAAACAATTTTTTTTTTCTTTTCTCCTAATTATACAAACAATTATACTGGAGGTGGAGATTGTCAGGGTTAGGTTATGAGAGTTATAAAAATGAGCTTTTATTGCCAACATTTCAGCTTGTGAGTGTGTGCCGACGCCACACAGTGGTGCCAAATACCAGATTTTAGGAAAAAACCTATAGGTACTTGAATCTTTCTGATTTGGGAATCATTTTTGAAGTATGGTATTGTACTGAGTCGAATGAGATGACTACCAATTCGATACAAATGATTATTTTGGAAGATAAACAGGTTTTATATTAAGAAAAACCTGAAAAGCAGCAAGAATTAAATTTAAAAAAGTCATATTTTTACTCAATGAGCAGAGAAATGTATAATTCCAAATGTATTTTTGAGTGCTGAGTCGAATAAAATAACAAAGAACGTGATACTGATAGCTGTTCTTGATGCAAACCTCTTAATTAAAATTTGCGCTTATAACAAATTTACTTAACAGTTCCACACGAGATAGTAGATGGCTCTCATTGTTGGTTATAGACCAATATTACCAAACAAAGATAGACTTACCATCAAAGAATTAAGATCAAAAATAATCTCATTTTAAGAATTAAAAAAAAAGAAGAAAAAACTGACCATGAAATATTACAATACATTATCAGTCAAAACTAAATTCGAGCTAGTTTTAATTTCTGACAAATGAAAATTCAGCAAACAGAAGTAAGATTCAAGATGCAAGCACATACAGCATTAGCACGTCTGGACAGTTTCCAATCTCAAAGCAAAATAAAAAAAAAAATGTAATATAGTTATGAAGGACTATTATGGCTAGGATTTCAGGCGGAGTTCTCAATTCAAATATTAGAAATATTTATTCCGAGATTACTGAGTTTCCTGTCCAAATTTTAGGCCTTTATCAGGACTAGAAACAATACGTGCACTGAGGAGCTTACCACGAAATCCACAATATTCTATGTGACTCCAATTTCAACAAATCCAAATCTGAAGAATATTAAATAGTCAGGATTTATTTATTTATTATTCTTTTTTTTTTTTATGTCGCACCGACATCTACGGCATCAGCGTCGGGCTATCTACTGGTTACCAGCCTTCCTAAACATCCAGCAGGGAATTTTCCCAAGAGGCCCTCAAATGAGAAAAATCTCTGCTGCAGATGCTAAGGGTTAAAACTCCCTTTAATTCTATCTACTATTATAACCTCAGGGGAGCCTGGGGTCGTCTGAAATCCTAATCTTCCCAATGAACGGGACATGAGGAAAGCAACTCATTAGGTGAACGCATATAAAATGCAATATGTAAAATTTTTCATTTTTACATTTCATAAAACAATAAGCAAATTAAGAAATAAAATAACAAAGTATCAGATAAAGAAGTGAAGAAGGGTTGTGAATTCAGAAGAACTTTTTCTATGTCCAAGGGAGTGCAAAAACAATTTATACATTCCCAACTTCTTGTGAATTTGATTAAAATTACCAATTTAAAATGGCTAACTTACCTAACATTTTGCTGACATATGGTTCAATATCGACGTCTTGAAGGTGCTGATAAGTATGTGCATGGTAAAGTCGAAGAGTCGAATCTAGCCTTATTGACACCCAAACGCCATCTCCGATCCAAGCCATCTGTCGAACATGACTTTCTTTCCTAGGATGGACGTCTAGCGATTTCTGGAGGGTAATAAATACTTGCAATCTTATTATGCTCTTTGTTGAACTTAATAAACATAAAAACTTAGCATATTTGTATATTTTTGTACTCAGCATATTTTTTATGTATTTGAGAATATGTGAAACACAAATATTTAGGAATAAGTGATAAAATAGATTAAGAATTTTTTGTATTTCCAAATAACAAAAAAGACATTTCCTACATGATATGTTTGGATTTATGTGGAGTAAGTCATTAAAAAATAATTCTTATTTTTTTTTCTTTTTTTTTTTTTACTACTTTATTTTATGAATACTCTACATGTTTCGTGCTCACCATGCCACCTCTTGAAGGGCTATTAGAAACCTGCAAGAGTTGGATGAATATCAAACGACTTGAAAATTGTTGTACTTAATCCGTCTTAATGTGTGTAACCAAAACAAAAATTAGTTATTACGAAAATAGTTACCAAAATGTCAACAATTTATCTTGTATAGGCAGAAAGTCAATGAATAAAATAAAGCCTATAAACACAAACTCAGAAATAACATGAAAAAATGTGAAATGATAAATGTTTTAGTTTTTACTTTTTCATACATTTTCAATCGTATAACTCCTTCTAGACAGTTTTTCTTCACCGTTTTGAGGGAATTGAAGCAAATCTGACAGGAGCAATAGCATTGCTTCGGGCATATCAAATAATAAAATCGAAGAGTACGTTCAATAATACCTGCACAGCCATCGTTGCTGGATCGAGGACGTGAATACGATTCTTGTAGCCGCACCATACTTTGTTATGTACAGCAATAAGGCACCTAATTGAATGCACAGGAGGGCCGAGATCGACAACATGGTATTTGCTAAGGTCCCATTGACCGTCGCTGTCTCGACGGAATATTGCGACCGTACAATTGGCGACAGCACACAAAACTCTCCCTCGAACATGCCTGAAAAGATTAAATAGAAAATTATCAATTATTTTGTAATTAATGACTTTTTTATTTAGGCTGATAGTGGGCGGAATGTTAGCCAGCTATCTATTTAAAAACTGAGTGCACCGGCTGACACGGTGGACTTCTCTGATGTATGATCTGTAACATTTGCCAAGCTCTACACTGGAAACATTAAGAATCACTAAACATTTTAAATTAGATTGTGGTTTAGCTTTTTTTTATAACCATACAATAATATTTTATGTTTTATTTTAGCTATAACAGAGCCACATATAATAACGGATACATTTTTCTACATTTCTTCTATACTGGGTGTATCACAAGTAGATGACTATATTCACCGCACGTTTCATGAAGTGTTTTATGCGCCTTGAAATTTTGCTATAATGTACCTCTTGGGTTGATAAGAAGGTAAATATGTGTTGGTTAGATTTACCTGGGAACACCAGCTACTGTGCATAGGGGAATGATGCAAAAAAATATTGCCCAAAAATAGAGGTCTATTCAGAAGCCAACTACCTTTAATGTAAAATTAAGACAATTTTACAATGAGAGTACAGAGAACAACCACAACTGCCCAGATGATCGGTGCTCTCACTCACTCTTATGCAGTGAATTGCAGTCTATCATAGGCAACATTTATTTTCATGTTTCCTGATAATTAAACCCCACAAAAGTGTCTGCCCTTTTGTAATTATTTTCAATGAGGTTTATTGAAGACGTTTTTTAAATCTCAGTGTGAATAAAGCACTTCATTTAATTTTTTTTTTAATTATAAATTTTTTTAAATTTACTTTTTAACCCCCTTAAAAGTGTCTGCTTTATTTATTATTCACTGTAAAATTGCCTTAATTTGCAATGTTGTTTACATTAATGATAATTGGCTTCTGAATAAAACACTATTTTTGGGCAATATTGTTTCGCAATTTTCCGCTGTGCGCAGTACCTGGTGTTCCACGGTAAGTCTAGCCAACACATTTACCATCTTATCTACCCAAGTGGTACATAATAGCAAAATTTCAAGGTGCATAAAACGTGCATTACCAGCTCACCGACTATAACATTTTATTGCTCAATGAGAAATATAGTTTTTTTTTTTTTTTTATAGAATTAGAAGAATAACAATGACTCATGAAAATATTATATTGGATACTTACACAATACTCAAAACCGAGTCTTTCAGCTTGATAGAGTGTAGACATCTCTTCCACTGCCTCACTGCTGAATGAACAAAAATACAGCCATTTTGAGCACCGAGCCACATCGTTGGTAGAACACTGCTCATTTTCTCCAGTTCTTCACTCGCTATTTCATTATCTACAATAAAAAGAAAATTACCACGTAATTATATATTTAAAAAATAAAGATAAAATAATTATTCTACTGATTGCAGTCGAATAATTTTTAAGACCTTCCTCCACCCTCTTTTTTGAATGGAGCAAAACATCTCAATGAGATAAATCATATTTAAATTACACTTGGTTCTCTGGTTCATTATTCAGAATCTATTTGATTTGATTGAATGCTTGAAAATGAACCATTATTTATAGTTCAAAAGAACCAAAAATCTTTGCATAACATCCTTCTTTTAATTTGTTTTAAAGAGCACTCATTTGACAACTAGTTCCTCACCATCAAGAGAACAATATTTTTTAATATGATTATTATTTAGAAAATATACAAAAAACATGTGAAAATTAGTACAAAACAATAATCTGAGTAAAGATACTTATGAAGGAGGAAGTACTTGAAGCAAGAGGGAACTTAAATTCTCAACGTAGACGTCATCTTTTATGTTGCATTTAAGAAGGATTCAAGGGGTCTCCCGTGGTCTACTGGCTAGCGCCTTAGATTCATAAGAGGGAGATGGTGGGTTCGATCCCCACCGGCGGCAGAAATTTCTCATCCCACGGCTCGTTGGGGATTTGTTGAAGCGCCGTTAAAAAAAAAAAAAAAAAAAAAAAAAAAAAAAAAAAAAAAAAAAAAAAAAAAAAAAGGATTCAACATTCACTGTTCTCGTAAATGGTTACAGACCCCTCAATAATAATAATAATAATGTATAACATTATTATAATTATATAACAGATAAGAACATTATGGAAACACTAAGATGACACAGTTCCTGCAAATCGGACTTTTTTATTTAATTTTTCTCAGGAGTAAATCCCAATTTCTAATCAACTTTTTTTTAAGAACACATGTTTTTCCTTAGTTGGGCATGGTATACATCTAGTTTCATTCTAAGGAAGTAAAAATAACAGCAGGGAGGGGCAAATTATAAATTTTGTTCCGGATTAAGTAAACCCTTTCGATTGTGCAGCTTGATGAACTCATCCAATTTTTTATGGGAATACTTTATACCAAGTTTTCTAGTGAAAGGATCAAAATTATGGCTAATATATATATATATATATATATATATATATATATATATATATATATATATATACACACACATACATCAAAATGATGTAATTAAGATGTGAAGAACCTTTTCAAACAATGTTATATGAGTGCAATCTTAATAATTCATCAGAAATTGATTAATTGATTAAAAGTAATTTTTCATCATAAGCATAATATGTTATTTCATTAAATATCTTGGCATCGATAATGCAAGAGTCACTGAAAGTGTGCTCAGAAATAACGAGTAAGTTGTGCAAAGAAATTATTTCTAATAAAGTTTCTTTCACCTGACCACCTTTAAAAATCCTTTAGTAAAGAAAAAGAAATCTCAATATTATAAAAGTGCTAACAATTCTGGACTAAATCAATAGAAGTTAGACAAATGTATGTTAAGTACAATTAACATCTATATATAGTAGTTTAATATAGATTTAACTACAAATTAATGTAACAGGGCATGGGAAGGATAAAGCTTAACAATTTCACCTTGCATTTGCAAATATTGCAATTAAACAAATATAATATAAAAGATTATTATTACTAAATTCCAGAAGCTATTCCTTCGGTCACTCCGACCCTCATGGATTATTTGTGACAGAAGTACACTTCTACCCCTCCAATATATGCACTAAAACTAAAGAGCATCAGGTACTTAACCCCTTGGATAAATTTGATGACTTTATATACTAGTTTTGCCCAAGTTCCAGATGACGGCACAGACGCTTCGTGTATCTGTTTTGCCTTCTATGTAACAGACTTGTAATGTACAGTTTTTGACATATACTGAGTCTTAGTCATTATCGTGCAAGTGTATCAATGAGTTTAATTCGTTTTGTAATAGAATTCTGTGTTCAACAAATATTAGAAATAAACTTGTGACTCCTTGATATATTTTGTGAAATTTTCATATCGTAATCGAATAAAATAATAATCGAATGTATAATTGTGATAACCAAATCATAAAATGGTGATGGAAAGACTATTAACACAGTTGGGCTGTGGCAATGACACCCCAAAGTCAGGACTGTGCTATCATAAATAATCCCCCCGCCTCAGCAGTTCTAGATTATTCAGTATTAAAAGGATTAACCTTGTGAATGCTGACGGTGTTGAGGGACAGGCATCTCGACAAGTGGGAAGGATGTGCCAGGTCTACTAACATCGTAACTGTGAGATAAGATACGGCACTCCCGGTACATGCGGCCCTTCTCACTCCTTCTGTACTGTCTTATAGTTGTGTAAAAAAACCCTTTTTCATCCTACTTTTTGATATCGGACTTTGGTAACACCACTGGAAGAGTTTTTTAATGTATAAACATTATTTTTTTATTATTTTTTAATATCTTTTTGTCCACTAATTTCTTGCTAAATCTGCCTAATTTCAACGTCACTGATCATTTTAAAATGATTGTGACGATTATGCCCTAACCACGTTAAATACTGTGGAAAAGAAAAAAAAAAAAAAAAAAAAAAAAAAAAAAAAAAAAAAAAAAAAAAAAAAAAAACAGACAGAACATCACTAATCAAGAGCACCCTTTTACCAGAGTGGCTAGGAATAATCTACTTTGACCAGCCCGGTCCGGCTATTCTGCTACCCGGTCCCTCTGAGAAGTGCAGGTCCCTCTGATGGACCTTATGTGTGTTTTACCTTGATGTGTATATAGAGACAGTATATACCAATACCGATATCTTACTTGATATTATTTATTAAAAAGAAAATTAAAAACCTTTAAAAAAATAAATAAAAACAAAATGTAATATTTAAAAAAAGTTTTTAACCTGTCATTGACAGGTACAATGCCCAGAATAAGAAAATTGTAGGGAAAATATTAATAAATAACAAAAGCGTATTCAGGCTCAGCTAATTCAGGTACCCAAAAGTAATCAACATTTTGGTATTAATACTACACTAATCTTTGTGGAATAAATAATCATACCATTACATTTATCAGTGGATCAGTCTTTTTGCTCAACATTTCATTTAGTATTAAGTTGTTCAGTGCCTTGATAGAGTACGGCGGGGTTTGTGTCTTCTGAAGATCATATTCACAACTGCATGATTTTTCATTCAGTTTCTTGCAGAAATTAAGGTGACAGCTCCCACTCAAAAAATAAATTAAGTTTATGGTGACGTGTTACAAGTGCCGACGTTGGTACAGGAGGTTTGCAGAGGGTGCTTTTGACTTGACAGACAAGCCTCGAAGCGGTAGGCTAGCAGTGTGACCACGATGCATTAAAGAACTTAGTGCAATTTGATCGCCAACCCTTAAAAGAGTTTGTCCATGAGGAAGGTGTTGCTGTGTGTGTGGCGGGACGTTCGTGGCAAATGAAATTAATTCCAAAGTAAAAATGTTGATGACTTCTGGGTACCCCTATTATTTTAATGCCATCCTGTGGAACCGGTTGAGTGGAACGAGGTGTAATCCATGGGCATCTAAAGTTGTGCGTAAGGGTTAACACTCACCAATTGTAATTTATGGCTATAGAAATAGTTAAAAATATCTTAGAAAGTAGAATTTTAGAATTAAATAAATAATTACCTAAATAATGAAAAGAGAGCACTTACACTTCACATAGAGTCAAATAATTGCTGCACCAAATAAGCAAAGATGCCATGCAAGAGAAGGAAATGAGGGTGAAGTGCCCGTAAGACTAAAGAAAATGAAAGATGTTAGCAAGCAGAATTACCTGTATTTGTCGAGCTCACGCCATCCTTGAGTAAGCCCTCGGAGTAATGTTTCACAAGCCTTCTGTACTTTTTCGGGGAACCACACAGTTCTACATGATAACATACACTGACAGCACTTATAACAATCTTGCAACTATTGTCATTTATTTACTGATTGATAATATCATAAAAAGAAAGAATTTCATAAATATTTACAAATAATGATAAATAAAAATGAGTTAGTTATTAATCTGTTAGTATTTAAATATAACACGATATTGGATTAATAGTAAATGTTTAAGGAAGCTCGCTTGACACAATCTGGAAGGATATTGTTAAAAAAAAAAATTCAGGTTCGTTTACTAACTGAATCTGATCACCGGAAAACTGTTTTTTTTTTTTGTTTTTTTTCTTGAAATTTAAGCAAAAAAAAAAAAATAATAATAATAATAAATTACAGAGCTTACAGTTTTATATTATTATATTAGGTTTCCTTGGCACGAAGTGTCAAGCATGAGCACTTAACACTTCGTGCCAAGGGTCGTGGGTTTGATTCCCACTAGGGGAGGTGGCTTTTCTTTGGAAAAAAGAAAAGGCATCAGCCCTATCCTGGCTAGAAAAGGGTGGTGACCTATAGATAACCCGTCCTAAAAATTCTCGAGTTCATTATAACGGGCATTAAAATTTAAATAAATAAATATTAGGCTTCCATATACACTTTTTAACTGTGAAGAATCGAACAAAGCTTTCCAAGCGATGTTCATAACTATGTTCAAGAAAACTTGAAAAAACTAAAAATTTGGTTTCAGAGGCTTGATATATAATAAAAAAACTAAGATATATACATTTTTGTTATGTTCGGAAAATAGGAAGTACTAAACAAAAATTACTATATTAAGTTTTGGATGTTTTGTATATTTTGGCCAATATCTCTAAAACAGTTGAAAAATCATTATAAGTGGAATATGACTATTGAAAAATGTAATATATTTCAAGAAAAAAGATGTAAGTGTAAATTCAGTTATACCCCACTTAGAGAAAACGTTTCGAAGTGTTAGGTTCATTGGAAGGAAAATGTTAAAGAGTTTTTAATCTAATCCCTCCAAATTACAAAAGGAGTAAGCATTTTATGGAAGTCCCTACATGTTGGACTTTCAGCCATTTAATCACATACCAGCGCAGGTGCACAAAATAGGATTAAGAGACGCAAGAGCATCGTCTGCATATTCTGTAAAACCTTCGACCAAATTTGTAAGGAAAAAAAGACCTATTCACACAGGGTGAAACACCTTAACCCTTTCTTTACTGTAGACTGCTGTACAAGTCTAAGCAAACTGTGCCCCTGGAAAGAAATACTTGAATAGCAGTCGAGGGGTGCCAGGCCCCCATCAGGAAGGACTCCTACAGCAGTCCGAACCTACTCTCCCATTTACTGGCATCCTGCAGTTGCCTGAAGGCTGAATTTTCCAGGAGTTTGACCTTGGGGCTATTAAACAAGGACTGAGGGAAGCTTTAGGTATTTCTTTCATCGCTAGTTGTCTGGGGAATTAACTCTTTGTGACGAGGGAGCTAGGGATTAGAGTCGGGCTCGAAAAAATTAACATCGCCAGTGTTAGATCCAACTTTATCCAAATCGAAAAGGAGGATGAATTTTTCTTTGCTTTAATAAAAAAGAGGTTATTTATTTAATTAGTTTCATTGATTAGTACCTATATCATTAAAAAAAATTATTTTCTGTATTAAAAAATGTAGTCTATAAAAAAATTTATTGGAGCATATAATTACATAATTCGATCTAAATATTTAGAGCTAAAAGAAAAAGTAAATAAATAATAAAATAAAGTTTTCCTACAATTTGAAATTTTAAGGAAGGAAATTACATTGCCGTACTGCAAGGTCGGCCAGCCTGCACTACCCGTCGAAAGGGCAGGTGTGTGACAGTATCCCATCCAATTTTCCTAATGAAATCGGTTGTTATATGAGCGATGTGAGGACGAGCGTTGTCCTGATGGAAATGCACTTCTTTCGTGAGCACGCCTCTTCTCTCTTTATGAATCGCGTGGCAAATTTTTTTTAACGTCACACAGCAAGGGGTTCACATTGATTCCTAGCCATTGGTTACATAGGCCAAAAGAAATTTGTGAGCCACTTCAATACGTTGCCATTTGTGGTCGTCCGTAAGGATTCTCGAGACCCACCTTGCACATACCTAAGCATAAACTAAATGGTCTGTCAAAATTGTGTTAATGCAGACCTTGCTGACCCCAGGGATCATTTTTCAAAGCTTCCGAACCGTCACCCTTCTATCTTTCAGCATTATTTCTCCACTTTCACAATTGTTTCATCCAAAACCGATGATAGTCCGGAACACTGTTTGTCATGGACGTCCATGACGAATTCTCTGCACTATTTGAACGCTCATACATTTCAAACAGTTAGATATGAATGAAAACTGGAGTAGTGTTTTTTTGCACAAAAAAAAAACTAATCATAGAGTGTAATTCCCAGCTGGCGGGAGAAGCAATACCTCCAAGCCAAAACTGATAGTCGTAGACAGCTTGCCTGGGTGGGGACTGGAAGAGGAGGATCCTGCGTTTACGGACAACCCTCATATTTCTAAAATGTACAAGAATATCTAAGCGGCTCGTGCCTTGAGCCGAAGTGCATAGTAAAAGAAATGAAAAAAATAAAAGTTTGTTGAGGTTGCAGATCAAATGAAATAGATTTTATAAATGTATACAATTACTCATTCATGGAGTGGCTGATACCCATAAAGTAGCAATTCTCTTAAGATATTGTCTTGAAAAGCAATTTAAATTCCTTCTTTTAAAAAAAAACAAAAAAAAAAAAAAAAAAAAAAAACACCGACACATTATTTATCCTACACAGAATACTTAATCGTACAATCTTTTGATAGAAAATTTCACCATCAATTTCATGAGTTAACATTTTCACTTGAAGATAATTTTGATGTCGTTAAAAAAAATTTAAGATGGTCACTCTTCCCAAAATTGATTAATTATTTTTGAAATATTTTCCAAAATATGTTAAAACTGCTATTGAGTTTCCTTATAGTTACTTTATAAATATACTTATTAATTTTATAAATGTACAATAGTTTTAAATAAACGCAATTAAAAAAAAAAACTAGGTAAAAAACTTAGGGTCTCGTTGCAAATACTCATTCACACATATCCAACTCATGCAGGAGTTGCTCAAGGGTACGTATTTTGGCCAATCCACTTTTATATCTTTATAGAAGATCTTACAGAAATAAACATAAAACACAGTCATAATTATCATTTATGCTTTTTGCATCTTCTATTTGATTATTTGTCAGATTTAAAGTTGTTTAATTGTAAGAGCTTTGAGTTTTTCAAATAAATTAAATTTATTGAACCAAGTAGGCTTTTTATTCAAGCTCTTGTATTATACAATTTCGTTTTAATTTATTTTTTGTATTTTCTTTTTATTTTTGCTATTTTTGTAATACATTTAATTTAATTTCTTATCCTGGATCTATTCTTACGTCTATTTTAATATGTTTATTTCCAAAACTTCTTTAATGGAGATCTGTAATTTTCTATTCACCAAAAAATATGCTTTAATGTTGATCCAAAGTAGTTATTTTAATTTTTTAAATCCTAACAATTAATACAGAATAATAAAAAATTGTTTTTATTTTTAACAAACAATACAAAATTGAAGAAAGAAGTTAAGAAAAAAATGAGTATACCAAATGTCAAGAGCATTTTTACAAAATACAATCAGTAAACAAATAACAGTAGGAATATGTACAATAATAAATTAATCTAATAGCAGGAGACTAAGGCATATAAAGTGACTCTAATCAAACTACTACTAATAAAGCAAAATCCAAACAAATAATGAAAAGTGCACAAACAGAAAAGTATACACTTTTTGGATCATAGTTTATAGAAAACAATTTTCACGAGAAATACTTAATAAAAACTATTTTATAGAACAAAAAATACACTAATTTAAAAAACACATATATATATATATATATATATATATATATATATATATATATATATATATATATCTGGAGAAAGAAAATAAAAGGACTAATAAGATAAACAATAAAATATTTGTATTTATGAATTTGAGAAGCTTAATTATATGGAAGTTGAAAAAAAAAAAAAAAAAAAAAAAAAAAAAAAAAAAATGTGCTGGAGCACATATGAAAAGAGATTTCTAATAAATCTTGATGATAAATGAGTATAGAGAAAAGTACGTCTAAAATTTAACCCAGCACTACCCTTAAAAAAAATATTCCAGATATTTGAGTAAGGGGACTTGCCTACGTAATGTGTCAGCTAACTAAGGAGTGGATGTCGTCATTTTCATTTTTACAATGCATGTTTCTCATTAATTGGTCATAATATCTACCAAGTTTTTGAGAAAGAAAAAATAATGCGGAGTATTGGAAAATAAATAATTTGGTTGCTCAGATTTTGCTCATTTTTACAACACATCTTTCTCTTTAATTAGCCGATTAATGGAGATATTTAGCCGTTGAGGTGAGAAGAAGTCAAGGAATGGTAGGGATTCTGCTAAGAGAAAACGTCAGATTTTCAGATGAATCTGTATTTTGAACATTTCGGCATGCTCTTTGCTGAAGAAGCCAATGCTGAAACGTTCAAAATACAGATTCTTCTGAAAATCTGACGTTTTCTCTTAGCCGAATCCTAACCATCTCTTGACTTACAATCTTTCTCTTTAGTTGAGTAAAATGTATACTGAGTTTCAAAGCAATAAAACAATACATTCTACCGTTCAGGGCATATTAATAATTCGAGTCTAGAGTAAACCCCCCTCCACATGGACCAATTTCGCTGTCAAAGTGAGAGAGACTGAACAAACAAGAAACAGAGCAGATAAAAACAAGAGCAGAGGAATAACTTCAATATTTTTGTAGAAATTTATTATATATCAAATGATGTATTCAATAATTTTCTGATTATTTATATCAATACATCTCACATAGTTAATTATATTTTTTTGTAATTATCTGAATTATTTATTTTTATTTCTTTTGTGGAGTTTCTAATATTATATTTAATTAATATTTTTTTTAAAATATGTAATTAAAAAATGTTGGATATTCATTAGTCTTTTCCAAACTAAATTACATTTCAAATATTTGTTATTCGGGTCAGATTCTTTATTTTTGGTAACAATAGAAGAGGGGTCTCCCGTAGTCTAGTGGCTAGCGCGCTGGATTCATAAGCGGGAGATGGTGGGTTCGATTCCCACCTCCGGCAGGAATTTTCTCATCTCAAGGCTCGCTGGGAAAATTCCTCGCTGCACCCTGGATGTCGGCGCTAATGACCTAGAAGTAGATACGCCGTAAAAAAAAAAAAAAACAATAGAAGAGAACATTTCTCTTATTATTAGAACTGCTCATTTTATACACTTTTTGCCAAATAACCTGTATTGTCTTAGATGATAAGGAGAAAAATCGCCCGTAAGCAGTGGGCATATCTCACAAAACAAATGGTTCGGATACAACACTTAAAACACTTCGAGTTTGAGTCTCTCTCACTTTGAGTCTCATACCACTTTGACAATTGAATATACATATATAAAGATAGTGTAGCCTATTAAATATAAAATAATAATAGTCCAAAAATCAGGAAGAGGGTTTAAGGAACAATGCGTAACTAGATGACTATTTAAATATACAACCTTACCAAGTCTAGTATATACCAATACCCAATCTATTATGTAACCGAACCCAATCTAGTCCCCACTTTCTACCATTCTTTAGTATATTAAACAAATAACAAAAAGCAGTGTTTCAATAGTAAAATTCATTTAAAAAAAAAAAATAAATACAGAGGTTAATTGGTATACAGTTAGATTTTAAATTATCATTGTACAGAGAAAATTAGTAGAGTTCAAAAAGATATTACTAAGTTTGAAATAATCAAACTTGCTAAAAACCAACTAAAGTAAATCTTGTATGCGAATAACTCAATAAACAAAAACACCAACACCTTGTACAACACACTCTTTACAACAAAGAAAATTATTGCAAATAAAGAAAAAAATGTATTAAAAGAGTTTAAAAAAGCTTTCAAACTAAGCAGCCATGAATGAAGCAAATTACTTGTTGTTAAAAAACTATAAACCACTAAAACTGGGATGGCAGCTATACAAAAAACAACAACAAATTACTACAATAAAATGCTAATATACACAAAAGAAAAAGCTGAACAACATACCATTTGCGTTTGTATCCATAGGCTCGACTTGCGCCTCGGGAGGTGGCATCGGTGGTGGCAAAGAGCTCGTATCTTCACTACCTGTAGCACAACTAACGAACATTATCCTTCCTATGGTCCCTTCTTCGTTATCGTTGCTTTCCTTCTGTTCGGTTTTATCCTCTTCTGTTTCTTTCTTTTCGCTATTTTGTTCGTTTCGATTTGGATCATTTTCGACAGGTACTTCTGAATTTACAGGGATTTCTACATCGGTGTGAGGATAGTCACTTTCACAGGCTCCTGAAACAATCACTATATATAAGTTCAGGGGAATAACAAAACTAAAAATATATAAAATTATATTAAGAACACTAGAAGCATGAAATTACTGCTTTAAGATCGAAAGAGGCCGAAGCTTCACTATTGCAGAGACTTCTTGCAATGGAAGTTAGTAACTCATTCTTGGAGTCTAACATAAGTTCATAGAATTAAAAGTTTTACGTGTTTAAACAGAATCATCTACAGTAACTCAAATATCAATTTTGTCAATCAATTAGGTTTCTGTTTTGTTATCTTTTACGAAAATGCAATCAGACTAGTCTGGCATGTTACACACACACACACATATATATATATATATATATATATATATATATATATATATATATATATATATATGTTGTTCATTCGGCATCTGTCTCCAGCGGTCTTGCTCCTCCTAACATCGCAATATTTCGCCGGATTCCTCTCCGGCTTCTTCGGGCCTTCACTCATCCTTGCTGGTCGGTAAGGGAATGAGTCCGTCCTTGGTCTGGGCTCCCTTTATACGCCTTGGTCGGAGATTGTGCGAGCCAATAAGCTTGGGGGGCTGTGGGCCAATGGGGAGTCGTGTCTTATCTTTTATCTTCTCTTTA
The DNA here is from genome assembly GCA_946811695.1 of Gonocerus acuteangulatus. Lineage (NCBI taxonomy): Eukaryota > Metazoa > Arthropoda > Insecta > Hemiptera > Coreidae > Gonocerus > Gonocerus acuteangulatus. The sequence goes on along the minus strand of OX328130.1, from coordinate 75,550,617 downwards.
TCTTCTGTACGAAATTCAATTCATTTGGTGGAAATCCTAAAAAACACAAGGCTCGAAGAAGGAGACCTGATGGTGAGCTTTGACGTGGAGTCCCTCACAGTAAGCTATATGAGTAACACACAGAGCTATATCCCTGTGCAGCAACGATACACTCCTAAGAGCAGAGCTGGAACAGTTAACGGAGGACTTAGCCAGCAATGGTTATGACAGGAAGAAATTGGCCCGGACTATAAGGATAGCGAAGGATCGACACCGAGATGCTAACAACACGAGAGATACAGAACAACGACGCAGAATTACTCTGCCATACGTCAGTGGTGTCAGCGAGAAGTTAGGCAGAGTCTTTAGGAATCATGAGATAGAGGTCGCCTACAAACCGCTGAACAAAATTGGGGATTGGCTAAGCAAAAGCAAGGATAAGCAGCGGCTACAAGACCAGGGTGTATACCTTCTACCGTGCGACTGTGGGAAGGTGTATATAGGACAGACAGGGAAGAAGGTAGCCACCCGGATTGGACAGCACGCTGCTGACTACAGGCTGGGACGCACGAAATACTCTGCAGTGGCAACACACGGAGAAGAGTGCCCCAAACAAATCCTCTTTGACCAAGCCAAGACCCTAGCCAAAGAAAACGCTCTGACCAGAAGACAAATCAGGGAGGCGATTGAAATCCAGAAGTATCCGGCCAATTTCAATAGAGAAGATGGACTCATCCTTTCTAACACATGGCGGCCCATCATGAAGAGGATAGAAGTCAAGCCACCCACGCAAGACCATCAGCGCCCCGAACGGACAACTGAAGAAACGGACGGAGACAGCCGACTCCCCATTGGCCCACAGCCCCCCAAGCTTATTGGCTCGCACAATCTCCGACCAAGGCGTATAAAGGGAGCCCAGACCAAGGACGGACTCATTCCCTTACCGACCAGCAAGGATGAGTGAAGGCCCGAAGAAGCCGGAGAGGAATCCGGCGAAATATTGCGATGTTAGGAGGAGCAAGACCGCTGGAGACAGATGCCGAATGAACAACACATTTAATTCCCAGCGAAGTAACTTGAAAAACAACATATATATATATATATATATATATATATATATATATATATATATATATATATATATATATATATATACACACACACATATTTGCTTGTTTGTGGATTTCTGTCTACAGAAATGGTCTTCTTTTGATTAAATTTGACGCAAAAATGTTTTTTTTTGTTTTTTTTATGGCACACCAACATCGAGGCCACCTAGCCTGGTTACGAAATTTCCTAAACATCCATGGTACAGCAGAAAATCTTCTCAACAGGCCCTGAAATGAGAGATATCTGTTTGATGACCATACGGCACACTGGTGAGATACGGCCTCCAAATTTTCCCCTTTGGAGGTAGCCTTCAATAAATTAATTGAAGGCTGGGTGGGCTTAGGGACGGTCTGGGACCCCGAGCTTTGAACTCAGGTCCTTCAGCATATTAGTCGAGTGCTCTACCACTGAGCTAACCTCGTAACTACTTTCTGAATTTCATTCAATTAATTTAAAGTCTGATTTGGAGGATGAATGTCACCACATCATGCTTATGGAATGTTTTTATCTTAATTCTTCATTTTTTTTATGGCGCACCAACATCGATAAGGGTAACAAGTTGGCAATGTAAAGATACAAGTACTATTCATTAACACTTCCTGTGCAACAATAATTAACTAGTTAACATTTTGAGATCAAAGCATAAAAATTATGTTAATAATAAAAAAAAAAGTAACCTGGAACACTTGCGATGCACAATAGATGTGACTGACATACACTAAACGCTTCTAGAATATCAGCGGGATTATTAGCATCTATCACAGTTACATAGCTGATCGATCTCGTACTCGTACAGATCCACACTAGCGATGACAGCTCTTCTTGGCTGTCCAGCCTTTGCCTTTCTCCTTCCTGGAACACATCAAAAGGAAATTTAGATATCATGTGTTTCTTTCACTAATTAACACATTTGTCGCCGCATTTCCCATACCCAGGTGATGGGTGGATCATCATATATATATATATATATATATATATATATATATATGAAATTTTTTATTAGTTAAAATATTATATTTTGCTTAAAATTATTTTTAATCATAAAAACAAAATAATGAAAATTGATTTTCAATCACCTTTTCTTATTTACTTTTTATTATTTTATTTAAAATGTATTGTAATTATGGTATTAATTTAGTTTTTTCTTTCCAGATTACATTTCAAAAGTTGGGCGCCAAATTTTATGAAATTTTTTATTAGCTGAAATATTCATTTCAGCTGAAAATTATATTTTGTTTAAAATTATTTTTAATCGTAAAAACAAAATAATGCCCCACGTTGGATCACTCTGTCCATCCCCTACAGCATAAGTTGGGCGCCAAATTTTATGAAATTTTTTATTAGCTGAAATATTTATTTCAGCTGAAAATTATATTTTGTTTAAAATTATTTTTAATCGTAAAAACAAAATAATGAGCCACGTTGGATCACTCTGTCCATCCCCTACAGCATAAGTTGGGCGCCAAATTTTATGAAATTTTTTATTAGCTGAAATATTTATTTCAGCTGAAAATTATATTTTGTTTAAAATTATTTTTAATCGTAAAAACAAAATAATGAGCCACGTTGGATCACTCTGTCCATCCCCTACAGCATAAGTAAAAATTAATAATGATGGTAATCAAAACAAAAATCAGAATTATAAAAGACGAGTTTTAATTTGGCGAGGAGATCGCTCAAAGTCAGGGCGTTTTGAGAGAGAGTTGCAAAAGTATCAAGGATAGGTGCGAGGAGAATGCTTCACTGTGTGCCTCTCTCACTAAGGAAAGGGTTACATTTGATTTTAATGTGCCAATTATTTCAAAACAAACGATTTTTATCAATTTTCATCGATAATAGAAAAAAAAATTGAAAATAAAATTGAAGTATATGAAAAACCCAAAGATAATCGAATGTTAATTGATTGATAAATCCTACCTTTATATCCTTTTCAAGTTCATCAATAGGACTAGATGGCTCCTTGTTGTTCGTTAAGTCCTCCGTTGAAGGCGGCTTATTGTAGAAAACACTTGCTCCAACAATGTCACCACCATCTCTAGTCTTCCCACCTGCTAGGTTCACACCGGCTGCGCACCATATCTGTGTGATATTAAAAGATAAACATTATATATTAAAAATGAATAAAAAAATTCTCCATGATTTTAAGTGTATGAGTTCTAAGAAAATCAAAAGAAATGTCTGAAAACTGGGAAAAATTGTGTATAGAGAAGCGGAATCGGTTTTGGAGTGCCTGTCACTAAGCAATCATTTTGTAACGCAATAAAAATATAACACAGTAAGTTCGTGTTTTGTTTCACTCAGGCTCTCTTGGCCTTTTTCTTGGTTTCTTTAACGCATATCAAGCTAATAAAAACATTTTGTTTAATTTATTCTAGAAATTTATGATGTTGTACATATATTTTCCTTAGCTCCCAAACCAACGTTCACATGGCAATGTAAAACAGGAGTTTCCTAACAAACTATGATGATCGGATTTATTATAAAATTTCTAGCAACCTAAAACTTGGCCCAATACGATGATATCATAACTTTCATAGGCAAACTATTTTTGGGAGGCGCCTGGAACTTGGCCTCTATTTTCCAACGATAGTTTTTTTGCAGGGGATATCAATACTTATTGTAAGTGAATTTTGAGTTGGCGCCGTCAACCTTTTGCTTGAGGACGATGACACAGGGACACGGTAGTGCATCAAGCTGTTTGACAGGTATTTTGGAATGTTTACAAAAAGCCCTGGGGAAAGGTCCCAACTTTTCTATATTTTTCCCTTTAGTTTTAGGCTCTCCTTACCGAGGCGTTTCATTTGATTCCCCCATATGATGGGTTTTCGAATATACATTATATATTTAAATATTTTAACATTGGCAATTTTTGGTATCTAATTGGTTGATGAAGATTTAAAGACTTTTTCCATTTCTATTAATAAGCTGGCAGTCGAGGTGTTAAAGATACCTGCTATTTACCAAAAGATATTGTGAAGGAAGATTTTTTATAAAGATAAGCTTCACAAGGACTGCCGCAAAAAATTTTAATAAAAAATACAATTTATTGTTTTGTGACTTGCCCTCATTCCATCTTCCTTCTCCATGAGAGGCCTGCAGTATACTGGAACAGGGACAGGGACTTGCGGAGATCCGGAGACTTTAGGTGGTGTTGCTGCACCTTTAGCGGGGAGAGACCAACCGTAAGCGTGAAGTCTTCCATCATCTTTACGGACGTGTGCTTGTACTGCACGCAGTTGCTCTCGTCTCTCCGATGCTCTTCTTGCAGCGATCTTCTCATTGTTTCTGTCACAGAACTCTTAGCAAATCAATAATTGTAGACAATGTTATATAACCTGATATTTGAAATGATACTTTTTTCTAGGGCATGATGCCCTTGAATAAAAAAATACAGTTAAAAATATGTTTCATATCATTTTCATAACCTTATATTTCAACAATAAAAGTATTTTTTTTTTTAACTTTAGAAACCTGAATTCATCAGGCTGTGGTAGTAGCGTAGGTAACGCTACTAAGATTTAAATTTATTAAATGAGTTTTTATTAGACGGTACGATATGCACAGACAGTGTTTATTACACAGGACAGTATACACAGATAGTGTTTATTACTCAGGACGGTGTACACAGACAGTGACTTAATTTTGAAATATTTAACTTTAGAAATATAACTAGCCAGGCTGTGATTTGAGCACTGCTCATCGTACAACCAATAAAAGTTTTAATTAGTCCTCAATAATAAATTATTCAATGTTCATCTTCCAAATCAACAAAAACTGATGCAGATTCATAAATCCTTAACCCTTTCTCTACCCTCGACTTCTCCAGCAGTCGAGAGTGGTTGGGAGAGCTCTTCGTACCTCTTATATTTTATCTCTTCTCATTTCACTACTTTAGCGTTAACGTAGCATACTTCCAGTATTCCTGTTGTTTACTTGGGGGTATTTCAATGAAGTTTTTGGTAGTGTGAGCTATTTAGGCGAATTACAACTTCTTACCCTTTCAACCCATTTATCTTCTCAACCCTTGTCAAATTACCGTTAGTTTTTATACCTCTGTACATTCCCAACAGCTTCTTTAGCAAAATTAGTTCACTTTTAGCTACTAAAATGTTAACATTTTATATTCATGTTTTGTTAATTATAGAATAACAGTTTTTTTTTTTTACAATTCATTCTAAAAATGGATGAGAAGAATTACAGTGTCCAAGAAGCCCTTATGGCTAAAATTTCGAGTTTTAATTCTGCGAGGAGATCACTGAAAGTCAAGGCACTGTGCCTGAGAGTGTATCCCATCCAGGAGAACACTTCTCCTTGCAATTCTCTGCGTACGGAAAGGGTTAATTGGTTTAAATAAATTAAGAAAATATCTGCTAAAGTAATTAACTTCTGTGGATGAGTGCTTTTGCAAAAACCGGCCTTCAGAAGTTTTTTAAATATTAGAAATACTTTGTGTTTTGTATATGTTTAAAAAAACTAAAATGTTAAACACCCCTAAAAAATGCAATATCCCTTTTTATAATTAATGACTTTACAGGTAATTCATAGAGCTTTATCATCCATTAATAATATCTGCCTCAGTTAAAGTGACACAAAAAGATGATCTCTTTCAATGGCATGATTTGGTACTCAGCTGAGCTTAGATTTTTTCACATTGAAATAATTATCTTGTCAAGATTGCCCAAAAAATTGTTGGAAATTAATTTTTCAGGTTGTGCCACATTTATCCAAGTAAGCATTGGAGTGTTCACTCGCCTTCTTTCGAGGCCAGCCATAGAACAGATTACCCTCAGAACTTAAGCTCTTTATCAATTTTGTCATTAAATGGATTATTTATTAAGAAGTCACCTCCTCTGCCTATTCCAACATTTTAGATTAACCAAAAACATCCTGCTAAAAACCCACACCCCTCCGATAAACAAATTAAACCTTTCACATCTGCCCTTGCCGTAATAGGTGGTCAACCCCTTCCCCTCCCCCGCTCTTTTCCGCAAACTTACCACAATCCACCAGATTCAGAAATGATTGCACATCCGTGGTGCATAGCTCTCCTTCTTCTCATCAGTAAGCCTATTTTCATCATTTACTTATTCATTTTAGATCTATTCCTAAATTTTCCATCGGTATTAATCGACCTTTAATTTAAGTTCTAGTAATAAAACACATTTACCATATGTATCATTAATCCTTGTCTATGTATAATGTGTTTCCTTTAATGTCTTCTGTATGTAAATTAGTGTAACTAATTCTCTCTCCTCCTTGTCTTACAGCCCTGGTGAAGGCTTGAATTTCAAGTCAAAATTTCAGCAAAAATAAAACACATTTTCTTATAAAAAAAAAAATATAGTTTTATTAAGATACCACGACCGATCCCTGACTTCGCAATCCCAACGGTCAACACTCTCCTCTCAATGAATTATTAATTATGTTATATGATAATTCTTAACCAATATTATATAAAATTACAGATTATATGCTTGAGGAAGGAAAGTAAGGTCAGAAATGTTGCAGTAAAAATTAAATACACAAATTTGGAAGGTTCTGCCCATCTTAGCTGAATACACCCTTCCACCATCTTCATAACTTTTATTAATTAAATTTCTTTAAAAATCTGAAAATTTCTATCCTAATAATTTCAAATCCTATAAATAAATAAAAATAAAAACACATATTTGGTTGCACTGGAAGTACACCCGTCACCCAGATATGGGTGATGTATGTTAAAGTGGATCCCGAGAAACGAGTGAATTAAAGGGTATGAAGGAGCTGTTCTGTGTAAAACCATAAAGCTCTATAAGATAACATATTGACTGTACAACCGTATTTTCTTCCTTGAATAGCATCAAAAGAATTAATAGTTATTTTTCACATCAAGCTTCAGACTTCCTCATTTCTGCATAATACTTAGAATCAGTGTAAGGAAACCTTATTTTCAATTTATTGAGATCAATATATTTGATCTAATAAAATAAATTGAGAAGAGATAGTTGACCGTTGAGAATGAGAAGGTGTAGATAAACAGGGTTCGATTGTATTTTGAATAAAACAACATTTTATTAATTTTTATCATTTAGTTTGCTGGCAGAAATACAACTCATTTTAGTTAGTTAAATTAACAATTTTATTTTTATTCAACATATGACCGAACCCCGATTCTACATCTTCAAAATAAAATAAATGTTCTTCTCAAGTGAAATGTGAATTTGAGGATGTCATGATGTATGTTTCATGTTCAGCTTAACTAACTTAAATTTGAAGTTAATTTTAAAATAATCGCTTAAGGCTCGAGCTTCATACTGAGCCTTACACCTTCATTCTGTGAGTCTTTTGAGCTTACATTTTATAGCTGAAAAACATTACATTTTTATTCTTATTGCTGAAATATTTTACATCACTACCTTTTGAAACTCAAGAACATAACCTCTGCGAGGTTAAAGCTATTCCATCTAATAGACTGCTACATTTCTTTGAGTAAATTAATAAAATGTCAAAGTTTACCTTCGGACTTATGTTCCCTGTAAGGCGACCACCATTTAAAATATACAATACGCTTTAAGTCATGGTGTATGAGTAAAGAGTAACAACTTAATGAGAGATAATTAAAAATTCGGACATTGCGTTTAGTGGCCATAGACTCCAATTCATTTTTGTCTATCCCGATTTTTGCCTGGCAGCAACATGCAATATGGCAGAGTATCTTGTTAATTGTTGCATATTGGAAACACATCAACTTGAAAGAACTATTTAAGATATTTAGTTTAGTTGCTATTTACTTATTAGACATTAGAGAAGGAAGGAGGAGCACTGCGATATTATCTTACAGTTGTGGTGTAAGTAGACCTGGCCCACCCTTCAATTCTGTGGAGATGGCTGGCCCTGCACGACAGTTAGTGGTTATAAGATTAAATGGTTATGCCTCCAGTTTATAATAAATTGCAACTAGTGTTTATATATATGCATCTATTCAGTTGCAAACTTAATAACAGCACAGCAGAAATATCTCATTTCTCCTGAACTAATACCATAAAAACTGCTATAGTTCGGACTGGAGTAGGAAGAGAATAATTTTTAGTAGTGATGAACCTATATTTGGATTAACACAATTATTTTTATTCCAGTAGCCTGAAGATCTTTTAAAAATTCAACCTATATTTGTAGAAAATCTCTTATTAACAAATTAACAATCACATCGGCAATAGCACAGCAATGAGATGCATGAATATTTCTTAGTTTAAAAGTATTATTCAGAATGTTCAAGCATTAAACAAAAAATTATAATGGGGTTAATTACTTTGACAGACTATATTTTGTTGAAGTAATTCAATTGAAAAAGATAAAAAGGAATTCAAGAAGAAATCTAATCATCAATAGGAAAATAATGAAGATGGAAGAGGCAAGGAAGGCTTGAGTGAATAGAAATGTAATTAACCTAACGATTTAGCACTAAACGGTATACTCAGGAATCTAAATATTATTTATTTTTAATTTTCTGGCTACAAAATTTAGTAAATATTTTATCCAACTAATGAGAAATATATGTAAAAAAACCAAAAAAAAACAGGCTATTAGAAGTTGGGGTTAAGTCCGAAAGTTGAGGTTCACTCCAAAGGTTTGGGTTCATTCCGAAAGTTGGGGTTCACTCCAGAACAAAATTTTAAAAATTTATTATTAATTGAGTAGATTAGTTAGAGTATTTTTTTCTTCTTTTTTTTTTTTTTTTTTTGTTACGACACGCCGACAACTGGGCCATTAGCGCCGACATCCATGACACAGCAGAGAATTTTCTCAACATGCCCTGAAACGAGAAAAATTCCTGCTGCAGGCAGGACTGGAACCCCCATCTTCCTCATGAGAATCTAAGGCATTAGAACACGGGGGGATCTGAGACTGTCATTTTTTTTTTTTTTTTTTTACGGCGCATCTATATCTAGGTCATTAGCGCTGACATCCAGGATGCAGTAAGGAATTTTCCCAGCGAGCCCTGAGATGAGAAAATTCCTGCCAGAGGTAGGAATCAAACCCACCATCTCCCGCTTATGAATCCAAGGTGCTAACCACTAGACCACGGGAGACCCCCCGAGACTGTTATTAACCAAGAAACATTTATCGATGTTCAAAGATCTTAAAAAAAAATCCGCTTATCACTCTTGAATTACGCAATTGCCATTATCTAAAAGTATTTACTTTGAAATAAACCCCTAGCCATTATCAGTAGTTTAATTGTTCCTCTTCTTCCTCACGAAACTGGCATATTTGTAATTGATTCTATGGTTGATTCTTTGTCTGTGGAGGTCCAACAAATCCTTTGGCACTTCTTTTATGTCTTTAAATAAAAGCAGTTTTTCAGTAAGTAAAACATTCATACAATTAGTGCAATGGCTGGTTCGTAACCGTAGTAAGAATGATTTGCGCAACTGGTCGGGAACTGTTTTTTTTTTTTTTTTTTTTTTTTTTTCTTTTTCTCGGATAACAATTTTTTATCAAATCTCGATTGTTACCCATCTTTTTATTGTTCCAAAATGTTAATCCACACAGTAAACTGGATTAGAGAGGAGCTCAATATATCTTTTATTCAAATTAATCAACAAAGCTGATTGCACATAAAGTCTATCTAAAAAATGTTAAAGGAAGTTGTTTTTATTGAAAAATAATTATGTCCTAATAGATGCAAGCAATAAAGATAAGATAAAAACTAATGAATAAATCACTAAGCAAAAATAAATAAAAACTTAGAAGTTTAAGCAATTTATACTAAGTATAATTAAAATGTAAAATCAGATTAAAGAAAAAATGAAACATTAATTTAGGTGTATTAAAAATCATGCAATGGTGCGAAACCGACAAAGCAATAAAATGCAAGCAAAAATAATAAAAAACACAAGATGCTACCACACCAAGGAATGGGTTAAAGAAGGGCAAGGGCTAATGAGAATCCCACTAAACAATAAAAATGAAAATAATTTATTTAAAAATTTAAAAACAAAACGTTGGTAGTGGTCTTCGATTAAAACATTATGTAACGATCTTACATACAGATTATTTACATTAATAGATAAATAAATAAATCTACATTATATACAATAAATTATAACATATTAATTTGATTAGATTAATATCACGAAATGGCCTCTTTGCTGAGCTCTATAATTCCCGACGAAGGGGTAGCTACGGACAGTTTCTCGTCTACTCCAACTTCTCCATTCCTGCAAGGAGACATTTATATCAATTAACTAGAAAACTGTAAACGAACGACTGATTTTGTGCACTGACTTTTCCACAAAAAAACAAAAAAAAAACAAACAGAAATTAAAGAAAATACAAAAGATAACAAAAATTTATACGTTAGTGGGTAAGTTTTTCAAAAGGACCAAAAGGGTTTTGCAACAATGCTATTATTTCTTAAAAATTCATAATGGTTACTATTTTGGAAATATTATAATGAGTTTTCATTATTTAATAATGCACAAATAAAATGACAATGGAATAAACAACTATACATTGATAAGGAGAAGGCATATGCAAGGCTTCAAGACTAAAATAAACAGCTGGCAAATATGAAAGATAATCACGTAAAAGCAACTGTGTCTCCCGATAATAGATATTATTTTAAACAAAACAATTTAAAGGATTTTTTTTTTTTTTTTTTTTGAGTATGCAGGTCAATAAATAAAAGTAAATTTATTAACCCTTTCTTTACTGTTGACTGCTCCAGCAGTCGAGAGTGGCTGGACCCTGTGTACCAATGACTTTTCTAGCAGTCGAGAACTTGTCCGTCTGTCCGTCCCCAACAGCATGTTTATTGAGTAAAGATTTCACTTGTTTAATATTCATTACATATAAGACAAATAGTAAACAGGATAACGTTTTTGTGTTTTTTTAACACAAACAATATAACATTCTTTTAAATAAAGTTATTCAATCCAAAAATAATTCAAACTCAAAATTATTTAAAGATAAATAAAAGTTAATAATGATAGTAAACAAAACAAAAATCATAATTATAAAAGACGAGTTTCAATTTGGTGAGGCGATCACTCAAAGTGAAGCGAGAGAACTCACATTACCTCGATCTTGGTAATCTCCACGGTCAACGATCTCTTCTGAGTTGGATATTGATGGATTTAATTCTCTATCAGCTATTCGCATTCGAAGAATAAATATTTTTCTGCTATTCAGCTTTCCAATGTCATTAGTGAATTAGATGTAAAAGATCAAAGCAGATTCATAAATGTTATACTACAATGAAGTTAATGACCAGAAAACCATAAATTTCTACATTTTAGATTTTAAGGTGTAGATAACATAGGCCAACATTTGATCTAAAAAAAAAAACACTCGGAGCGGTATGGTTTTTTTCTCTATTTTACCTTCAAATGACCTCTAGGAAAAGGTGTAATATTAAACAAAATATGGATTCGGACTCAGGGACCTCAAAAACACACACATGAATTAGCATAAATATGCTTTAGCGATGACTAAACTGAAAAGGAAAAAAACGTTACAAAAAAGTGTCACAAAACAGTGTCCGCTGGCGTTCGTGACGGCAGGGTGGCGATGTACGAAAAAGAAGACTGTATGTTATTCAGTATATTACATAGATTTGTCGGGTGGAGCTAAAGCATATTTATGTTAATTTGAGCAGAAGGCTCTAAACGAAATTAATTGTTTTTTTTTCAGATTTTTCCAATGGTTTTTTCTCTATTTTACCTTCAAATGACCTCGAATCTGATGTGATGAAGGTTAACCAACCCCCTAATCGTAATTAGCGACCCCAAAAAACCCACAAGGACCATACCGCTCTGAGTGTTGTTTGTTTAGATCAAATGTTGAACCTGTGTAATCGAGGTTCATTTAGCCAATGTTTCGGCTTGACATGCAAGCTTTCTTCAGGGCTATGGAGGAGAGGGAGAAATCTAGCCTACACGAAATGGAGCAGTTCTCCCCCTCCTACATAAACCCTGAAGAAGGCTTACACCTCAAGCCGAAATATAACTCATTTTAATCATAAAATGTAGTTTCATTCGACAATTGACCGAACCCCTATTATCTATGCCTTCTAAATCTCAACGATTGACTATCTCTTCACAATTTTAGACTTTAGCAAAGTAAAGAAGAAGGGCAATTTATATTATGAAAATTCACATATATTTCTCACAAGTTAATTGACTTTATGAATAGATTAGCAAATAAATAACAGAGTGTCTACTACTTTTGTGAAAGCCAATTTCATGACTTTATCGTGACATTTTCATGACTTGAAATGCAAATTTCATGACCATTAAGAAGAAAATAATTTCACTTAATAAGAAAAAGCCTTAGATTTTAGCTTAAAAATTTATTACCTTACATTTATTACAATAAATGTAATATTTGTGACCTTACATGGACTAGGGGATAGCCGTGATATCTATAAATTTACAAATTAACATACATTTAAAACAATTTATAAAACTGTATAAAATGTAAATCATATGTTAAAGAGGATAGTTTACATTAATTTTTAAAGTTAAGAAACGATGATACTAAAAATTTTAGAATTTTTATAGAATTAGCAGCGTAATAAATACTGAACAATGGAAACAGAATTCAAAATTTCTAAAAATATGACTAACTAAATATTTATTGTCAATGTAAATAATTTAGTAAATTAAAGTGTAAAAAATCTCAATATTTAAGTCTGTTTGAAACACTCTGATTATGATTAAAGAAATCTAAAAATATCTGTAAATAATGTTTACTTGATGTGTAAATGCTAGAACAAAGGAATCTAACAGAGGAAGGGGTGGGGGAGGCAGATAGAATTGCATCACCATACGATAACAGCGACAATTATGCTGCACAAAAGTCCTAGAATTACGTTGGAGTCTGATAAAACTGAAATTTCGTGACATCGTTTCAAAATTCATGACTTTTTTTGTGATTTTCATGCCCTATTTTCCATTTCATGACATTTTCGTGCAGTAGACACCCTGAATAAGCAAAATCAATTTTAAAAACAAGAAGCGAATATGAAATGGTGAGCAGAATGAAGAGGAACCGCAATAGGCAATAAATGAAGTCCAAAATAGCAGCTGAAAGGAAAATCGAAAATGTATAATAAAAAAAACAGGAACCATAAAGCACAGCATTAATACACCATTTTTTTAAAAGAAAAACATTGGTTATTTAAAGAGTTATTTATTCATTGTTATAGCTTCAAAAAAGTAAAGCCCCACCATAGATTTTTAGTACTAATTATTAATATAAAAAAAAAAGAGAGATGCAAATTTGCCAGAAAGAAGAAAAAGCAATCGTAAGAAGGATAGATACAAATAGAGCTTAAGAAAAGAAGCATGCAAGAAGCAAACATAGAGAGCATTCGCTTAAAAATAACTAGTAATACTGACATATCTCCAGCATCGAGATCTAAACCTCGCTTCCGTTCATGTAGAGACCTCTTCCTCATTGTGTCTAAGGCAGGACTAATGTGGTGTGAAGGCACGTTATATCTAACATTAGCGTTCGGGTAAGGCTTCGACACAACTCCTCGGTCGTTGTTGATGAACAGTCTGCTAAACCTGCAACAATATAATTATATTTTATATCTTTCTTGGTTAGTCAAAAAAAATCAGTTTTGATCTGGTAGTTCTCTTTCCTCTCTAGATAAATAGGAACTCTATTTCGATAAATGAAATAAAATGGGCTGCCCAATCATATTGGGTTGCTGGATGTACAGCATACGCTTACTACCCATTCAGAAATTGTTTCTTTTTCAGAAGCCTCCACGTTTAATGGGAATCGAATACATAATTTTAGGCGCACAGTGCTCGCATCTTAACACTCATGGCCATCGTGCATCTGTTTGATAATATAACTCAAAAGAAAACAAGTTAAATATCATAACTCAAAGGAAAAGTCAAAATTGCTGACTTTGTTTCAAATAGAACATTTACCACCTACGTAACATTTTCAAATGTGTAAGTACTAATTGCACACATGTATATTATTTTGAAAATAAATATCTCATTTTACTCATATTTAATCAAACTCATTAGAATATTTTCTAACTTCTTAACTGTATATATTTATTTTGACATTCAATTTGAGTGAAATGAAATTCTAAATAATATAATAAAATCTTACAAAAGAATAAGAGAAAGCAGACGGTAAGAATTATTTGAGACTTAAGTCTCCTAAACCCATACTGTCTGTCTGTATGTATGCATGCCCAATGACATTTTTTTTATTAAAGGCTCAGGTAGGCCTAAACAGTGTGACCACGATGCCTTGAAGACCCTGGTGGAATCTGATCACCAGTACCAACCCCTAAAACGACTTTGTCCGTGTTTGTGGTGGGACGTCTGTGCAAAAGTAAAAGTGTTGATTACTTTTGGGTACCCCCATTATAAACTGACTAGTTTTTAATTATGTAACAAGTACCTTGATCCCAGGAATCTCCAACGAACCTGTGCGTTAACATGTATTTGTATACTAAATACAAATACAATTTACAATCATGATGAACTCATGTTAAAATCATGTTCACTGTTAACAAGACTCTACCATTAATGAATGAGGCTAACTAATAAAGTTCTCAAATTCAGTATTTTTCTTTTGTATTCAGGACACAGAAATTATTACATATTAATAAATTTGCTGTGTAGAATCAATAATTCAATTTTTCCTTTACACAATAGTACTGTGCTTCAGAGGCATATCAATTCAAATAATACAGGCTACAAAATAAATAAACAAATATTACCAAAGTTTGTGTTAGTAATTAAAAAAGGAATTGTCAAAGGTTAAACTTTTTTGCATTATTTCTAATACCAATTCTTTTATCAAATAAAATCAAAGATATTCGATCTCATAAAACATTTTGTTTTCCTCATTTTTAAGAAAACAAATTGGAGCCTAAGAATAACTTATTGTCGATATTTTTACTGGCATATATAATCTTCAGCAAAACAAAAGCTTAACAATCTTATCATGGGTTCTGAGCCATTGTGGTATTCCAGGTAATGAGAGAGTCGATGAATTAGCTAAGAGTGGTGTAAAGGAAGGAGTTGATTATCCATATATTCCACGGTCCGATATTTTAGCTCAAGTAAAAGACGGAATCTGGCTTCAGTGGGAAAGAACATGGAGTGAAACCTCTGATAATAAACTCCGAGAAATAAAACGAACCCCCAGTACTCGGAACCAGAAGAAAAGAGGTTGTGTTGGCCAGGTTGTGAATAGGGAATTCACGGCTTACTCATATCTCATGTCCAAAGACAAACCACCTAACTGTATAAGCTGTGGAGTCCTCCTCATGGTGAAGCGCTTAACATATAAATTTGAAAGGCATCGATTCAGCATTAATAGAACCTTACACAAAATTCTATGAAATTATTCAGAAAGATTTAAGGTAATTTAACTGATAAAATTTAATGTAAAACTGTATGTTGTTGAATATAGTCACGGCTATTATCGTCTAATATTATTATTATTTTATTTTTTTTATTATTTTTTTTTTAGTGTGATTTAACTACCTAGGTCATTAGCACCTATCATCCTATATTAATCATAAATTATACCCTTCAAATGTTTCAATATTACAACTAACATTTTGCAGGAATAACTATTTCTTCTGTTCTAAATTAAAATTACAACTCCTCTGTAGTCTGTTGGGTCTTACTTTCACAGGGCACTTTGACCCAGTGTGGATGATATTCCCCTTAAAAAGAAAAAAAAAAACTTACAATTTCCAAACAGTGTTCTTCTCCTTCTTTTCCATGTCGGAATCAGTCTTTGAAGCTCGAACCATCTCCGTGAATCTAACAGCTTCTTGTAGTTCCATGAATCTCTCTTTGTACTGATTCCTTTCCATGAGAACTCTGGCCATTTCAACTCTTGTAAACCTTTTCCTTTGGGCCATCGGAACGTCCTCCTTAAACAATTTATGCTCAAAAAAGTAACAATAATAACAAAATAGGGTCTCAAGCAGGTTTGAGTCCCCCCTTACGGCATGTCGACTTATTTCAGTGATGGGCTAGGTGACAGAATTCCCTATTCTGCCATGGGCGTTTAAAGATAGGAAACAATCATGGACTAAGAGTTGTTATATTTCTCTTGTCATCAAAAAGCAAACAGCAAAATTATAACAATCCTATTATATTAACCCTTCAAGTGCTCTGAGTGCATATATGCGGGCATGAAAAGCAGTATCGAACCTTGAAAGAGAAAGGGTGAATCTTGAAATCCAGATGTTGAGAAATCGAAATCAAAGCTCTGAAAGTGCTTCAGGATAGCAAGGGAGAATACTTACTCTATGGAATGCTGATTCATAAATCTAATTGAAAAAGTATGCAATTAAAATTCAATGTTTTAATTTTAATTTATACGAGTGATTTATGGGTAACAAAATGCCAGGAGGAGGGTTTCAGACCCAATATTTGCTCTTGCTCCTTTAGAAACTCGGACATTGAATTTTTCATAGATGCTGGTGCTATTCACTTTAACTTGAAACTGCGAGAGAACCAGAGAAACAAGTCGATCGTGTTACCAACATCTTTCTGACGTAGAAAAATAAATTTAAAAAAAGTAGATTTATCAGGTTCGCCCTCTTTCTTCCAAGGTCCTGATGTGAGGTCTGCATTCTGCTCTCACCACAATTGGCTTGACTCATAGTTTTATATATTCCTTCCCTTTAAAAACAGTCAATTGTCAAAGGAGCATACCAAGAGAGGGCCCTTGCCTATTGTTACTACACCGTTATTTTATCCGTTTTAGCATCTTGCAAATTTTTCCTAGCCACACTGGTCAGTTTAAAGCGTACTCCTAACTAGTGTGGTTTTATTTGAGCTCTTTTTTTTTTTAACTTTTACACAATATTTAACATTGGTCATAATCTTCAAAATCGTCTCAAGTAGTCAGTGAGGATGAAATTAAGTGGATTCTAGAGAAAAATAAGCGAAAAAATGATTTTAAAAAAATGTCTCCAGATGCGTGTGTGTAAAAGTCCCCATCAAAAAGCAGGCTGGAAAAATATATTTTTAAACAACTGTAGGACAATTACGGGGTTAATAGACCTTGCCCACCCTTCACACCCGTGGAGATACTTGTCCCGCACGACCGTCAGCGGTTATAAGGATAAAAAAAGAAGAATTAATCAAAATAAAATCAAACAGTACCTCATCATCCGATTTGTTTGACTTAGAATATTTCTCCATCTCCTCTTTTGATTTTTTGAGGTCTTCTTCAAGTTCAACAATTCTTTGTTTCAGTCTTGAATTAATTGCTTGGAGTGCTTTCAGTTCTTCCCTCATGATTTCTTGCTCGCTGCAACAGACAGAAGTTTGTTCAAATTAAAATTGTTAATTATAATAGAAATTTTTCACACTGATTTTACTCGAATTCCAAATAGCAGAAAGCTATTGGTTTAGGATATTACCTTGTGAGTTCATCTACTTTAATAATGAGGTCATCCTTAACGATGTTCAACGCGTTTCTGAAAAGAAAATTTTAAATTTAACGATTTTCATATGAAAGACTATACATATATTTATGGAAATGAAAGTATTTCTGAAATGATTACTTGGTAGCAAGGAGCTCGTTGTTTTCCATTATAAGGTTCTCCACTTCTTTCCCCATTCCTAACCAACAACAACCATCTTATAATATTTTATAAACATATATTATAATTATTTAAATGTTTTACTCAAACATATTTTTTTTCCAAATCATTAATTAGATTGATATTGAAATTCTATTCAAGTATTAAATTAAAATCTCTTCCTAAATTGTATTATATGTATATATATACATATATTTATTAAAAATAAATAAACATTTTTCACCAGTATAATTAAAGAATATTTCATAAGTACAAAATAACTGTATGGTAAATGTAGTGATAAAAATAATGACTTTATTAAACAAGGACTTAGTAAATAAAATGTAAAATTTTGATATTAATGAAATGGTATTATTTGTAAATAAATTTATAAAGGATCGGGTAAGAAAAAAATCAGATAATCTAATTTCAGATATACAGATCAGATGATAAAAATTATGTGAGTACTAAAACGTTGGTGTTATAACAAATACCTATAACAGATTAAAAAAAAATAAATTAAAAAAATCAGAAAGTTTATTTGTTCTTCTTTACGTCTAAATTTATTATGACTGCAAGTAATCCGAGAATTAGACAAGGAAAGGTGAGCTGGAATTAGTTCATTTCAACACAGGTTCCATTTTATTCATTAGTCGTGATTCTGAATGATTTTTGACCAAAACTCCTACATTGTGCTTAAACTAACTTTTATAAATCTCTCTCTCTCTCTCTCTCTCTCTCTATATATATATATATATATATATATATATATATATATATATATAAATCTGTCTATTCGTTTTGGTGTAATCCACACCGTTTGACTGATTTTGACCAAACTTGGCACACAGGTAGGTCTGACCCGGGAAGTCTCGTAGGCTAAGTCAAGAACATCTACCACCTGTCTGTGTGTATGTTTGTTCCTTATACAAATCCACACCGTTTGACTGTATTTGACCCAACTTGGCACTCATGTAGGTCTTGATCCGGGGAGTGTCAAAGGCTAGGTTAAAATTGTCCAGGAATAACAGTTCCGAGGTCACGGGTTCGAAACTGTGAACCCGAACAGTTACAGATTTGTGTTATTAGATTTTAATATTACTTATTTGGTTTCTACTTTATTTGGGCTTTTCTAGATGCAGAAAGTAGGTGTAGAATGGAACACAGAGTAACAGCTAATACTAAATAAAAATAAACGGGTTTGTAGACGTTTTAAGTGTGTGTTACTGGCACCAAACCAGACCGGGCATGCGTACGTTAGTATGGGAAGTATTGTTGATTTGTATAGTAGTGTACCACAGGTGAATTTTAGAGGAGGTTTTCTGTATATTAATGGATAAATTTGTAACAGTCCTGTGTGAGCTTCTATTAGTTTTTTGTGAATGTGATGTCGCCAAGTTAGTCTTGTATACTCCGAGATAGCGTATTGTAATGATATATTACATTCACGAAAATATTTTTAAATTCAAATAACCATCGATATTTTGAAAAGCCCGCGCAAATCACAAACCAGATATACAAATAACATCGTATTATATACGATCAAAATTAATAATGTTTTTGGACAATACTGGTATACAATATATCCATATTAAATGTACATCCAGATAGCAATAAATAAATTATTTGTATTGCAAAAAACAATTGTTATCTTTATATATAATCTGGCAAACTGCGGAAGTTGAGAAGCAGGGACGCTAAACTTTCCCGCTTGCTCGAATAGCGTTACTCTATTCCCAGCAGTCATAGATAGAAGAGCTGAAGTTGAGTCCCAGCAGCCCACTCAAACGGATCGTCTCGTCACTCTATTCTCAGCGTTGGACGAAGACAGAGCTCTCCTCCAAGGAATACGGAGCGTATTGAAGTTTGTTGGAAGCGGATTGATTTAGAGGTAGGAATTGTTTTTTTTTGTGATTGCTGATTATTTTATTGTTGTTTGCGTGTAGTTTTAATATTGTGTGTATATTCGGAATTGTCTGGAGATAAATAAAATACCGTTCATTCACTCGGAACCTTCATCCTTGAGATTAAGTTAAATTAACATAATAAAACTAATTAAAATTTCTTTATTTCTTATTGTAAAAATTAATCATTACATTTATTGGCGACCCAACGTGGCGCAATCTTATTATAAAATAATTTATCATTACATTTAATGGCGCCCAACGTAGACGGCCGAGTGAATTGAAATTAAAAGCGGTAAATAAATATTGAAAATAAAACTTAAAAATAATTTTTTTTTTAAATAAAAATGTCTGACGTGAATATTGAACAAATTCAAAATAACGGTGAGGAAAATAGTGTAGAATCACCGGAATACGTATTTTTTACAACACCGGGAGAAATAAATATTATAGTCGAGACACGTGAGAGCGAATTGCAGGAGGATGATGCAATAGCATTCAGAGAATCGGCGATTATATCCAATGGCGGGAACCATGCTTCCGAGAGGGATAATGAGATGCATCCTCAAGGCCTAGAAAATTTGATGAGGCTATTATTGGAACAAAGTAAAAGATTGGAAAATAAAATAGATGCAATTAGAATAGAACAAAATCAAAAATTTGACGATTTATGTAATGCTTTAGATAATATGGGTAAAAATCATAATGAAGAGACAATAGAGTTGGAAAAATCGAATAACCTTTTCAATAAAAAGAATAGAAGTTGTAAAGAAATTATTGAGATTAATGAAAATAATAATGAAAATTTAATTAAAAATACCGGAAATGACGATACATTAATAAATAATGACAATTTAAATGAAACTATAAAATACAGTTTAAATATTAATGATAGTAGTAATGACCAAATATTAGAAGATAAAATATTGATTGAAAATAAAAATGACTATAATTGTTTAATAAATGAAGATGGTACAATTCAAGAAAAAATATTAACTGAAGTAAATAATGATAAGGAGGGTACAAATGAAATAATTAATAAAAAGATAATAAATGATAATTTCAAAAATACAATAAGAACAAAATTTATAAACAAAATGATGAAACAAAATAAAATTGAAAAATTATCTGATAACTATAAATTCAAAATAAATGAAAAGAGTTATAATAAAAGAAGTGAAAATATACCAATGAAGAAACTGAATAGAACTATTAATAATAATAATAATTTAAAGATTTTGAATGTCAAATTTGGAAATAAAATAAAAATTCTTTATAAATATAAAAGACAACTTGGAATAGAAAAAAATTCAAAGCTAAATCGGCCTCCAAGGAAAAGAATAAAACACTTTTATAGAAAGAAATTGGACTACTGCAAAGAAAATATTAACGACCAGGAATAAATTCATGAAAAAATTTAAAATTAGTACCTATTAGATTAGTGTGTTTTTATAAAAATTATTAGTTTAGCATTTTTTAGTACAATAAGATTTATATTAATATAAGACTAAATTGATAAAAATAATAATTAAAAATTAGTAGAAATTTTGAAATTGTGTTTGTTTAGACTAAAAGAAATGTTGATAATTTGTAAAATTGATATAAATTAAATAAAAATGGTAGTATTATATAAAAATCATTTGTTTAACCTATAATAAAATTGATTATCATAATAAAAATTTAAAATAAGTATATTAATAAAATACTATATTCATATAATCAAAATAATTAAAAATTATGTAACGAAATAAGTTATTGAAAATTTGAATAAATAACAGGCTGACCAATCTAATTAATAGTTCTGTATCCCGAAACTCCAAATTAAAAAATTCAATTTTAAATTTATTTTTTATACCGGACTAAAAACATTTTTTTTTTAAATTTTTTTTTTAGACAGGAGTGCAAATGTAATGATATATTACATTCACGAAAATATTTTTAAATTCAAATAACCATCGATATTTTGAAAAGCCCGCGCAAATCACAAACCAGATATACAAATAACATCGTATTATATACGATCAAAATTAATAATGTTTTTGGACAATACTGGTATACAATATATCCATATTAAATGTACATCCAGATAGCAATAAATAAATTATTTGTATTGCAAAAAACAATTGTTATCTTTATATATAATCTGGCAAACTGCGGAAGTTGAGAAGCAGGGACGCTAAACTTTCCCGCTTGCTCGAATAGCGTTACTCTATTCCCAGCAGTCATAGATAGAAGAGCTGAAGTTGAGTCCCAGCAGCCCACTCAAACGGATCGTCTCGTCACTCTATTCTCAGCGTTGGACGAAGACAGAGCTCTCCTCCAAGGAATACGGAGCGTATTGAAGTTTGTTGGAAGCGGATTGATTTAGAGGTAGGAATTGTTTTTTTTTGTGATTGCTGATTATTTTATTGTTGTTTGCGTGTAGTTTTAATATTGTGTGTATATTCGGAATTGTCTGGAGATAAATAAAATACCGTTCATTCACTCGGAACCTTCATCCTTGAGATTAAGTTAAATTAACATAATAAAACTAATTAAAATTTCTTTATTTCTTATTGTAAAAATTAATCATTACATTTATTGGCGACCCAACGTGGCGCAATCTTTTTATAATAATTTATCATTACAGTATACTCTGGTCCTTTGGAGTTCAGAGAATAGAGTTTTGTACTTATTTTCCTGCGAGTTCCTCCCTGAGTTTTTAGAGACATTTTCTAATGCCAAAGCTTCCAGAACTCACCTTACCTTGGATTTGGTCAGTCCTTCAAGAGATTACTGAATCTAAGTTTCTACCAATATCAGAGTTCTTAATTTGCTATACTTACGAACTACAGTACGTACATTAAAGCTTATAACTACCACAGAATAACACATATTGTAACAGTTAAAGCAAATGTTATTTAAAAACATGCATTTTTTAAGTTAGTTTCCTTACCAAAGAAATTGTCGTTAACTGTAGTTTTGTTGCGTTGAAGGAAGCAGGCACATCCAGAAAACAGATTAGACAGTTAGTAGGAATAAAATATTAGTTAATATAATGTACCAAATAGTTTAATTCTATGTACAAGACCAACTAGATGTAGCATTACACTCCGTTCAGAGCTGTTAATTCTTTTTTTTAATAGCTTTAATTTCAAAATGCTCGTTAAATTTGTAGAAAATGTTTATATTAAACCAAGCTGAAACTATCACCTTTGCAAACAGTCATAATTTCTTTCAATAATTGGCAAAATAACTTAAACCGAAGTTTCTAAGTAGGGGTTTTACATAAAAAAAAAACCATTCAGGTTAAGGAAGTCGCCTCAAAACTGCACCGTGGCTAAGAAGCAAAAAGAGTTAAGGCACAGGTTTTAAATTACGGATTTTTGGTATCTTCAACGATCAAAAAATCTTCAAACACAAAGTCATTTTGACTGGTTGTGCAATTTCAATTCAAAATTCCTACTAGATATAACATTTGCTTTCCTAACTGATATTTTGTAATTTGTGGCTATAAGTAGAGAATACATTTACTGAACTTAACGTTACTTTATATATATTATTAACAAATATATTTTTTGTTATTGACATTTATACCAGTACCAGGTCTGGTAAATCTAGTGTTAACACCAGTCTTCAAGTTATTCAATGCAATACAATATTATTGAGAAGAGTTTGATGATCTTTCAGATTGAGAAGATGGATATAGTCGAAATTCAATTATGAGGCTTACTAAAACTCGAGCCAAAGCATTGATAAACATTACTCTTCTTTTTTTCTTTTTTTTTAATGTAGTTTCATTAACTCTCAAGATCAAACCCAATCTATCTCCACCCTTCGAATTCAATATTATGATGAAAGTGAGCGCCAGCAATTGAATGTCGCTGCAACTAAGATTATAAGCTATTTTGCCAACATTGCAAGCTATTAATCGGAAATTTTCAGATCAATTTTAATTTGGTTCTTTCAGTTTTTTCTAATTTAATATACCTTCTGGACGGAGAGTTTAAAAATAATTCAATAATCCAGAGGAATTTATTTACAAATATTTTGAAAGCATACCTTCAATCCAGTTAAGTAATAATGCAATGATTTGTAAATAAGGAAAAAAAAATAGAAACAAAATCATTAATTAATAAAAACTTAAAATACTAAATTTTATATTAATTTTTATTAATTGGTTTGCAATATAGATACTTTTTTACAAAGAAAAATAAAATATAGGAACTTTTTAAGTTCTCTCTTGTTCAAATGAACTGTCACATGATTTGATTTGTGACATATTTTGTCATTCCGTGAATCTAAAGAACAGCTACTGGAGGGTTTACCATTCTAAGAGGGAAGGACAGAAATAGAGGAGTTCGAAGAAGCCATCAATTACAAATATTCCAGTCTCGGGAGGAAGAAGAGGAACGTTTAAACTACTGATAATGGATCGATGTTCATACTATGAATGATAAGAGGTTCATTTCGAAGTAAATACTTTTAGATAATGAAAATTGTATAATTCAAGAGTGATGAGCCGTTACTTTTTAAGATCTTTGAACAACGTTAAAAGTTTCCAGGTTAATAACAGTAAGGAATTCAATAAAGAATTATTGTACAGATCTAATAGACAAAATGTTGAGCACCTGTTATAAAGGGTCTTGCATAAAAAAGAAAAAAAAAATTACTCCAAAATTTTTCATTAGAATCATAATTACAAAAGTATTTTATCTGTGACTATATCAATCAAATCTAATAATTAGCAAAACTCTAATATCTGCCATAGTACTTAGCAGATTCATGCTAAGCTATTTTTGCATTCAAGAATATTCTGAAAGTTCTTTCTACGCTACTGATAAAACTAAGGGAGTTTAAAATAATAAGTACAACTTGCAGGAACTCTGTCATCTTGGCTTCTTTCTCTATAATGTTTATCCCTCGTGTGATGTGGAAACTCATAATATTTCCTCTTCAAACAAAACGAAAGTAACAATTCCGAAATTTCAAGTACAGTTTCTTCAGACTGAACACCTTAATTTTTTTATAGGAAATATTAGGCTTTTGAATTGCTTCAGCGTATCATGATTCCACAGTTGTTTTTTTTCCCCAGATATTTAAAAAAATATAAGAAAAGTGCAAAACTTCATATGTCTGTAATTATAATTATTATTTTAAATACAGTAGACTCTCCCTAATCCGGCGGTGTGGGGACCGGTGCACAGTGGATTAGAGAAAACGCCGGATTACAGAATTTAGTTAGAAGCGGTCATTTATAAATTTGAAAAACCTTATTATTTAAGGATGTAATAATATGTTACATTTTTAATGTTGTATATTTAAGTAAAATTTAGGTACAGAATTATAAAATGAATTCCACGGATGAATGTTGGAATTATACTGGCTAAAATCAGGAGTTTCAGCCAGAGGTGACAGTAGAAACATTTATTTTCTTAGTAGAAACACGAGTTTCTGCCTCTAAAACGCTCCTGATGTGGTTTTCAATTCCCAACATCTAAATACCTATAAAAATGGATCTGTAGGCTTATTATTCATTAATTTAAATTTTAACATCACAAAGCTCAAGGGTTCCGAGAAAAACAATTTATTTAGACATACATTACCACTTTTCTAGCCAGGTTAGGGCTGATGCATTTCAAAAGAAAAGACTTTGCCCCAAGTTAGAATCAAACCCATGAACTTGTGCACAGGCCTTAGCACTCACAGCCACCGGGCCTCCGTAAGTTTATTAGAGCAAACCAGTAAGTGTTATGACTGTTTTTGTGAGAATTTTGACAAAATAAAAAAACAATGTGTCAGAGCAGAAACATTTGAATATTGTTTATTTTTTTATCTATGAGTTATTAAATGCGAATATTTCTCACACACTTTTGTTTTTTCCCTCCTAATAAAGAAGGAAGAATGAAACTTGCTAAGTAAGGAGGAACCAAACTTTCTCAGCAATAAAATTCTTAATGAATTTAAATGGCTTTTCGTCTATAGTTATTAGATGTTGACTAAAATAAATGGCTTTGGTTTAGCTTAGCTTGCAAGGGCAAAGAACTCAACACCTGGAGGTTGATGATTGGCAATCAATAAAGAATTTGTGTAGCAGATTCTTCCAGAGTAACTTTCTTTTCAAATCACAATACAAGCAAATGAAGAAATATCAACAATAAAACATACATAAGGTACCAATATAATATATAGCCAAAGATCTAAGAAAATGCCAACTAAATAAGTAAATGATGGCATTAAACAAAATAATAAAAATATCAAATATAGAAGTCTTAATGATATTATTGACTTTATGGCACTTGGTTACGTTTTTTTTTCCAAGTCTCTATAGCCAATCAACATAAAAAAAATTCAACATTACCCTTGAGATAAAATGGAAATTTCTGAGGCACTGAAACCATAGCTCCGATGTTTGCTATTCCTGACAAAAGGGAATGGTAATAATTTGTATTTAAACAACAATAAAATAATAGGAAGAAGAGGAGTTAAAAAAAAAAATACGTAAAAAACTCAACGCACACACATATAAATGTTAATGGGGATTATTTTTCGGTGCCTAGTAGGTAGAGTCAATCAACTTTGGAAAACATTTTTTAAAAATTCTTTTATGGAGCAACTTCAATGGCTACATTTGTTCGGAAAGTGCTTATAGACAGAGAGACACACAGCTAGATGATTTTTTACATTCGACCCTACGTCCAACGCTCTGATCAATATTTATAGTGACCCCAACCTATCAAAAATCGTTTCAATGAAGACAGAAGATCCAATAAAATTGGTTTAACTATTTCAAGTCTATTATTAATACCGCTCTTCATGTTTTGCATCTTGGGACATTCCTTAGGGACTAAAAACTAAATATACAGCCTAATATCACCTAGATGAACCTCATTTATCCTCAGCATGTTAAATTGGTACCAACAGCTAAAGAAATGTCCAAAAATAAAATTATGCACTTGTACGTATACAAAAACAGTTATAAGATACAGTAAACTTCCTCTAATCCGGCACGCTTGATAATCCGGCACGGCAGGGGTGTCAAGGCCAAACATGAAAAGTTTTCAGTTCTTATGCATCAATTCCGCGAAATTCCCACCCCAACAACCCCGTTATACCAGACGGGGTTCTAGAAAAATCCCGGAAACCCTCTCTCTGATCAAATACCTACTCGTTTCCCCTCAAAGGAACAATTAAAATAATCAATGATTTATACATACTTTTTTTGTATTCTAACCGCGTGCCATTTTATTTTAGTCTTTTTACATTAATTATGTACTAGTCTTAGAATCTACATTTCGTTTAATTTTCATCTCTATCCATTTTTTTCGACATACATCCGGTAATCCAGTATGCTTCAAGCCCCAAAAGTGCCAGATAAAAGGAAGTTTACTGTAATACTCTTTCATTAATTAAACGAGTACCAGTAGTTTTTTTAGAAGATTACGATTTTTTAGCTTCCCAAGAAGCATAAAAAATGCAAACAAATTCAATGAATTTCAGACTAATAGAGTTTCATCGACCTTCTGCCTACATGAGAACAATATTTTTTTGAAATGACAAAATATCTCTCAAAATACCAAGAACATTTACACATAATTACAAATATATATATATGCTATGTCAATAGCATAATAACTTTGCCTTATTACTTCACTGTAATGTAACACATGTAAAAGAAAAATATATATTAAACTGAAATAGAAAAAAAATCAAAACACAAATAAAACTTAAAAATGAAAGACACAACAGAAAGAAAAGCAAAAACGAATAAGACTTAAAAAAATATATAAATCTTTGATATTACTTTCCTTCATTTGTCTTTCAATGCACACAAAAAGCACTAAAAAAAACTAAAACATATCAAGTACTGCTTTAGATTAAACAACAAAAAATGTTGCAACATCAAATTCTTCAAACAAAAGCAGTAATTGACATGTACACGAAACAAAAAATAAAAAATTAACAGAAGAAGATGTATGAATGGGAGGAATAATAAAAATTAGTAAAAGAAGGGGGAGTAGTCTCAACTAGCAGAAATTATTGAATTAAAAGCGATCTGAGAAAAGGAAAGGTATTAAGCAATAAACAATTAGTTTGGGCAATTAACTACTAAGTTCAAACATTTCTCGTTATGTTAAACTACAATGCAACATGCCAAGCTAAAAATATATCATTTAGAACTTAATTATTCCTAATTAAAACTAAATAACTGATATTTTAATAGTTTTTAAGTTAACAAAATAAATTAACTCTCAAGGAGAAATTATTTAAAGTAAGAAATGTTTGATATCAATATAAGACGTAAAGAAATTACTTAGGACTCCTAAGATAAAAAAATATTGAGTGACTTATCACCGTAACAATAGATTTTGCTAGACTATTCTTAGTAGTGTCAATCTTACAAAATAAACTTATATAAAATAATTCAATAGGGACAGAGAATTCTATTTAATTCTTTGTAATTTTGTTTATCTCGTCAACTCAAGTGGCTATTTCTCCATTTCAAACGAGACCTAAACATATTATACGAACTCTCCGCCATTTTCTGGGCAGGATGGAATGATTTATTGTGTTTTTCATAAAGAACGTCTCCTGAAACTAGTTGAAGAAGAACAGATTACTAAAGTTTATTTTTTTTATTATTTAAAACTGACTTTTCTTAAGAAAAAATAGAAGACATCAGCCCTATCCTGGATAGAAAAGGGTGGGAACCTATAGATAACCCATCCCAAAATTCTTAGTTAATAATAATGGACGTTAAAATGTAAATAAATAATTATTAATTAAAAACGTCTTGAATATAGATTTTTACAAAAGTCATATTGATGTTTTCCTAGTCAAATCCCAACTATTTCCTGACTGCTTATCACCTCGAAGGCTAACCATCTACACCTCATAATTTTATTTAGAGCTTCCATCGTTGGCGAGAGAACCAAAAAGGTAAACATTCTGCACTGTACAGTACTTAAAAGCCAATTTGTGCTCTAATTAGAGCTCGAATTTTCTGAAGGTAAGATAAACTTAATTGGAACATATAGAAGATTTATCGACACTTTATTTCAGCAAAATCTGTTGTTCAGATGAAAAATTGGTGTACACTAAAAACTAAAATCGTAATTAATAAAATTTGCATGGTATGAGGTTTAGGATAATAAAAGGGTGCCTACCAGAAGCACGCTCTGGTTCTGAGTCGGAATCTGGGAGGAGCACATGCAACAGAATAGACACATCAAGATAGCTACTGCAGGAGTTCATGCCAATAACACACCAGCCCAAAGATTAACAAATTATAAAATTATAACAGTAAAAATATAAAACCTAAAAATAATTATATACAGTGAAATGAAAGAGGAAAATTAATTTAAAATGTTGCCAGTAACCTCAAAAGTAGTAATGAATTTTGAAAATGAAAAAGATGGATGGTGCATTAGTGCAAGCGAATACTGAGGTTGTGGATTATAAATCCCCTAAATAAAAAATAAAAGATGAAGGCTGAGGTACAGACCAGATGACGCGTATTCTCCAGGATGGACCCAGCCGCCTGCACAAGTGATTCAAGCTCAAAATATCATTTTACAAAATGCATTAAAATAATAAAACTCTGTAAACCAAGAATACTTTGCATCAGTTTCACCATTACTTTAAACAAAAAAACATTTACAACTGATAAAATGATTATGGTAATATTTTTAATAAATATAAATAAATGCTGAAAGTTTTAAAATGCTTAGTTAAGATATTTCTAATGCAAGAGTGAAATAAAAGCAATCTAGAAAAACCAAGTCCCCAAAACCAAGCGACCTGATTATTCTGTAGAATTTAATCCAGAAACCAGAAAGACTATTCAACAATCAGTAATCAAACAAACCATCATATTATGTAGTCATATAGTGTCTAGAAAATCTGGTAAATAAAATATCAGATTTGCGTAAAAGACTAATTTTTCAACTCAACAAATATTCCTTTTATGGATAAGGTTATGCTTAAAGTGAAATACAACTCTTGAATGGATATACTGTATGAATGAGACTACAGGATATTTTTGAGGGACAGAAACTAATTGTGACCAAACCCTGTTCACTCTGATTAGCGAAAATTTGGGTTTGGGTGGAGTTTTGTCATATGATGTGTATGATGCATATTGAGCGTCTGAAGCGTCAAGAATTAAAGGTAAAAAATCATCTATTCTAATACACTGCAATTTAAACTTGATCTTGTTTTGCGTTACGTTCAGCAACGCCAACAGATGTTGTGTTTGTGTGACGTTGGTCAAACATTGCTACTTGGAGCTGTTTTAGTTCTTTAGGTCAGAAGAAGACCTCTTAAATGCTGGGTTCCTTTTTTGTTACGTAAAAATGCTGTACAGAACATATGTGAGTAAATCTGAACTTGTTTTAATTTTAAGTAAGGCTGTATTTTAGATTTTGAATTAGATGACAAAATTGAAAAAATTACAAGTTTCTTAAATGTACATTAAACGTATGACATAACTTGAAAAAACTTATTTTCTTTCATTTTTCCAGTATATACATGTTATAAAAAATATTTTTTCCCTTAGTCCTGTTCGTGTTAGGCAGATTTTTGCTTTTTGTGAGAATCTTCTGTAGTGTCCCAGAAAATCTGGAAAACATCAAGTCATCCCATAATTAATGTCGGTTTATGTTGGAACACTGTAGAATGTGTCAATCCAAATTTTTCTGCTAGCTCTTTGACTGTTTCAACAGTAGCCTACAGGAGTTGGTCGTCAAGCTCTGTTGCTAGACCTGTACGAGGCTCGTCTTCAAGTTTGCAGTTTCCCGCTCGAAATCATTCAAACCACCACTACACTTGTTGCTCACTAACGGAATTTTCGCCGTATATTTCTACAAATTTTCAATAAGTTGAAAGTGGTGTCTTGGGAAACCCATTTCAAATAAAATTTCAGCACAGAATAAATAAGTTTCACCAACCACAACATGATAAATAGAAGTTTATTTATTTTTGAAAAAGATTTTCATGCAGAAATGATAAACTGACTAATGTCCCAGGTAAATGCTCACTAATTTTACAAATTTCCTGAAAAACTTGTTGTTATACGTCCTACATTGTCATAACAAGCCAAGCTTCTCAAATAGAATAATAATACATTAAGTTAAATAGTAAAATACATCCTGAAGAAAAACCCAATTCCCAAAAATGGAAGGCAAAAATTCTATCAATTCCAACCACCACCAAGAGAAGCACTTAAGCTAAAACAATAATACGCCAAGACTACCCAGAAATACAAGGGAAGATTTGATGACTTCACCTTCTCAAGTTACACCTCCATTCATACAACTAATAGAATATAGATTAAAAATATAACTAGATAATTCCTACCGATGTCGGAAAAACAACTGTTAGTTCTTCGTTTAGTTCCTCTTACAGCTGTAGAACCTGTACAATTCAGCCAGCATTAATTTAAATTTCTTTCAGATTCTATCAATCTCATGACCAATCTTAAGGAGAAGAAAAATAGTAACAAACAACACAAAATAATTGTGATTCTGTAGTTTTTCAAAAACGTTTTATGAATAAATTCTTCCAAATCATATCAAGAAGGTGTTGATCATCAGGGTTCGGTCATGTGATTGAATAAAAATTACATTTTATAGCTAAGATGAGTTTATTTTTTCCAACGTTTCAGCTTGATATGCAAGCCTTTTTCATGGCTAAGGAGGAGAGGGAAAATTGTCCCGATCGTGGAGGCTACATTTCTCATGGAAATGTAGCCTCCACGAAATGAGCAGAGTTCTCCCTCTCCTCCATAGCCATGAAGAAGGCTTGCATATCAAGCCGAAACGTTGGCAAAAATAAACTCATTTTAGCTATAAAATGTAATTTTTATTCAATCACATGACCGAACCCTTCTATATCTCACAGTCGACTATATCGATCGACTATTCTGCTTTACAATAAATTTAAAACAATTTCATAAAATAAATAGCATTGTTAAAATGATCAACTTGAAGAAAAAATTAAATAGTTTAAATAAAAAATTAGATACAAAATGAAATCCTTAAAGCACAACTGGAATGCAAAGTATACCCGGTGAACAAGATACAAAGCCAATTCTGGCTTAATGATTAACAAAGAGAAAATGGAAACACTACAAAATTACTTATATCAAATAATCATAATATTTATGTGCATGATAGTCAGGGATTCACCAGACTTTCTTTTTTTTTAATAAATACTCAAACTGATAATATTTTATTTGATGTCAATTATTTGTTGTAAATTATAGGTTATTAGCAGGACTTTGATGGCTGTTAGAAAGCTTTAAGTCATAAAAATATTTGAGTGGAATTGAATAGAATATTACGACAATTCAAAGTTCTCCGTCTACAAGAGCCCAGCCGATGTTCTAAAATTATTAAAACAATATATGTCATTTACTAAGTTCACTAAATATATAGTATTTACTAAAAAAATGAATGCCAACTGAGCCCCTGAACATCAAGATCACAAGTAAATAATTTCACCACCATTAAGATATTTAAAAGACATGCAAAGACTCTGAAAACAGAAATTTATGTTACTTCAAACAGTAATTCATATGTATATGAAAGGCTTTTCTACACAAGCAGTTCATAGTATGAGGGGGAAAAAAAAGAAAAAAAAAAGAAGGAAGCATTTGAACTTCTACACTTAACCCCTTTAAGTCCATTGTCCAGATGGCTGAACATAACTTCTTTACTTTGTATCACACCGACTATGGCCGAAATATGTTTACTATTACTTTGGTTTGAAGCTCTATGCATTTGTCTTCCACTTGACATCTAATTTAAATTGATTCCATTCGATTTTGAAAGGTTATGTATAAAATATTCTCTGTTCCACCCCGGGCAGCCATGGATTCTAAAGCTTAGTAACTTTTCCTTACATACTTAGTCCAAATTGTTTCTGTTTATTGTTTAAAACTGCTCCAAATTTAATGTACATGATCTTTTTAAACGTTGGAAATTCAATTTTATCAATAAAGTTTGTAATAAGGTGTTTATGAATTTTTGAAAATACATGTCCAGTATACTGTACATGGGAAGTCAACCCTCATTGATTTAACAATACTTTTTATCTATATTTCAAATATTTTACTATTATATTTATATATTGATTTTGACCACACAAAGTAAGGTGAAGTAGGTTGGAAAATGGCATATAAAAACTATTTTAAACAGGAATCTTTGAAATTTATGCTACAATTCACCTGATGCTTCAGATAATGAGGAAAAAAAAGCATTTAACTTCTACCCTTAACACGAAGCAGATGAGAATAATTTTGCAAATGAAACTCAATGACATTATTAATAATAAAAATGTCTAATTGTAAGTTTATTTGTATTTGTAATAATTAAATATTTTTAAAGCAATCTTTACACTTAAATTTTCATTAAAATGTATATTCTAAAATAAAGTATTAAAAAAAAAACCTGATTCAGATGGTCAATATGAAATGTCCTGAGAAAAGGAACATCCATTTTCAAAAACATTTTTTTCTTTATTTTTTTTTTAATAACAACTAGAATAAGTACGATACTTCCTGCTTGACCCTGAGAGAAATACTCAACACTGATGGTTCAGATTCAACGGATTATTGATTTTTAAATGCTTTCAAATACAACCATTCTTATGCAACCAGGCAAGCAACTATTTTCATTAGTTAATATAATCTCTACAGTGAATATAACCCCAAAAAAAAAAAATACTGTTATTCATCAACCGATAATTAATCAAAGAATTAAATTCTTGGATTAATCTAATCTTAATAATCCAATGTGGATGTGGTGATTTTACACAATCCTTATAACTCATTCAAGAAACAAATATACCATACTTTTCAAATGCTTCCATTTAAATTATAAATGTAACTAATACATTTTTGAATACAATAAAAACATTAAATAAACTGAATAAATTGAAAAAAAAAATTGAAATATTATTGTAAGGAAGATATCTTAAAAATTACAATTTATATAATGAAATTGATTAAGTAAATAAATTTTATGGATTAATATTTATTAACATAAAGCAGGTCTTTACTTGGATAAATATTTTTTTTTTTTTAAATGTAAAGCCCACTAATTTAAAATAGCACAAATTTAACTCACGATCATTTGATCACAAAACATAATATCAATCATATTTATGTGCAATTATAATTACTTGTGGTGAGCCATAATTTGTAGAATGTATAGGCAAATTTATTTTTAAATAATAAACCTAGTTTGTTTTTTTTTAAAAAAAAAAGAAAAAAAAAGAAAAGAAAAGTGTTTTGCAATACATTCCTTGAATTAATTAACATCTTTCCACTTAACAAAAAAAGTTGTCTGGAATAAATACTTTTATATAATAACAATTTTCCTCTTTTTAATTGCTTGGAATATCTCGAGGAAAAAAAAATAACAGAGGTTGTAGCAAATAAATGAACCACTTTTGATAAGAAAGCGAGACAAATATGACGGTCTTTAATTCAATTAAAGTATAGTAAAATTTATGTGATGAATATGTCAAAAGTATGTTTCATGAAAATACTTTAGGTCCCAAAGATTCTGATTCTATCGTATTTGATGTAATTTGTTTCATTATTTCATATTATTATTGTTTACCATGATTAACATGATCTAGGCTATAGAACTATTTTAAATTCCATTAAATTAAAGTAGAATTTATATAATCAGTGTTCCAAAAGGGTTTATTATTAAAATATTCTACAAAAATTTGTGATCCGATTATATTTGATGTAATTTGTTTCATTATCCAAGACAAACTTATTGTTTACAATGATTGTCATGATCTAAGCTATCAATGTAGAACAATGGAATCTTTTATCAAGAAGTAAATATTCATTGAATGGAAATAAGGGCGCAACTCTTACTTTCAATTTCTAAATTTAAAATAAACTCAAAAATTTTCCAAGAAACTAATTAAATCACAAGGGATAAATACAAATGTCATTTGTATTTATCTGAAATACGAATTTAGAGTAATCTTATTCAGAAAGGTGAGGCAGAAAACAGTGTATTTAAAATATAAAAATACATTTCAAGATGGTGCTAATTATTTCAGCAGTTGATCCACTTTAGATTAATAATTGACATTTCAGGACACCACCAAAGAAAACTTATTGCTCAAATTATATGCAAAGTTTTAAAATATTTTTCATCCTTAGGCCTGTAACAATTATAAATTATCCACTAAAAAAAAAAAAAAAAAAAAAAAAAAAAAAAAAAAAAAAAAAAAAAAAAAAAAAAAAACATTCTAAATCGAAGTAATTAAAAATTACATTTTATATTAATATTATGGGCTGAAGAAAATGCATTTTGATACCTAAAAATAAATATGAGATTGGAAGCCAACGACTTACCCGTGATGTCCGCACCTTCATCCATTTCACCGAGAGCTTCAGCATCCTGGAAACTTAACTCTTGATAGAGGGTGTTCCCGCTCCTCTGCTCTCTAGAAACAATCATTTTGAAATGTCAACCTATTGCAGATAGGAACTTATGGACAAATATATGGAAGGTTTACAGCAACAACAAACAATATTTGGACTAATTCATTCTCATTTTAAAGAACTACAAAAAAAGTATGTACAGGCTGCAGCAAATAAAACAATGCACTTTTGTAAGAGTGGTAGAGATAGAAAAATGAGAGGGGTCTCATTTGGGCAGGCCTTGTGGTTAACTGTCGTTACCTCGGTTTGAATCAGTTGAACCGGTGTTTTACCGACCGTTTCATGAAAATGACTGTTACTTTATCACAAACCTTGCACGTTTCCTCCATCGCCATACATAAATTGCGACTTGTGTGCGTACATTTGAAGAAACTGGTTGTACACTAAAACCTAGGGGTTTAGGACGACCCAAAAGAGCAAGTACAACCAACAATTTGAAAACAAATTTTAAACATTTTGGAAGATCCAATAGAGGAAACAGTTAAGGGGGAAGAGAAAACTGCAGGATCCTGGTGGATTTCCATGTAACGATTGTCTCCAGTCCAATTTGGAAAGTTTAGAATAAAAATTCTTTATATTTTGTGTTCGGAAGTGTTGGAACAGGCTTTTATTATAGTGTGTAAGCTAACAAAAAGTGTCAAAAAATCAGTTAAATTGGCAACCACAACCAGTGAGATGTGTGGTGATATTTGTACCATTGAAAGCACTATCAACAGCCAGAAAGCCTTACTCGTTAACCTTTACATTATGCTGGGCTACAACATCAGTAATCTGGCAGATTTCTTCAAATTGAATCTGGTGGTCACCAAGATACCCACAACCAAAAATCTAATTATTTTTTTTGGAAAACTAATAAAGACATAGACTTAAACAAAATGGTTTAATTTGATTCCTGTTGTCAAATTACCTAAAAAAGTGTATTTCAAAGCCAAATAACACAAAACTTTAAAATTATGTGCAAATTTTGCCCTCCAAAAAAACCAATGTACTGACAGATTCTACTATTTCACAACAACCTCAGTCTTTGGTTTTGGTAAAAGTATTTTTGTATCAATGTTCATTAAAATCAGAAGTATTCTTGTAGATGCTCGAAGTTTTTCATGATGAGCTGTGGGTCGTGAAAGTCAAATGTTCTCATCTACACTTCTGGATTGTATCATTAAGTTGACGCCATAAATGTGTTTCCTTTCTAAAACAATAAAGGAAAGATCCTAAAAGCTAAAAAGATCAAAGATAGCTGCCCACCCCCCACTAATCTGTTACACAATCCCATTTCTTTTACGGAAATTTCCACCCACTGCTTTAACAAGGTGGTATTCATTCCATAAATTCACTTATGATTAAGAAAAAAGTAAACCCGGCACATTATTACAAGAAAATACAGTAAAACCTTGTTTACCCGGATCAACTGGGACCAGGGCTGATCTGAGTTGAATGACGAAAAAACAAAAAAAAGATCATATAAATCACCTAAAAATTTTTAATGGAGTTTAGAAATTATTAACGCCACACTTTCACCTAAAAACACATGCACTGTAATATCCTATGTATTTGCACTGTACTCAATATAGCTACATACTAGTCTGTAGTAAATAAGGCAGTGAGCTACTGCTATCTCAGTTTAGTGTATCTTACGAGCAGCGCGATCTCGCAAAGTTCATTTGGCAATGAATATAATGTTTTGGCTTGATTTACGAAATACACCATCAATTTCTCAATGTTTGCAACTGCTTCTGTGTGGGTTGTAACTACCATAAACTGTCCTGAGAAATCATCTTCAAAGAAAAGCCTTCAATGTATTTTCTGTACTTTTTCCAATCAGATATGGTCGATGTTCCTACTCTAAACTCTGCAGAAATGTTCTTTAACGATACTACCTTATCAATTCTTGTCAATGCTTCCATCCTTTCTATCATAGTCACAACAACGTTTCTACGTTTCGTCTAAATCGTGGTCAGTGAGCAAACGATACTGTACCTCGACCATGACGCTAGGAAAAATTGCTTATATTAACCTAGGAAAATGTGCGTAATTCACCAGCAATTTATCGTCTAAAAACAAGTCTTTATTTACTATGCTGAACAACATAGTTTTGTTTTCAAAACTGGTCTGGGTTAATGAGGTTTTACTGTAGTAATATGATACCATAAGTAAATTCTTACTTCTTTGTAGTACTCCTTCCAATTGGAGTGGTTACACTGGGTGGAGGAGGACATTCTTCGGACGTATCAGACGTAGCTTCCTTAGATCCAGGACTCAACGTTTCCGACCATCCCTTCTCCGAAACCTCTCGGATAGAGATATCTTCTTCTGTGTTGTCTCCTTGATCATTATTCGCCTGCTGGAATTAATACCAATCATAACATTTAGAAATAAACTGTTACAATTACTAAAAATTGTGAGAAATGTTTGAAAGATTCGCTTCCTACCATTTCATTTCGAAGGCTGGCTACTGAATGATTGCTATCGGGCGATGAAGCCTGCACTCCTTGATACTCTGAAGGACTCCCAGAATTCTGAATTATACTAGACAAATTGTGTGTTTCCAAAGACTGGAATCCAAAAGACATAGGCCCTGAAGATCTAGAAAAGAAAGTATAATAGGTAAAACAGAACAACAGCTCAATATAAAATATTTTTGCAAAATGATGATGTTCGCATGAGTTTATTCGCCCAATGGGGGGGAATTAATATTAAAGGTAAGAAAAGTATAGTATTCTCAAAATGGTTCTCCCGGCATTTTCTTGCAATAAATTTTAAAAAAGTAAATAAATTCTATCAATTTTAAATATTATGGCTTTAATTTTACATTATGCTTTTCAATGTGACGTGGGCTAGTTGCCTACTCCCTCCACAGGCGGACCAAACTCCCTCTCCTAAAACGGCCGTAAGGACCCGTATTTTTTTTTCTTTTTTACTTAGTCGCTCGTTACTAATCATAATTTTCATGTTTATCTTAAGTGAACAACGACGTGTATTACTTTAAACGATTTATTTACTACAATTTAGGTACGCAGCAAACCTACAATAAACATTTAAAACCAAATTTACTTACTTTTCTTTCCAATATTTCTCTTTCTATTTCATTCCGAAACAACTGCTTGTTTTTAGACATGATTTTTAAATGTAGCAATGACATATTATTGTTTTAATTATTATAATAAGCTACTCCTTTATTATTTACAGTTTCACTAAAAAAATGCCCTAAGAACATTTTTACCATGCACACGTCTCACAGACGCATGATACTTATAACGTTCAAAATTTGTATGTTACCAGTTAAGGGTTAAACCAGAAAATATCCCCCAATCCTGCTAGAGCACTCTGTACACGCTCAAGGCTAAAGAGGGCTCGGAATCAAGAGATACAGCTGTGGCGAGAATACTCGGGCGTCGCCTCAGAGGAACATATATATTTTTTTTTTTTTTTGGTTGAATTTAAGGTGTGTCAACCGTTAGGGTCATTAACGCCAGAGGAACATCTTTCTCCGGCAAGTATTCTCGGGTGTCGCTTCGAAAGGTTTAAAGATAGTTGGCTTCTGAATAAACACTGCTCAGAACAACCAGCACCTTGGCTTCCCAGTACCTGGTGTTCCAACGGTAAGTCTAGCCAACACAACCTTATCTACCCTAGAGATGCACTATAGAAAAATTTCAAGGTGTATAAAACACTTCATG
Source organism: Gonocerus acuteangulatus (assembly GCA_946811695.1). NCBI lineage: Eukaryota > Metazoa > Arthropoda > Insecta > Hemiptera > Coreidae > Gonocerus > Gonocerus acuteangulatus. The sequence goes on along the minus strand of OX328130.1, from coordinate 75,511,920 downwards.
AAACGTGCGTTACCAGCCCTCAGACTATAATATTTTTTGGAGTACAATATCTATAGATTAAAACCCCTATGAAGAAAGGTTAGGGCTACAAACGTACATTTCTTAAAAATAGAAGCCATTATCCACAAAGGGAATCGAACTCACAAAACATGAAGTATTCAAATATTAGCAGAAATGTTGGCATTAAAAAAATTATTCTTCATAGAGTAGACGAATCGGGAGCAGAACTGGTTGACTCGTCTTATGTCATTTATTATTTGTTACTTTCATTTTTAACAATATAATTTGGTAAATATTTCTGTGTTTAATAGACAATTCTAAACTTAAGCTATGAGTAAATATATCAATCATTTCCTGCAGTTTGAAAGAATTTACAAAGGAATTGTAATTCTTATCAGGAGTTCATTCATGCAAGAGAATGCATCAAAGAAAGATGAGCTAAAAAAACTCATTTAAATACATAATTATTTGCTGCCAAGTAAAACAAAGTCTCAAGGGCAAAATGTATAAAAGAGTTTATGAAACTAATGTTAAAGAACATATTGTAAAAAAAAAAAACACAATTTTTATCAGAGTAATAAGAAAAAATGAAAACATTTTAAATATTTTAATGCAAAAAAAAAAAAAAAAAAAAAAAAAAAAAAAAAAAAAAAAAAAAAAAAAAAAAAAAAAAGAGAATGCCAACTTATTCATTAACTATTTAAATTTTCTTTTTAAAAATTTTAACGTCTAGGAATTTTGGAACAGATTCATTAACTAATTAGAGAATATTTAAGATTTCAATGATCTAAGGAGTTATTCATAAAACTTCTACGACTTTTCAATGACGGATGTAATATTAAGTCATTCGATTGATAAACAGACAAAAAAGTCTGCTACGTAGAATTATACATTTTTCAAATATATAATTGTGTGTATATATATATTTATATATAATCTAAACATTTTTAATACTAAACAATAGACATGGGTTTTAAAAATATTTCAACTTATGTTTGAGAGCAGAGGAGTGTTTAGACCGCCTTGCCCACATTTTCATTTCTCGGTTGAAATGAAAGGCAGGAAGGATAAGAGACGTCTTCGGTATTTGTCAAAAGACATGTTTGAACACATCTAGGCCCAAATTGTTAGTATGTTTCAGAAACAAAATTGTTTTATCGTTCTTTAAAACAAAGGGAAAGAGTTTTTTTTTTTTTTTTAATTATTATCTTTTATTATAATTTTTTTTTTTTGGGGGGGGGGGATATGTTATGTTAATGCATAGTAAAAAAAATCAAATTTTGGTTTCTACAATATCTAAAAATTCAGTTGAATGTAATCATTCATGATAGAATCAATTGTTAAACGTACAAAAAATGCAGTCAATTTTTTTAATTGTTTTTAACTTTTAAAAACAATCATGTTCTTACTTACAAGCTTATTACATTTTTATTTATTTTTTTAATAAAAAAACATTTCCAAAACTATTGATCCAGCAATTCCAAGGAAATTCTACTATAAATTCTTAAATTTAGAAAATGCCAATAATAAATATTTCATTTTCTCATCTCGGGGCTCGTTGAGAAAATTCCTGGCTGCACCCTGGATGTCGGCGCTATTGGTCCAGATTTGTCGATGCGCCATTAAAAAAAAAAAAAAAAATCATCAAAATAGAAGGCCTAATGTGATCTTCTATATCTTAGATTGACAGATAACATCTAAATAAATAACAATGAATTATTGGGAAGAATATAATCTACTTTAGTCACAAACCCCTATGACAATATTAGGTCAGATTAGACTTTTTAAGAAACAGATATAAAAGTAAATGGTGATATTTTTTTCTTAAATAAATATTAATCAGCACATTTATCTTAAATGTAAACAAGTTTTTATCAATGAATTTCTTTAAAATACAAATTATTATTCAAACTAAAGAACTGTCAAAAACATGAACAAACAGAGTGTTACATAACACAGGGGGACACAATTAGTTCCTACCTTGTATATTTCCTTGACAGTAGTTGTGCCATATAAAATAAATATATTTATTATTTATTTGCGAATGTAAAAAATAGCAAGTAATACGAACCTGTTGAGGTGAGCAAGGGATAAGGGTGGGAGCCTCGGCCTTACACTACCGTCCATCCTCTCCCCAGTTCCCATGAGTATTTTCGTTCTCTCGATATAATCCATATGAGTCTTAAATAATTCTGTGTACCGTTCATGGAGTTTTGCATATTCCTTTTTCATTTCTTGTTCTTTTTCTTCTAACCGGTAGACTATTTAGTGGAAGAAATAAACAAATGATATAACAAAACCATAAAAAAGATAAATAAAACAAGCGAGTCCAATAGCAACAATGATAAGTATTCTCACCATGATCAGAGGAATTTTTAGCTTTCAGCTCTAACATTCGAACTATAGACTCCAGGCTTTCAATTTTACTCCCCTTTTCTTTACGCTCATCCTCAATCAAATCTTCAACTTCAAGGAGTTTCTAAAAGAGATGTATAATAATAAAATGGATTTATGTTGCAAGAGTGCGCTCATTGAACCATTCACTCCTATATTCATGGGTGATTTTTAATCTTATAAAAGCAAAAAGATGATAAATCTGAACGTAAAACAAATGTTTACCTGTTCTGAAGTTTTTCTAAGCTGCTTTTCCCTTTCATATTGTGTAACCAGCTGTTCATTATCCTCTCTGAGGAGTTCTAACTCAACTTGATGTTCTTGATTTTCAGTGTATGATAAATCCAGAGATTCCAGCACATTAACCACCAGGGGCATAAGGTCCTTGACAACGTCTTCGTCGTATTTCGTTATCATTTTTTCAAACTCTTGATAAATTCTACCTGCCAAAGTTTGCACTTTGTCTGACATAACGACGTGGGAATCATCGTCTGTCCCATAAACAGTTTCTTGGTCCATTTCAATCATTTTGTATTTTATAAAGAAACACGTAACACTAAAAACAATTAACTAGATCATCTTAAAACTAACTATTTACACTCTACCTATGTATCATCACTGATGTCATTTCTGCCATTTTTATTAGACTTATTGCAAAGCCAGGCACTGCCATCTTAATCGGTTAGTCACGGTTAACCTTTAGAAGGTTACCAGTAGAAAGGCTTTTGGCGGCAAAGCGGGTATAGCGAATAAGCAAATAAACACTAAGATTGGTTCTCGTTCGTTTCGCATTAATTATTTGTAAACTGTGTTTTAATTTAATGGTTCGATTACTCTTTTTTTTTAAACTACTAATTATAATCATTATTGTGTGACAATTTTCAAAATGGGTGCTTCTGAACTACTCAGTCATTTTAACCAGTCAACTAGAGAATATTTTGGCAATAGATCTGAGGAGGCATCTGTCAATTTACTGAAATGTCTTCAAGTATGTATTTAAATAAGCAGTAACATTAATTTCCAATTTCTGGATCACTTATTTGATTCAAGTTATTTAAATATCTCTTTGAATTATACAAATAATTCATTTGTCATGTCTTGAATGGAACTAATAACTATAAATGCCTTTTCGCTTGAAAACATACATTTTTCTTGTTACATACCATGATTTTTATAGCAAATAAAAGGTCAATTGTGATATTTTCACAATATTTTGCTATAAATAATGTCATTTTGGGTATAAAAAACATTATATTACTTTTTCATGGAGAAAATTAATGGATTACAAAATTTAAACTTAAAATTTTTTTTCACAAACTGTTATTTTTTGTAAAATTCTTTGTTTTTCATCTCTTTTGGAAGTGTTTTTTCGTTGTTATTTGAGATTAACAATTCTGTACAGGACACTGATGACATTGAAATTTGTTTACCCTTCATGACATTGTCACCCTTTGTTTGGAAAAAATAAAACTACTAATTAAAATATATTTGTATGGTTAAATGGGGTTTCTATCAATTGAAGTTATTGTTTATTTTTAATTTCAGATGGTGAATTTGTCTTCTGAATTAAGCACATTTGATCCTGGAAGTAGGGAATCTTTGGAATTTTTTGTTAATCTTTATGAGATAATGTTAGGAGAAGATGTTCGGTCAAATATTACCTGGGCAGGTATCGATATCCTTCTTGCGGCTTGCCGTTACCCAAGCACAAGAGATTGTTTAATACATACTTTTAAGTTTGTACCTGTATTAACAAGGCTTCTTGAAATGAAGCCTATTGGGGAGAAGAAAATAAAAATTTTGCAGTTGATGCAGGTACCTCATTTTCCCCCCTTTATTATACTCATTTAAAACAATTTGAATAATAAACTTTTACCTTTTTCTTATTTATCCATAGGAACTTACATACGGCATTAAAATTTCATGGCAAGAAGCTCATTTATCATTTTTAATATCATCTCTAACTAAATGGATTACTGGTGAAGAACAAGAGCTGGTACCATTAGCTCTTGGAGTACTTGTTAATCTGTGCTACAAGAATTTACCTGTTGTATATACATTGATGAAATCAGTTGACATTAAGCAGTTCCTTAAAGTATTATTAAAAGTTCAGAAAAAATGTGCCACTTCTAGAGTCCAGGTATGACTTATCAAAATAATTCAACTTTATTATCCTGTAATTTACTTGTTCTAAATTTCAGCATATTTCAGGTCTGTAAACTGCTTATAATTTTGGAAGAAGTTTGTGGAAGTGTGCCCGATTCCGAAATCGAAACTTATATTCGTTCAACTTGTCCTACATTGACCGAAGCCATTAGAGTATCCAATTCCTGTTTAATGAGGCATGTAAATATATTTTTTAAGGAAATAGTAAATACAGACAGAGCAAAGAAGATCATCAAAGACTATAAAAAGTAATTATTACCTGTTCATGTTTATTCTATTACTAAAGTAAGCCCTTGGAGGCCCGGTGGCTGTGAGTGTTAAGGTGTGGGCATTTAACATTCCCTGCCAAGGGCCATGGGTTCGATTCCCACTAGGGGTGGTGGCTTTTCTTTGGAAAAAAATAAAAGGCATCAGCCCTATCCTGGATAGAAAAGGGTGTTAACCTATAGACAACCCGTCCTAAAATTCTGAGTTAATTATAATGGACGTTAAAATTTAAATAAATAAATTAAGCTCTGATTGTTTGAGGTAGTTTTAAAATCTTCATGTGTATCATTTAATTGCTATTGTTTGGCTCTATTAATCAAAAATGTTATTTTTACCCATGTGAATATGCGTTTTATGGAATTTTACAAAAAGCAGAATTCTTAAAAATGAGATACATTTTTAAAAATAAATATTTTATCCTGGGGCATATTACCCATAAGAAGACTTATGGGCAATATGCCCATATTACCCATAAGAAGACTTATGGGCAATATGCCCATATTACTGGGCATATCACTTTTAAGAATAAAAACATATATTTAAAATATTTTGGAGCCTGTCTAGAATATTTACAAGAGCAACAAGCAAGGTCGTGGTACATGTTACAGATATAATTAAATCTAAAGTGAAAGTATTAGTGTTAAAAAGGGAGGAAAAACACTAAACAATGCATAATGAATCTATCGGAAGAGAAAGGTATGTTCCTAGTTGATAATTTTTAATTTTTTGCCTTCTACGTATATAATATAAATGAAAATATACCCACGAGTAAGTAATAAAAAAATGCCAAATAGAAATCAAATATTAAATCATTAGTTCTTTATTAATATTGTTGCTCTTTGACATGCTTTATTGCCAATTCACTAAAAAATATAATAGCTTCTAATGGTTTAATAAAACCTCTTATTTTCCATATTCTTTCTTCTCTTGTAAGGGATGAGGTTAGCTCAGTGGTAGAGCACTGGAGGACCTGAGTTCAAATCCTGAGCAAGCACTAAAGATTTTTATCTTCTAGTGTCTTCGTTCATGGGTTGGATTCGGCCCTAGGCCAACCCAGCCTTTAATTAATTTATCAATGGGTACCTTGGTGCTATTGACCCTAGTAGTTGAAGCAGCAAAGGGAAAAATCTGGTGGCCGGAGCATAGTACTGACCACACTATCTCCCTAGTGTGTCGTATGGTCAAGAATCAGATACCTCTATAGTGTCTGTCCCTCAGGGCCCTCGTGGCCTGTTACAGGACTGATTTTTTTTTTTCTTCTCTTGTGGTTTAGTTTTTAGCGCGGTTCCTCCCTCCCCCATAGGGAGGAACCCCGCTTATAAGGTTGATACAATGAAACAATCCGGAAGTGCCGACAAGAAAATTTCGCGTTTCAGAACCCCTAGAGACCGAAAATAACGGTGGTTCAAATTTGTATATATATATATATATATATATATATATATATATATATATATATATATATATATATTTGTCTGTTCGCTCATTTCTGGCTTCCCTGATGGTCCGATTTTGATGAAATTTGGTACAAAAATCCGTCGTCCAATTTGAAAGAAGGTCAAGTTCGTTAACCAGCAAAATCCGCCCACTGGAAGATGGCGTTTAGGGCGAAATTCGCGCAGAAAAAATCGTAACGCTTACGCTTTTGAGTTCATAAGCTTGTAAGTACTCTTTCTATAGGCTTCTTGGGCTAGGAAAACGAATGAAAGCATTTTCAAGGCGATAGCTTTAACCGTTTCGAGAAAATTGGAAAAATAGTTTTTGAATACCGTTTTTGGTTTGGGTACTTAGAATCACGGGATTCAGTTGAAACATTATCTGCATGTTCTACTTTCATTAAAACTAATATGTTGAAAGTTATGTTACGTTTGGAGTTAAGGAAGGGTTAGAATAAAATATTTTATGAACAGACATGAAAAGTTTTGGGAACTTCGTATATTTTCCTTAATATCTCGAAAAAGGTTGAGAATCTTGGTAAACGAACGAATACCATTAGAAAGCTTACTAAATGCTCTACAAAAAAGGTTCTGATGAAAATTTTGATTAGGCGATGTCAATCGGAGAAATAAGTGCTTAAAACATTAAAGTAATTGATTTTGCTTATTCGAACTGTTCTTTTTGTCTATTTTTATTCCTTGTTATTTTTTAATTGCTTATAGTTGGATAATGTATTTGACAATAAAACAGATTAGGCAACATAAGAAAAACAATTCATTGTTAGAAATATAGCTTGCCAAGAGAAAAAGATTCGATGACGTCTTTTGAATATTTTCAATTGCCTTTATGCTGTTGGTTTTTTTATTTTTATCTGTAGAATTATTACTATAGTAAAATAACACAGGAATGTGTGAACATTTTTGATATTTTCCAATTCATTGAAACGTATGAAATGAAGTATCGGTAGAAGAGGATTCTAGGGTCTTGCGGACCTGACCCCAGGTATAGCCATAAAACCCTTTGAACAAAGGCCGAGGAAAATACTATCTGTTTCTATTCTATGCTTTTCAAATGAGAATAGAGATATGAACAGGAACCGGGGTCTCCCGTGGTCTAATGGCTAGCGCCTTGGATTCATAAGCGGGAGATGGTGGGTTCGATTCCCAACCTCCGGCAGGAATTTTATCATCCCACGGCTCGCTGGTGAAATTCCTCGCTACACCCTGGACGTCGGCGCTAATGACCTACATGTAGATGAGCCGTAAAAAAAAAAAAAAAAAAAAAAAAAAAAAAATGAACTGGAACCGCGCTAAGATGACGCAGTTCCTGCGAGTCGGACTTTTTCATAAATGTGTTGGATTACTTCAATTATAGTTCTAGTAATTATGCCTATATCATTAATTCTTAGTACAACCATGCCTATTTGTGTATTCCAATATTTTCCAGTTACGCTGAAGATATTGAAGGCTTACTAACTACAGTGAACGAGCAGGAGTTAAACAGTGATTGCTTTGCTGCTCTTTTTGAATACCTTTGTGTTGCGATCGATCTAGAAGTGTTCGGAATCGAGAGTCTGTATCCCCATGCCTTAGGATTGGCTTTCCATTGGATAGGCACTGAGCCCGTTCAGATGGGAGACGCTTTGAAACTCATTTCAAAGATTATTTCTAATCTTTTTTCAAAGAACAACAACGATATTCCTCCTGAGAAGAAGGATATTATGGACTGCGTGCACAATCTCCTCGAAGAAAAACTTCCTGTAGGTACTGCATGATTTTGTTACATCAATCAACTTAGCACATAGTTTAAGTATGTGTTTACGGTAGCAGTGGGTCATTTCATTCCACTTGGGATGGGAGACAGAAGCTAGAAAAATATTCTAAAAGTTTAACCCTTATGAGACAACAACCCACAAGACCTTAGATGCCTATTTCACCCTCCTGGGTCCACTGAACGGTTTTAAAATAGCCGAGCCTCCACTCTTCTCATTTCTCCTAATATGCTTTCTATAGTTCTTTCTTTAAAAATTGATATGCGAACATTTTCTCAATCTGTGCTTCAGATCAGTCAATGGCAGGTTTAAAATACGTTTTTATATCATTTTAAAATTCTTTAAAAATAATATCAAGTCAAATATCTTGGCATTGGTATAATATCTATGAAACATGATCTCTATGTACACATCAACTGGTAAAACACAAATAAGGCCCTTCAGAGGGCTGCTAACTATGTAAAGGGATCGGTGGCCGAGAGAAACCCCCAGTCAAAAGGCTCAAACTGTATTTTTGTGAACTCTAGCGGATAAAAGAGTGCAAAGATCGCAAAAAGCTGTCAAACCGGTGGCTTTCAGTCCTGAAGCGAAGAAATGGCCTTGCCACGAAAGTGGCTATCAGTCTCAAATGTGTTAAAACAAGTTTGTGTATATTCGTTGTAAATTCCGGACCACCTTCATATATGTCTGTATTATTCTTTAGAAGGCTCACTTCTAATTGCTATATTAGAATCAATTTAATTGTTTAAATCTTTAAAATATCCTTAAAAGTGTAAATAAATTATTTATTGAAAGGAAATTGATTTTTTGAAAATCTTATAACAATCTTGTGAGGCCAACCAATCTTACGCCAAAATGAGCTTATATTTCAGGCTTCTGGGCTGGTATTCCTTGGATTTTAATTACCATCTAACCTCTTCATTCAACATTTATTTATATTTATATTATTTATTTGATTTATTGTTAAACGCTAAAAGGCGATAACACAATTAAAACATTTTTAAGAAAAGAAAAAAACAATAGCAAAATCAGTCTATTTATATTTATATTAATTACAGAGCTCGTATATGTAGCGATTCGTTCTTTGTTAAATGTTTGCGGTAGAAACCACTATCAAGTTAACATTTATTTATATAATTCAATTCAATCACAGCAGCATTTGTTTCTTTTACGTTATCGCGCCATTTTTCTTTATTTAATGTTCCAGTTGTATATAACATTTCTTTTTACCCCTTGTAGACCAAGAGCTGGTAACATACTTTTCATGAAGAGTTTTATGCACCTTGAAATTTTGCTGTAGTACGTCTCTAGGGTAGATAAAAAGGTAAGTATGTGTTTCCTGGACATACCTTGGAATACCAGGTACTGCGCATAGGGGAAAGGTGTCAAAAAAAATATGGCCAAAAATAGTGTTTTATTCAAAAACCAATAATCTTTAATGTAAAATTAGGGCAATTCTATAATGAATAATAAATAAGGCAGATACTTTTAAGCGAGATAACATGTAAAAAAAAACGAAGTTTTTTTTTAATATTAAATGAGTATTTTATTCACGCTGCCATTTAAACCGGTACAGCTGTACAAGATCATGAGAGTGCAGAGAACAACCACACCTGCCCAGATTATCGATGCTCTCACTCACTCTTAAGGGGCCCTCACACTGGCAAAAATATTGCACAAAATATTGAAGAAGCCGGTTTTGTGCAAAAATATTGTGAGTGTGAGGAGATATTTTGTGCAAAAAAAGGGGTATTCAATATTTTGTAGGGCCTTCAAAAGTTTTCTGAAAGTTTAGAAAATGTTTGCGGACCGGTCAAAATTTTGTAGCATGAGAGTGCAGTGTGAGGGGGCTGACAAAATATTGTGCAATTGTTTGTGTGTCATTTAGTGTGTGTGCGTTTAATATACATTTTTAAGTATTTTATATCCTTTTTTCATCTTTATTTTATCTTGTCTATTAAAACTATATTGATTTGATTAAATATTTTGATTCAAATAATTCATTCTTCTGCATTTGTATGTCAATGTATTTTCAATTGCACGTATATACATAGGAAACTATGATCCAAGTGGTTGAACTGCCTTAAAAAAGATAACGGCCATTGAACCAATATAAAAATTTGTGCAATATTTTTGTGCAGTGTGAGGGGTCCAAGAACCATTCAATATTTAGTACAAAAATAAGCTCAATATTTGTGCTCAAAATGTTGAGAACATTTTTTTGCCAGTCTGAGGGCCCCTTTACGCACTGTAAAAGGGCTGTTTGTGTGCCTGGGGGCTTTAGACGCACTGTATTCCAGTATATCATAGGCAACATTTATTTTCTTGTTTCCTGATAATTAAACCCCACAAAAAGTGTCTGCCCTTTTGTAATTATTTTCAATTATGTTTATTGAAGACGCTGTTTAAATCGCAGCATAAATAAAGCACTTTATAAAATGGTCATTTCCCTCATACTCTGATTTTTTTTAACTGCTTTCAGGATATTTACTAAAAGATACATACAGCTCAAGACTGTTTATATCTCTTCATATAACTATTTTTTACTTTCTTTTCTCCAAACTTAACAAAGGTTGAAAAGTTTTACTGTAGACTAATGTGAAAGTTGCTCATACATTTTCAAATCTATTCCTCAGTTTTTAGTGCACAAAATCAAAAATAAAACATTTAACATATCCATTAGCATTTATATTTTTTTATTTAAAAAAAGAGAATGTTGAATATTTTCAGCTGATTCTTATGCTGCTAGAGACGAGGGAAGATAGTTCTTTAGGAAGAAATGAAATCCATTCTCAATCGACCGCTGTAATCCTTCTTCTCTCACTGCTTGTCCGAACTCCAGAGTTTTGTGAATCTGTTGTTAATGCCATTGATCAACAAGTATGGTATTTAAATAAAATGTAAAGCTTCCTTTTATATTTTTGCATTTATTCTTTAAGATTTATTTTCATATAGGTTTTCAGGAAACTATTTGAACCATTATTAAATCCGAATTGTAAGGACCACGATCTCTTTCAAGCACCAGTCTATACTTTTTATGTTGAGGTAATCTTCAGGAAAAATTAATTATTTCTTAATGAATTCTTATAATTTTTGTATTCCTTTGGTTGTCTGGACATCCTCAGTTTTCTTGTGTTTAGACTAATAAAACAATTATCATTTTTACAACTTCTTAAATTATTTTTTGATTGCGGGTTTAGGGACTATGTCTGTTAACAGACCTTGCAGATAAAGGAACGACCTGGCTGTTGTTATTCAATGAACTGGTACAAGAGAGACAAGTGCAAATGGTTCTAGCTGTGGCACTGTACATCGGATCCGAATACATAAAGAAGAAAGCATTGTCTCTCACTGGGACAACGGGATTTTCGGCAGAATGGTAAGACAAACGATTTTTACAAAGTATTGTATCACAAGTAATATCTTTAAAGCCTTATTGTAGTTGAGCATTTTAAAGACCTTTTGACAACGAGCTAAACTCAGAGGATTTACCCTTTAGCGACCGAAAACGGAGTTAAAGTGGGCTTGCTGGGCCTAGTAGTAGTGATGCCAACTGTGCCCGCTGAGCCGGCTACATTTTGACTCTGCAATTGCGTTCTTTTCTTTAATTTCGCATAGTTTCCCATCATCCTTTTTGATCCGAACTTTGGACTAGCACAGGTGGAACTTTTTTTTTTTTTTAATAACTCATAAATTAGCTTTTTACTTCTTTTTTTAAATACATATTTTTTAAATAAATAAAAATTCTTTTGCATTTGGTAAATGTCGAAACATGGCACGGCACACAAACATATATCGTATTCCTTACATAAGTATTTGGTTTTTGTGAATTTTTTTTTTATACTTACACACATTTTGACATTTCAATAAAGCACTCCACTGAGTGCGAAAATGGTAGCAATACTTCAGCATTCCCACACATGGGCTGGATATAGGGCATGCACACTACCTTGTTCTTTTGTTTGCAGTAGGGCTCAGGGGGAACAGAGCAAACTAAAGTAGTTCACGGTCTAGAAACGGTGGAGAACCCGAGGTATCATAGTAGCTCATAGACAAGGGAGCCTGCTGTATTTAGAAGAGAATGTATTAATAAGAATAATTAATCGTGAATTTTACAAAAAAAAAAAATGTTATAAAGCGGGTGGATTATGCACATTTGAAATCAGAAAAAAATAGATTGAAATAGATTTTTTTCTAAAACTATGAGGTACCATTTTGAAACTTATTAAATAATAACTTTTGAGGCGGAGGCAAACCTCTAAGTCTAAAAATAGCTGATTAAAAAAATATTGAATAATTTAATAAAACACTAATATCAAACATTCTCATCTATATGGCTTTTAATAATATTTATATTTATTGAAAGAAAAAAAAAAAAAAAAAAAAAAAAAAAAAAAAAAAAAAAAAAAAAAGCTCTTAATTTATATGGTAATATTTCAATAACAGGTGTTTCTTATTGGAAATGTAATGTAGATTCTAAAAATGCGGTCGTTATTTATGATAAATTGATCAGAAATCCTGAAAATTCAATTTATTTTTTTTGTAAAAGGCAAAGGTTTGAGTAGCTTCTCTACATTTTCAGATAGAACGCTCATTTTTGCACCACTGAACTACAAATGGGGTGCAGAATAAAGTTATGACACCTCAATGCCGGACACACTGTATAAAGTTTAGTTCCTTCAAAATGGATTTACTCTCTAGTTAATTGAGGAGCATGCTCCATAATCATATTGATTAACTTTTTTTTAAACCATTTACCTAAATGAAAAAGTCTAATTAATCTTTTTTTTTCTATTCTAGCATAAGTTTATTGGCTTGTAGAATGGCTGAATTGAATAAACTTGTCATTTTCACGCCAAATACTTTTTCAAACCAGGAATCTCTCAACACAAGCTCCAGCAGTTTATCGCCTCTGGACTTGACGCCAATTCTTACAGTTACACAGAAAGGCCACTTGAATAGCGTTTTAGAGAAATGTGAAAAAGCAGCGCTTAAAAATGAGGTACTTCTTCATCATTTTCTTTACTACGTGACATTAAACTACATAAAGGACTAAGGCCTCAACCATACCTTGCAAGTCTCCCTCCACATCATCCAGACATGTCAGAGGAGGCCTGCCGCTCAACCTTTTGCCCTCAGGCATACCGTACATGAAGCTTCTCTAAATCCATTTCTTCTATGTGTCCCAACCATTTCAATTTTCTCAAACTGTTTTACATCATTATATAATCATGTAATGCAGTTCATTTCAATTTTATATCGACAATCACTGTCTAACTAAGGAGCGCTATCCTTTCTTTAATAAGAGCTATCTACTCGCAGGCTGAGGTGCTGGCCTCTGTTGGCTGTTTCATGAATTGCTGTGGTGCTGGCTGATTTATGAATTACTTGACAGATATAAACAAATTCAGACCGTTTGACCGATTTTGACGTAACTGGGGGTACAGGTAGATGTTGGTACGGGGAGAGTCGTAGGCAGAAAGTAGGTGTAGCATAGCTAGTAGTACATAAAAATTAGTTCTACTAGTTGTTTGCGTCATAGGGTGAAAACAAGCACCCCATAATTTTCTTGGGGTCAAATTGAAATGTGATTAAAAAATTTCAAATCAATGTTCCCAAATGGGAACAATAGTCAGTAAACGGTTAACTACTCATTGGTAAATTGTTTCATTATTATGCCCCTGGAAATATTTAGAACCAGCTGATACTTCACACTCAATATTAATGTATCGTATTGATTCTTAAATACTTTTGCACAACATGCGCTTGCCAGAATTACCTCTCTGCTGGTGTAAAGTATACTCAGACTAGTTAGGCAGAGAACTTATTAACAATAATTATTACTAAATATTTTTATTTAAATAAACATTCCTCTTTTAATTATTATTTTCTAATTTTATTTATTTTAGAACAGTATAACCTCATCTGTGATGGAGTTATATCATTACAAAATATCACTGATGAATCAAAATCAGAGGCAGTTACAATCGAGCCTCGAAGCAGCCGACCAAAGGACCGCTCGACTCCAGCAGAGCCTCGCTCTTACTAATTCCGAAGTTAGCCGATTGCACCAACTCTTGCACGGTACTCAGCAGAGTCTTGAGATAGCTGCAAATGAAGCTGCAACCCTTGCTACTCAACTTAACGCTGTACGAGAAGAAGCAAAAGAAACCCATATCAAATATTCACAGGTTAGTTTTTGCTCATTCCAAAGTTATGTAGGTATTTAGGTTACCATATTGAACATTTTTTTTTTTTTTATGTCTTCCATTCTTCATTATCCCACCTACTACCTTGAGAAAATGACCCATACTCAAATGTACACAGGGTGTATCGCAACTTAATGACAATCCTTCAGTGGGGAAAACTAGACAAAAAATGTAGTTCAACATCACCAATCACACATTTCTATCTCACTCCGTTCCAGATATATGGCTTTGTAAAGGTTCTTTAGACAAACCTTGTTTTTTTGTAGTACAACTCCAATTTTCTCAGCTTGTACACATTTTTTTCAACGATTCATTAAATTTTTAAAATCAGCATTAAATTTGCTTTAAGGGTAATTCACATTCAATGTTCACAATTATCTCATTCAAACAGTAATATCAATTCCAAAAGTAGAAATTAATAAAAGCTTCTGGTTAGCGACAACGCTTCGAAAATATCTACTCTTTCAACAAAAAAAAAACTTGCAGACTGCCAAACCTCACAACAGTTGTAATATTTAATCATCTTTCTAAGAGTATACTCAGAACTGAGATTATCTCTCGATTCTAAAGAACCTCTAGAATGGCGTGAGATAGAAATGTATGATTGATGGCGTTGAACTCCATTTTTTGTCTAGTTTCACCCTCTGAATAATTCTGAATAATCTTCATTAACTTGTGATACACCCTGCGTATACATCTTTCGACACAGTAGGAGCCACAATTATTGTTCATTCTCAACAAAACTCAGTACAGTGGAACATGGATAATTCGAACTTCGATAATTCGAAATCGTCTTTAATTCGAATATTTCTCTTGGTCCCTAGAATTTAGGGCATAAACAATGTAAAAAAAATCGTGGTTAATTCGAATAAAATTTTGGATAATTCGAATTTTTACGAATCTCTGGGAAGTGGACAGAGAGACGGTTGACCTTAAATCTTGTGAAAATATTCTCCCCTCGGGTAAGAAGGATAGTAAGATAAGGATGTAGGGGTTCAGGGACAAGAAGCGCGGCGATCTCATAGTCTAGTTCCAGGAGTTCTGCAAAGTGGCCGAGCTCCTCCCTTCCAGGTGTTGTAGTTACATCCTGCTGTTTTATCCTAGAATTCCCTCCCAACGTCCCTCTGATCTTCATTTCTTATTCAGTTATAATTCAGTCAGAGCCTAGATCTGTTGTATTTTTTGTGCATTGAATTTCTGGTGTACAGTGCAGTTCTGTGAGTTGTTGATTTAAGATGTCGAAGGCTAGGAGTTATAAAATGTTAACTATGTCAGAAAAAATAGCTGCGATTAAGGAAGTTGAAAAAGGAATAAAGAAAAAATCTGAAATTGCCAAGGACTTTGGAATTCCTCCTAACACTTTACCAACTTACCTGAAATAAAAAGAAAAAAATTCTTGCCCATGAAAACAACTTTTTTTTCAAAACAATAGACTTTTAGTTTTACTTTTTTGATAAATTATTTATTACTTTAAGTACGTAATCATCAATTCATGAAATGTTTATTTTTCTTTAAATAAAATCTATTTTCTTTTATATTAAAAAATGTGAAAATATGAAGTTCAATTTTTAGCCCCATATTTTCAAAAACTTTTGTAATTCGAATTTTGGATAATTTGAACTTTTTTATTAGTCCCTAGGGGTTCGAATTATCCAAGTTCTACTGTATATAACATTTCCAAAACAATGAAATGTCAAGTTAGTTTAAGTATGAGTGGGGTTACCTTTGCGTATTTTCTAATGAAATGGAAAATTATTATTAAGTTTGTGTCAAGTTTGACCTAAAATCTCAAAAAAAATTCTTTTGTGGGACAGTAAGTTAATAAAACTCAAAATTAACCCAATCTTTTTTCATTTAATAAAAAAAATCCTAATAATAAGTTCCCTTTTAATTTAAACTTCTTGAAAGAATAAAATAATAATGTACATTATATGTTAGAAATAATGTCTGCACCAGGATTAATTAGAATAAGTCAGATTTGGATAGACATATTTATTTTACAGAGAGGACATGTTTACCCAACATGGGCGGCAACTTAACAGACAGAGCCCGCCAAGTAACCTTTACACATAATCAAATATTATGATTAAATTTACTTAAACTATTGCTAAATTATATACCTTACATTGTAACACAGATGTTTTACTTTTTTTAGAGCTTACAGAGCTTACGTTCAAAAACTGTCATCATTACTGAATTAAATAAGGAAATTGACGAACTGAAAAATAATTTAAAGAGTGTTGAGAATCAAATTAGTTTACTAAAAGAAGAAATTGATAACAAGAAGCAGGAATGCAATGAATTAAATTCTGAACTTATAAGCTCGAAGGAAACCATTGCAGGTAATATTACATTTTATTCTTACTAATATATGGAGAATTTCAAACTGGAGTCCTTTGTATTAGAAGTTCTGCATTTAGAGTTCTTCCCAATGTGGGGTCTCTTTTGCTGGTTATTATATTTTCTTGTACATTTTGACCACTTACTCCAAGCTGAGAATTTTCCTCTCATTAGTTTCTTATTTTCTTTTTGTACGCATTTTTAGAATTTAGTTCATGTATATAAATTTGTGTGTTAGAATTCGCAATTTGTCTTGATTCTTTAAAATAATTACTTTTTTTAAACCGCTTAAGGTCCATGCCCGGGATATCTCAATAACAGATGTTGTTTCAATTCCAAACTCCAGCGCTGAATATTTTATGGATATTTAATGCTGTTTACTTAATTTTTACTTCTTTTAACTATGACTACCTATATTACAGTTTTGTTGTACATTTGGCTAGATTGTTTTTTGTGTGTGCTACATTCAAGCTCAAGTTAACTCGAGTTAAAAAATATCTTGTTTTTTCTCGAAAAATTGTCTTGGTTTTTTCACCTTATGAAGCTACTTGCACTTAACTTAACGACTAATATATCTCGGGTATAGATACCGTTTCGATTTTCCTATGAACGAATTAACTCATGCGCTGAAAATTGTATAGATATTCAATGCCATTCCTCGAATATTTTTACTTGAGATATTATTACTAATTATTAACTGAACTGCAGTTTTGTATTACTTTTGACTAGATTGTGTGTTTTTGGTGCTTTATTTAAACCCAAGCTATAGCCTGTTCAGTTAGATGAAATAATTCAAATCCCGCATGCGCAAAATTCTGTGAGAAATATTCTAAACGGGTCCGCCATTTGTACTACTATTTCAATGAACAACACGCTATGTGAAAGTCAATAAAAACTGCTAATGTCTCGTTTAGGACTACGGAAGGCTAGGAGAGGTCAGGCAAGGGACATAGTGTTTCATGTTTATCAATACTTATCCAAAGCTAAATTTAACTGTCTTCCTTATTTAACCTCTCAAAGTGTTCCCTAGTCTTAAACGAGACATAATCAGTTTTTATATTGATTCACGTTAAGTGTTTATCATTAAAAAGCTTTGCAAATGGTGGAACAGAAGGGAGCGTACATGGAGAAATTCCCGCCCAGACGTTCGCACATGTGGAATTGAACTCCTGGGCTTTGACTCAGATTATAGATCATACTAAACACTATATAGTTTTTTCCTAAAAGATTTTTTTTTTTTTTTTTTTTTTTTTTTTGCCTTACAAAGCTACATCTATTGAGCTATATCTGTGGGTAATAATAATGGTATACAAAAAGTCTTTTGTGGCATAATTTTTAATATAAATACAGTCATTAAGCAGGTTAATATCATTATCATCTGGTTTTCAGGATTGAAGAAAAATATCTCTAATTTAGAAACCCAACTCGAAACTGGTAGAAAAGAATTGGATACAAAGAACAAAAACATTGAATCATTGAAAAAGGTAGATACATGCTTTAGAGCTGGTTCGCTGAATGCTCACTGCTTTCTGCTCTCATTTCTAGTGAATTATTTCCATTATTTGGCTAAATTATTTGTTTGATATATATTTTAGGAGATTGTTGAGCTATCGAACACCGTTCATAAACTTGAAAAATCGTCAGCTGAAAAGGACAATCAGATTTCTGAAATGAATAAGGAATTGAGCGAGCAAAGGCGAATGAGAGAAATCATTTCTGAACTAGCAACGGGAAAGAGAAAATTGTGATTAAAATGTTAATAAATACATGAATTTATTCATATCATCATCTCAGAAATTTATTTACTGTACAAAACTTATTAAAATTCATCACTGAATATTTTAATTAATGCAACTTTTTTTTTTAAATCTCTTAACAAGTATTAATGAATGTTTTAAATTATATATTTATATAAAAATATTGTTTATTATTGTAATAAAATTTAAATTTTCTCTCCATTCGAGAGAGATATTACTCAGACTGATGTAGATATCAAATTAGATTGGTGTACTAATTTTATCCATAAGTTAGTTTTATAAGTTGTTTTTGTAAATAGATGTATGTTAAAATTTTTATTTATTGTAAATTTTATTGTATTACAAAATTTTACATGCGTAACAGTTTATTTTAATCTCAATTATATTATGATTCAGGGTAGAAAAAAAGGGCAGATTCCCTAAGTAATATGAAATTTAAGAAAAGCCAGGCTTTGAAGGTAATAGCTTGATCATCAGAGTCTTCTATAATGCAACAGCTACAGAATATCTTATATTGCGTGTTACTCAAACAATAAACATTACTAAATCATTATAAACGTTAGCAATAATAAGGTTTATGCAGAATGAGTGAGGATTCCTGATTCTCCCGTAATCCAGGAAAGGAGGTGATTCCAGATCTCAGCTCAGTTACTACAAAAATGGTCTCTAGTCCAAGGGTTGATTCCCTTCTTTTTTTAAAAAATCGGCCGTTTTTCTCATATCTTTGCTGTTTTCAATTTCTCATTAAATAAATATTTGTTCAGAATATGTGATCTAAAGAAATTTGTAATACCCCATCATAAAGATCACCGCATTCCCTGTAAGAATGCCATGTTTAAGATTTGAAGTCACTGATAATGTTTCATACAAATGTTTTGAACATAAATTGACACCGGAAATCGAAAATTATTAAAATTTTATAACTGATTATCACAAAGGGAATTCTGGAAATTCTTAAAATCCCAGAAATGCTTACACATTCAATAACCTATCAAATGATACCGCTCATTATCACATCAACAATAATTGTGTTTTCAGAGAATTGTAAGAAAGAAAAATAAAATCTGTGGTATCTCTAGTTCAAAATAAAACTACCAAAATGCAATTCCTTTAGATAACATTTTTTCTTTGGCCTTTCATAATATATTAAACAGTTTATATGAGAACAAGACAAACAATTTCCTGATTATAATAAGATACTAGAAAATAATAGGATATTTTATAAAATTTCAAAAATCCTCATTGAGGACAATTATCTGCTCCTTTCATCTCTTCTATCCCCACCCCTGTATTCTCTTCTTCTATTTATTTACTGTTATAGTTTATTATAATGATTACTGTATACGTAACATTCGTTGTTAGTAATTGTGTTATTTAAGGCACTGGTGACAAGTACATTTCCTCTAAACCCGCCTCTGATAAAATGTCAATTTAGTTAAGGATTCTGTTCTTTTTTTTCTTTCACTCCAGCTCACTCTCTTCACCATCCAGCTCATTAAAAACTATATCCGTCCTTTTTAATTACTGTATTATTGATCTCCTTAAAGTACATCATGTTGGTGCTTATTAGATTATTGGTAATCTAATCAATTAATAAATTAATTTTTATTTTTTTATTACATGTGTGTGTATATATATATATATATATATATATATATATATATATATATATATATACATGTGTGTATGTGTATATGTGTGTATATATATATATATATATATATATATATATATATATATATATTAGTTTTGTTTTTTATTCATGTTACACCTTTCTACTGAGGAAAAATGCTGTGATCCATATCACTCTATTGGGTTCCAAGCCATAGTGGAATTAGGGAGAATGAACAAGTCGAAGTAGCAAAAAAACAATTACAATAGGAATACCTTAATGCCCCCTTCAGATTTAAACCACCATCTAAAAACACTGGTATGGATATATTGACGGAATATACGGACTCAAACAGCCAATAATAAATTACGAGAGTACCAACGTACTCAAAAACCCAGGAAATGCACATATTAAAATACACGAGAACTAGTTATTTTTGCAAGATTGTGAAAGAGCCACACAAGACTTACCAAGGCTACTTAATTTAAAATTTAAAAAATTTTTTGTGGAAAAGTCGTTCTCGAAATTCGCATCCACACTCCCTTGGAGGTCCATATTGATTTCCTATCGGATTAACTCGTAAAGAATCACCGTAGGAAAACATTGCATATGTATAAGTCAGGAGAATGTGGTGGACATAAAATAATAAAAATATCCCGAAATTATCTGATTGAGAAACAGCGTATGAAGGGACGCCATGCTTGCTCGCGCTGTGGCACATCTTGATTACAAGATACCATCTTAATCGTGCTGGGAAACGGAATCCGATTACGAGCAATACGCCTTCTTGCCAACTGCGTCAATGGAAACGGACCCCACATGCCAGATGTAATTGGATTTTGGGAAGACAGGAGAAATTCGTAAAATCTCAAATTTCCTAGTTTTCCGGGTCTGGTTCTGATTGGGTGCAAAATGTCACTCGTTCTTGTTTCAATTTTGGGAATACTTGGCCGCATAAAATAGGGCAACATTGTTCCAGCACTTCTTTCCAAAGATCATTCAGAGTGAGGATAAGTACTGCTGTTTCGGATGAGTTTTTAAAGGAGAATGGAGTGCCTCAAGGAGGTGTACTGGGCACGACTCTCTTCAATATCGCTGTAAATTCCGTCAGTAGATGTAAAGCACAAAGTGTGCCGTATGCTCATTACCTCCTCATCTACACCACACGAAAATCAACAAAGGTAAACAGAAGGTACAGAACACATTGAAGGACTTATTAACTATGTGGTGCTGTTTAACAGGTTTTAATTTTCTATAGACATGACAAAATATATAATATTCTCTATAATAAAAATCAAGTTGAAGAAATTCCCTTCAGAATTCTCATATAATTTGATCACTTCAATTCAACGTTTCGGACTACTTGTCCATCTTCAGGAATGCTAATTTTCACACTCACCGTGTCCCCATGGAGCTAATGGAAAGGCCCATTCAGCTGCAGTTAAAATTTCCTCCTTTTTGTGTGCATTCCTCTCTAACTTAATTTAAAGTCGATTTAGGTATTTCGTTGTACAACAAAATACCTAAATCGATCCGCTGCCTCTCAGTCTTCTTCTTGGTTTTGACATCGTCAATCACATTTTTCATAGCCTCTTTGGAATAAATACTGTTTTCCTTTAAGCCAAGAGGACGCGGGTATAATTGATGCATGTCCGAACTCATCCCACGGTATTGGAGTTTTTTACTTAAACGAGAAAAAAAAGCTTTTGAACCAAAGTTTATTCAAATATATGTATTTATGTGTCATTAGATAACATATAAACCTACTATACAATATGAAAAATTAGGGTTTAATTACTTACACAAACGTTTGTTTCTAGCATTTCAAAAATCATGGAAATTACAACTCACGTTAAAATATTCATTACTCTCTTCAAAGTGCTTCTTACGGCGATTTCGGATTAACTATAAGGGGAAAATGGAATATCGATCGTATTTGTCAAGCCAATTATGACCCTAATGAAAAAAATTGCTCAAGGTCACGTGATTTCCTGCGCCATGCACACTATTGGGAATTAACATTACCGATGGCGGCGCCACCGTCGTTGTCAAAATGGCTGTTTACAAAGGGAGACATGTGACATTTGTACATAGTGATTGCTGATAACAAGTGTTTTCACAGTTGTTTGTGGTTCTATTTCACGTTAATATCTAGGCGCACGGTAGTGCGCCAGGCCAAGTTCCGGCCTAAGCATACTGTGTGTATATTACAGGCGGTCTTAGAGCCGATTTTTACCCTCTCATAACTTTCAACCAGGTAAAGATAAAGTTATGAAATTTTACACAGGTATTATACTACTAGATGTGAGTAAAACTGGAAATTTTCATAATTCTACATCGAATAGTTTCTGAGACATAAGCGATCGAAAATCGGGATTTATAGGACTCACTCACTCACTGACTCATCAAAATTATTAGGCACTTCCCATGATGCTAGAGACTTGAAAGTTTGCATGAAGAAAGATATGAACACGTTATTAAAGTAAAAAATCGAAAAGTTGTGTTTGACCCCGCTTCCGGGGCGGGGGCGTGCCAGTTTTGTACTTCCTTCGGAAACCCATCATTCCGTCCGAAACCTCAAATGAATTGTCTCGGTATGAAGAACCTATATTTGATGTTGTAAGGAACAATTAGACGCATATAGGCTCGGTAAAAATCTTATACCAGCTGTCTGTCTTTATGTTTGTTCCTCTTACATATCCGTACCGTTTGACCGATTTTGACCAAACTTGGGACACAGATGGGTCTTGATACGGGGAGAATCATAGGCTAGGTTAAATTGTCTATCAGCTGTCTGTCTGTCTGTTTCTTCTTATACAAATACACACCGTTTGACCGATTTTGACAAAATTTGACACACATGTCGGTCTTTCTCCGGGTAGTGTCATAGGCTAGTCAAAATCGTCTATCAGCTGTCTGTCTGCATGTTTGTTCCTTACACGAAGTCACACCATTTGACCAATTTTGACCAAACTTGGCACACAGGTAAGCCTTGGTTCGGGGAATGCACTAGGCTAGGTAAAAAAGGTCTTTCAGCTGTCTGTCTGTATGTTTGTTCCTTATACAAATTCACACCGTTTGGCCTATTTTGACCAAACTTGGCACACAGGTAGGTCTTGATACGGGAGTGCCATATTACCTATGACGTTTTCTGCATACATTCTTCTACTTTTTGTTCCATCGAAATGCCATCATTCCTTCTGAAACCCATCATGTGGGGTATAAAATGAGTCGTCTTGGTAAGGAGAACCTATATTTGATGTTTTAAAAAACATTTCGACATATCTTAACAAAAACAGTTGTGACTTCTTTCTTAAATGCAGTAAATAAAGTCGTAGGGGTTCACTGCATAATGTACTTCAAAGCAGATACTAAGTTTTTCAAAGTCGAGCCATCTAAATTACAAAGTTTAGGATTACAAACCCAAAATGTATCGTCTTTGTTTCTTATATTTTTCTTGAAGGCCTTCTGCACTTTCCCTATTGTGATCTTTATCCTCGGGATAAGGTTCCTGTGTTTTACAGTGTAATAGTTTAGTCCTCTAGAGTAATGTCATCTGGAGGAGCTTCTAACTTTTCTAGTCTCGTGATTAGATGTATGTAGGTTGATTATTGGTATCAAATATCAAGCAGTAAGGAGAACCTTATGCAGAATCCAAAGACCCTGGTTTTATATGAAGTACAAAAGCCAGTAGGTATGCGGCAACTAAATTCTATTTAATACTTAGAAAAAAGTAATGAGATCCCCCAAAAAACATAAATGTGAAATAAGAGGCCAAGTTCCTGCCCCCACAAAGAAACACTCCCTTCCTCAAAAATATCCCCTCCTAAAACCCCCCCAAAACCCCTTACCATTCTACACTCAAAAAAAGTAGTATGAGTTGGTGTATTAATTCTACCAAAAATATTTGCCAATACAAGAAAGAAATGTCCAAGTTCATTACTTGGAAGACCTCATAGTTACTTACTAAGAACAGTAAAGACACTTCAACTGACCTTTAAAAACAACAATAAAAATACTTATATCCAGTTACTAAAATATCACTTTCCTCAACCAGGTATATTCTTAAACTTGGCAATATTTTTTTTTGTGCCGAAATTATCTTTAGAGAAAAACTAAACATTGCCAAGTTTAAGAATATACCTGGTTGAGGAAAGTGATATTTTAGTAACTGGATATAAGTATTTTTATTGTTGTTTTTAAAGGTCAGTTGAAGTGTCTTTACTGTTTGGGGGGTTTTAGGAGGGGATATTTTTGAGGAAGGGAGTGTTTCTTTGTGGGGGCAGGAACTTGACCTCTATTTCACATTTATGTTTTTTGGGGATTAGTGTATTCAGCAAGAAACAGGGTTTTTGGAAGCTCTGCTTTATTTGTGTACTCAAATAAGTAAGAATATTGGACTAACAGTGAGTTATTGTGAGTTGTTGTTATTGTGATGGATAAGCAAAAGTGAGGTAAATATTATTTCATACCATTGTGAATAGCTTTGAATACAATAAATGTATTTTATAATAAATATTGCATATTATTGATCACCAATAAATCATGAACAATTTGAAAATTGAAAAAAATACTTCAAAATCTTTATTTTCACATATTACATGCACCATTATTTTTTTTTAGTTTTGAATCGTTTCTGATCACAAATTTTAATTATTGCTTACATTATTTGCAAATTATAACTGATGTAAATATAATTTCATACCGTTGTGAACAGATCTGAATATAATAAATTTATTTTATAATAAATATTGCATATTATTGAACACCAACAAATCATGAACAACTTGAAAATTGAGAAAATATTTCAAAATTTCTTTGAATCTCTATTTCACATATTACATGCACCATTTCATTTACTTATTAAGGTTGTAATTAAATTATATAAATATACTTTATCAAAAGGCACCGTAATATTTATGAAAGGAGTCATATGAACAAATATGAAGCAGTACACTCATTTAAATTTAATTCAGCCATTCCTAATTAGTGTGTTTGTGCAAGTGCAAACAACTTAATAGATTGGTTGGTCTTCTCCAAAATACCACAGGTATTTAGGTAATGGATGTGCATTCACAATTGCTTCACCTTCAACTATGCACCTGAAACTACTTAAGGCTTCTAGATAGCCAAAGAAGTTCCTTTGTACATACTTTTGTTCATCAATATCTATACCTTCTGAATTTCTAGAAGTAAATTTCAGAAATTAAATCAAATTCGGGTAAAATGGGTTGCAAGCTGTTTATAGTCACACAAGAGTGAAGGTTGCATAAATGTGAATTATTTCACTACCTCTTACATATATTGTTTAAAAATAATTACTTTGTGAAAGGGAAAGGTTCATGTTTTCTTTAAAAAGACAAATTTGTCATAAAACAGTTGGGAAGTTATTAAATAGCAAGAAAAACACGAACAACACAATAGCTTTACATGTGTAAACAATGCACGTCTCCCTTTGTCGCTAGTTCCGAAATTTTCCGCATGGCGGCGTATCGCTTAATGTTAATTCCCAGTTGTCCGAACTCGTACTACCTGTCCGAACTCTTACTACCTGTCCGAACTCGTACTACCTGTCCGAACTCGTACTACCTGTACGAACTCGAACTACCTGTCCGAACTCGTACTGCCTGTCCGAACTCGTACTACCTGTCCGAGCTCGTACTACCTGTCCGAACTCGAACTACCTGTCCGAACTCGTACTGCCTGTCCGAACTCGTACTACCTGTCCGAACTCGTACTACCTGTCCGAACTCGTACTGCCTGTCCGAACTCGTACTGCCTGTCCGAACTCGTACTACCTGTCCGAACTCGTACTACCTGTCCGAACTCGTACTACCTGTCCGAACTCGTACTGCCTGTCCGAACTCGTACTACCTGTCCGAACTCGTACTACCTGTCCGAACTCGTACTACCTGTCCGAACTCGAACTACCTGTCCGAATTCGTACTGCCTGTCCGAACTCGAACTACCTGTCCGAACTCGTACTACCTGTCCGAACTCGTACTACCTGTCCGAACTCACCCCAAACGACGGTATTTCTCCTACTGACATCATCCCATCAAAAATTGCTTTAGAACCTTTTTTCTAGAGAATTTAGTAAGCTTTCGAATGGTCACCTTGCATTTTTTCAAATACTTCCTTCACTACAAATGCAAGCAAAATGTAAATATCTTAGTTTAGATGAATTTCGAACACGTAGAAAATATTTCAATTAAATCCAACGATGGCATGGGCGTATATAGGAAATAATTTCGGGAGGGGCTGGGAAAATTTCGGGCGGGCTGAGGCCATTTCAGGGGCATGGAATATGAACAATTTAGAATTTAAAATAGTTTTAGGCAACTAAAACGCTATTTCACCTAAAATAAACTATTTTTTATTAACATTTTTACCATCAAATGAAAATTTCGGGAGGGGCTGCAGCCCCCTCAGAGCCCCCCCCTCAGAGCCCCCCCCTCAGAGCCCCCCCCCTTATATACGCCTATGAACGATGGGGAATGTTCTTACCGATTAACCTGTATATTCCGCGAACATTGCGCTGCTTCTGATGTCTTCTGACCATACTGTCCACTCTTGACTATATATATATATATATATTGGTTGGTACAACAAAAAAAAAAAAAAAAAAAAAAAAAAAAATTAGAAACCAAATAAGCAGTATTAAAATCGAGTAACACAAATAAAGTTAAGGAATATTATAAAAAAGAAACATCCTACAGGGCGACTCGAACTTGGAGCCTTGCAGTTATCGGCAACCAGTCATGAGAGAGAAGCAGTGGAAAGGAAAGAATATTTGGCTTTCAGTCCAGGCAACGAATGCTTGAAAACAGCTGTAGGTGGAAATTTTTAGAACACAATTTATACATTATTTTATTTATACATAAAATAGTATTGTAATATATATTATTGAAGCGAATGGAATGCTCTACAACCCCATAACCGACATTTATTTTTTGGGTGCATCGTTGAAGAGATATCCGCTCAAGAATAGAAAAAAGTGTGTTTTTTCCCAAAATGACAGACTTTCAAGAGCGGATATTTTGAAAACTAAAGATATCTCGTAAAACTTCATTGAATAAAACTTGTAGGAAATTTAATAAGCTTTCATTTGTTATAGAATGGTTATGTCGCTAGGACGCAGGGTTTCCGAGATATAAGTGAAACCCCGAAAAATGGGACCTTCTAAACCCCCCCTTCCGCCCGGCTTAAAGGCTAGGGGCGAGGACTTTTGATATGTTCACCTCCTATCTAGGCCAAACAAAGTTAAGAAGTCAAAAATTGTGTTCCAAAAATTTCCATTTATAACTGTTCGTTGACTGGACTGTTTGGACTTCACCTGTCTAGCAACTGACAATATCCCACAGATAATAGAATGATGTTCCGTTACGGTCAGTGAATATCTCGTTTTTCAAAAGTAACGATTTCTGACAATTCACTCTCCTGTAACTACTCGGTTTCACAGTTTCAAACCCTTGACCTCTGAACTGTGAGTTCTAGACGATTTTGACCCTGCCTATGACACTCCCCGGATCAAGTCCTATCTTTGTGCCAATTTTGGTCAAAATCGGTCTAACGGTGTGGATTTACATAAGGAACAAACAGCTGAATTTTATAAATGCATATAGATTTGGATACTTCAAGATGGCGGATTAAATTGAAACATTTTCATGACGTTTGACATTTATCTTAGCTAAGACAAATATTTGGCTTCAGTTTGGAAATATTAAAAAAAAAAACATAATTTAGAAACACAAGTGGGCAGTTTCTAGATTTTCATATAATTTCTTGAATACATAATTTAGAAACACAAGTGGGCAGTTTCTAGATTTTCATATAATTTCTTGAATAATGTTGGGGTAAATGGAAAATTCGTATGTTTACTCAATTTCCTACTAAACGTTTTTGATGCTACTTTTGATAGAGCTATTTTAGTAGGAGAAATCTGAGGTATCATTCCTTTGAAAGGTTTTCTGTCTATGTTTTTAGATTTTAAGTAGTTGTTGTTTTTCTTTTTAATTTAATTCAAAAATAAAATGAATATTTCAGCAGAAAAAGGAAATACAACGGGAAACATGCCTATAATAGAGTTTTCCTTGAGTATTAGCGAAATCGAGCAGGCAGTGCGTGTAATTTCCGCTTCAAGGAAGGTTCTGTCCGTTTCCTGTGTATTGTGTCGTCTAAAATCTCACTTTTCTTCGAGATCTAATTGAAATATGTGAATAATTTTTTCACGAAATATCAAAACAAAATATTAACTGTTTCTATTCTAAGATTTCGAAATGACACTATTGATAAGAAGGGGAGCGCGCTTAGATAACACAGTCAGACTTTCCATTGCTGCGAGTCGGACTTTATTATGTATCGCATTGTGTGAATTGATTTGTTATTTTAAATTAATTAATGGTGATTGACTCTTGAAATCGTTCCCTACTCTGCAATTCCTAAACACATCCAGAAAAAGAAATCCCCAAACTAGAGCTCCTGCAAGTCGGTCTCTATTTGTTTTATTTTTAGATGAAAATACTTATTTCGGTTATATTGAATCTTTTCTGATTTTAAATCAATCTTTTTTCATAGTTTGTAATATGTAACTTTCTTAAAAAATGGTGTTGTTTATATTCCCATGCAATTGATCTTTCATCCTAGTTTCCTAGGTCAATTAATTTGTTTGCCTTAAAAATGTCATAATTTAAATCAAGATGTATTTAACCAAAATTGATCAAGACGGCAGTAATATTCGTAATGAGTAGACTAACTCCTCTGAAAATCTGAATTAAAGAGATAAAAAAAAAAAAAGTCCGACTTTTAGGAACTGCGTCATCTTTGTGCGGTCCCGTTCATATCTCTAGTGTTACTAGTAAAGGAATAGTAGCAGTTATGGGTTTGATCGTTGGTGAAGAATATAAAATAAAATCTCGAAGAGAAAATAAATTTAAGGCGCCGCACAGGAAACTGACAGTATCATAGCGACTTCCCCAACCTTTTCAACGTTCGCTCTTGGACACACTATAACAATGTTTAACATTTTCTTACCTAGTTTTAGTAAAATACTCGTTTTACTGTTAAATGCAATTAAAATAACCAACAACCAGTTAAAACGTTAGGTAAACAGATACAAAACCCCTTTCAAAAGAGCAAAACTAACAGTTGCGAACTTTCAAGTCCTTATTTCTCCGATTGACATTTGGCTTTCGAATGGTTATCTTCCACTTAACAGGAAGCGTTGTCGAGATATTTTAGAAAATGTACCAAAACTTTCCATGCCTGTTAATAAAATATTTTATTTCTAGTACTTCCTTAACTCCAAATTTCTTAAACGGAACAAAACTTTACCTATCATAGATTAGATAAATATCACACGTCCGGAACAAGTTTCAACTGAATTAATCCTTCTGAATACCCAAACTGAAAATTAGTTTCGAAAAGTAAGTGTTCCAGTGTTTCTCGAAAACGGTTACAGATATCGCTTTAAAAAAACGTTAAGAAACCTATAAAACGAGCACCTGCAAGCATATAAACTCGAAAACTTAAGCATTACTATTTTTTATATGCGGAAAACCATGTTCCGGTGGACGGATTCTGCTGGTTAACGAACTTGACCTTTCAAATTAGACGAAAGATTTTCGTACCATATTTCATCAAAATCGGACCATTTGTCTGGCACCTGGAAAGCGAACAGACAAATATATATGTATATATATATATATTTATTTATTGCTTCATGAGGTCAACCTCATAAGCGGGTTTTCTCCCTATGGAGGGAGGGAGGAACCGCGCTAAAATATAATTTGTACTCCTCGGTAGAATAGTTGAGTAAGCCAGTAGCGCTGCCTGGTAGCTGCTTCTAGAAGCTCTATCAGTGAAGAGCGGCCAGTAAACACGGAATTCCCTTACTATTATCATTAACTGCCTCCTTTCTCAAGTGTAACTTTCTTACTTCATTCAGTAGTTTTGTATTATTTCGTGTTACTTTCTGCTACCTCTTTGGCATGTTGTCACCCTGACTGGTAAGTCACAGGCTTTACATGTTGTGACATTTATGTTTTGATTGTAAAGTATTTCATTTATGTTTAGCAAGCTCATTACACTTTTGGGTTATGTTAAATTTTTATTCTTTTTCCTTTGCTTGTCATAAATTGAGATATTTCTGAATATATCTGTGCACTGTTTTTGTTCAAGAAATTGAGCTGTGATTAAACATTTATAGTTATTAGAGGAGTTCTGTTTTGATTTGGAGTAATAACAACAATCATTTTAGTTTGTGACTTCTATTAATTGAAATTTTGTGTCTTTATTATACTTTTTGATGCTTTCAACTAGTAATTAACACATTTTTTTTAATAAACATAACATGTCTTCATGACAGTAGTAAGAATTAGTGGAATTGTTGTTATCAACACTTGTTGATGCTGGCAAATAGAAGAGAGTTTTCCTGTCAGACTCATTCGATTCCCTGTTTGTTTCAGTTTTGAAATGAAACCATGATACCTGGGGTATTTTACCCCTATGCCCAGAGATGTCTCAAAAAGATCCTGAGCCATCAAAACAAGGTAAGCAAATGCACATTTATTTGGGCTTGGGCAAAAATGATCAACACTGAATCAATTTTTCATCGTTTGATATTAAATTGCAATTTGTATTTTGCTAGATGTTAATTACCGATAGACGATTAATTGTTATTGCTGTATTACCTGAATTTCTATTTCATACTATTCTCATTTTCATTTAATTTTATGACTCATTGACTTTCATGACACTTAGATTAAAATTTTATGAAAATATATTCATTCCAAGAAACAATATTTCACTTATTATACATACCATTATGTTTATTCTACTTAATTGGCTTAACATAATTCTTAATTTTCAATATAAAGTAAAGTTTTTCTCAGTTATTATTGTTTAACACTTTTAAAATTCCCTGTTTGGCTTAAATATGCAATAGGCATAAATAAATTGAGAGTACTATTTATGTGCTGAGAATTTTATATATGTATAAGACACTCCTCATTAATTTGAATAATTTATGCTAAATATTTTTTTTTAACATAGATATTTCCTCTGAAATTTTATTTTCTGAACTTAATTTATAAGATCTGTAAAATATATATTTTTAAATATTTAATGCGCTTTATTATCTCAATTATTCAAAAATATCAAGTTTGTCTAGGAAATTCAGTCCTTCATTGTTTTGCTTTCGCCATCTTCAAATATTTTAGTGTTTATTATTGAAGGAAATCAAGGAGTATTGTAGGAAAATCTAAGTAAATGGTATTGATTATTTATTTTATTTAAAATATATATTTTTATATATTTTTTTATTAATATAGTTTTTGTCTCCAGCTGTTGTTTTTTAGCGTTATATTTCAGGGGAATTACATCGTCCTTCCTTAGACTAGTGGACATCATTTTAATAGCTTTTTACAACTTTCTGAAGGTACCTTAGCTATTGAGGTTGGCCCCAAGAAAATCTTTTTAAAAAAATAGCTTCAAATCTTCATCGACCCTACCTATTAAGTACCAAAAATGACCCATGTTAACATGCGAGTTGCTATAACCCTTACGATACAGCAAACTGAATGACGTCAGATGCCCGTGGAGCAGAGCCCGTTTCTCCCTCCTGGTTTCACTGGACGGCATTAAAATAGCTGAGTCTCCACCACTCATCTCTTCTCCGTTCTTTAAGGCACTTCGACAACTAGGCCATTAGTGCCGACATGCAGGGTGCAGTGAGGAATTTTCCCAACGAGCCATGGGATGAGAAAATTCCTGCCGCCATTGGGGATCGAACCCACTATATCCCCATTATGAATCTAACGCGCTAGCCACTAGACCAAGGGAGACCCCCATGGCATATCGTATTTTCACATCAAACGATAGAACGAGTTCATTAACCAGTAAAATCGGTCCACCTTGGGGGGTTTACTCCAAACCCAAATTATTAATTTGATCATATTGGCTGTATTTTTTGCTTCATTACAAAGAAACTCGGTATACTGCTAACGATGTCTTGTGAAAATAAGAAAAATCAGTCCATTTGGAGGAGGGGGGTCTACTGAGAAGTTAAATTATTTTTTAAATAATTTAGTCAGTTGTTAATAACAAATCAATTTTTGTTATTGTTCAATGAAGCAAGCTACATATCTTACAAATGTAAGAAGTGAAAATTGGTATTCATCAGAAAAAAGCTCTATTAGGTTGAATCGGCTGGTTAAATAAAATGTAAAAGAGATAAACTTTTCAGTTATCATTTTAACTAATAAGTTAATTTAAACAAATTCAACAACAACTTACTAAGGAATGTGCTTAGCTATGCAGCTCCAGCGTGACACAATTTGGTACTTACGTACTAGTTGCACGGATCTCGAGAAGTGGGTCTCATTCAGGGATCCGGATCAGGAAATGAGAACTCAAATTAAGTGTTTCTATTGGTTCATTCCTATGGGCAATTTCAATGGTTGTTCTTTCTTCCTTCTAGTCATTGTTTTGTGTTCACTTGCAGTTGTGTTCAGTTTGCAGTTGTGTTTTTTACGAGTTATATTTATTGTTTCTTGTTTCAATTCTTAGTATTGTTGTGTTCTTTGTGTCCTTTGTGCTGTCCTTTCGGCTAGGAAAATAAGAATTTGGGATTTACCAACGACTGAAAAAGTACTCTTTTGAAGCAATGTTAAATTGCATATCGGCCCATTTTCCACCGAAAAACCAACGAGTTGGATTGACTAGAGTTTTGATATAACCTTGAGTGAGCGGAAATGCACAGGTATTATACCATTAACATAAGTGATAATGTTATATAACCTAGGAAACCAATAGCACTTATGTTAATTGCATAATTGCCATGCGTTTTCCGCTCACTCAAGGTTATATCGAAACTCTAGTCAATCCAACTGGTTGATAATATTAATAAATGGTCTTTCGGTTGCCATATTCCCACAACTTCATTTGAGTTCTCATTTCATGATCCGGATCCCTGAAAGAGACCCACTTCTCGAGATCGGTGCAACTAATAAAATTGGTATTAACAAGTACCCAAACTTTTTTTGATTTTTTATGAACTTGTTGTTAATATATTATACTTAACATATCGCATCTCCGAAATGTGCCTTTCTATATCAATGCCTGTTGAACAATTTCTAAGGCATTATGTATTAATTTAAATCTATTAACAACAGAGTAATTAGAAAATTACAAATTATAAAAAGTTATTATAATTATGTACACTAGTCCGATGAAATAGAAAGGTATTCCTGCAAAATATTATGCTAAAAAAGACCGATCAAAACAAAAGCAGTTTTTATAAAAATACTTCTGAGTAAAGAAACCTTAAGCATAATATATATATATATATATATACACACATATATATATATATATATATATATATATATATATATATATATATATATATATATATAGTTCATTTATATATATATATATAAATAAATAAACATATGTTCTACTGCTCGAGAAGTCAATGGAAGCAGCAGCCCACATTTTCACTGACTTCTGGAGGAGTCAAGAGCCCATTTTGCTCTGCTCCTCCTTGACTGCTTGAGAAGTCAATGGAAGCAGCAGCTCTCATTTTCACCGACTTCTGGAGGAGTCAAGAGCCGTCTTTGCTCCGCTCCTCCTTGACTGCACGAGAAGTCAATGGAAGCAGCAGCCCACATTTTCACTGACTTCTGGAGGAGTCAAGAGCCCACTGTTCCACTCCTCCTTGACTACTTGAGAAGTAAATGGATCCAATAGCCAGCAACAACACTGACTTCTACAGCAGTCAACCATTGGGTGATGCTCCCCTTTGACTGTCCAGAAGTTCACAAGACCCCCCCTCGTACTTGACTGCTGTACAGGAGCTTATCCACAATATACTCTGAAAATTCCAATCCACGTTCTAATGTCAAAAAGTCTTTACTATTTTCTGAGTGCTTGGATTTCAATATAACATTAATGGTCACCTTTTAATTGGTGGATGTGATTGACTTCGGTTCTTTTTTTATTATTATTTAGAGACGGAGACCCAACCCGATGGCCGTGAGGGTTAAGGCGTGAGCACTTAACACTCCGTGCCAAAGGTCGTGGGTTCGATTCCCACTAGGGGTGGTGGCTTTTCTTTCGAAAAAAGAAAAGGCATCACCCCTATCCTGGCTAGAAAAGGGTGGTAACCTACAGATAACCCGTCCTAAAAATCGTAGTTAATAATAAATGGACGTTAAAATTAAAATTATTTAGAGACTGTCGAGCGTTAAAAACTAAAGTAATTAGCAGTAGATATTAAGATTTTCTGTTTTTGTGAAGAATAGTATTCTGGTAGGCCATCACCGCCCTAACAGAAGATTTCTACATCAATAGATCAATCATGGACTAAAAACCTTTTTGTGCCTTAGTAGATAGTCTCCCTGTTTACTTCACTTTGTAGCTATGAATGCCATGCCTATATGCACTGTATTCACACAGCGGCCTGCCAGTAATAACTTTGTCCACTTCAAATTGTGCCTTGCATGCGTATGTTACGTTAACTTCTTCTTGCAGTTACAAGAGCTTTGCATGAATGAAACAAGTCCACTTCACCTTATAGTTAAGCATGCCTAGCATGCATGTGTTGCAATTGCTTGACCTTCTAGTTACGATTGCCTCGCATGCATGTATTGCGTCTACTTCACCTTATAGTTCAGCTCACCTTGCATACATGTGCTGCAATCACTTGACCTTGTAGTTACGATTGCCTTGCATGCATGTATTGCGTCTACTTCACCTTATAGTTGAGCGTACATTGCATACATGTGATGCAATCACTTGACCTTGTAGTTACGATTGCCTTGCATGCATGTATTGCGTCTACTTCACCTTATAGTTGAGCGTACCTTGCATACATGTGATGCAATCACTTGACCTTGTAGTTACGATTACCTTGCATGCATGTATTGCGTCTACTTCACCTTATAGTTGAGCGTACCTTGCATACATGTGCTGCAATCACTTGACCTTGTAGTTACGAGTGCCTTGCATTCTTGTGCTGCATTTACTTCAGCTTTTAGTTACAAGTTCCTTGGATATGCTACTTTCACTTTACCTTGTAGTTACAAGTGCCATAATTTTGCATATTTTTGCTGCTTTGGCTTCGCTGGTATTTAAAAGTGAATTTCATGCATGTGCTGTAATCACTTAACCTTATAGTTATGTTGCCTTGCATGCATATGCTGCGTTTACCTCTGTTTGTAGTTACGAGTGCCTTTCAAGCAAGTGCTGCATTCACTTCACCTTATATTTACATGTGCCTTGTATGTATTTGCTGTGCTGATTTTGCTTGCTTTAAAAGTGCCTTTCATGCATGTGCTGTGTTGACGTCACTTGTTGTTACGAGTGTAATGCCTATATATATTTTGTTCACATCACCTAGAAGTGCATTTTCTGCATTAACTTCAGCTTATAGTTACAAGTGCCTTGCATGCATTTGCTGCATAGATTTCGCCTTGTAGTTATGAATGCTGTGTTCACTTCACCTTTTAGTTACAAGTGCCTTGCATGCATTTGCTGCACTGTTTTTGCCTTGTAGTTACGAGTGCCTTGCATGCATTTGCTACATTGTTTTCGCATTGTATTTACGAGTGCTGTGTTCACTCCACCTTTTAGTTACAAGTGCCTTGCATGCATTTGCTGCACTGTTTTTGCCTTGTAGTTACGAGTGCTTTGCATGCAGTTGCTGCATTGTTTTCGCATTGTATTTACGAGTGCTGTGTTCACTCCACCTTGTAGTTACAAATGCCTTGCATGCATTTGCTGCATTGTTTTTGCCTTGTAGTTACGAGTGCCCCTGCATGCATTTGCTGCATTGTTTTCGCCTTGCAGTTACGAGTGCCCCTGCATGCTTTTGCTGCATTGTTTTTGCCTTGTAGTTATGAGTGCCTTGCTTGCATTTGCTGCATTGTTTTCGCCTTGTAGTTATGACTGCCTTGCATGCATTTGCTGCATTATTTTCGCCTTGTAGTTACGAGTGCCTGCATGCATTTGCTGCATTGTTTTTGCCTTGTAGGTACGAGTGCCTTGCATGCATTTGCTGCATTGTTTTCGCCTTGTAGTTACGAGTGCCTTGCATGCATTTGCTGCATTGTTTTCGCCTTGTAGTTACGAATGCTGTGTTCACTTCACAGTTACAAGTGCCATCCGTGTGTGTGCGTGCACATACATGCTTGTGTGCGTGCATGCATGTGTTTGTATGTGTGTGAGTGTATATATATACCTTAACACACAGAAGATATTTTACAAGGTAGGGATTGTCGGGGTTCGGTCACTGCTATTTAATAAAACTACATTTTATCATAAAAATGGTTTTATTGTGCCGACGTTTCGGCTTGAACTTCAAGCCTTCATCAGGGCTGTAAAAAACAAGTAGGACGGATGTAATACTGAAATATACATATATATATATATATATATATATATATATATATATATATATATATATTGTAATGATATATTACATTCACGAAAATATTTTTAAATTCAAATAACCATCGATATTTTGAAAAGCCCGCGCAAATCACAAACCAGATATACAAATAACATCGTATTATATACGATCAAAATTGATAATGTTTTTGGACAATACTGGTATACAATATATCCATATTAAATGTACATCCAGATAACAATAAATTAATTATTGGTATTGCAAAAAACAATTGTTATCTTTATATATAATCCGGTAAACTGCGGAAGTTAAGAAGCAAGGACGCTAAACTTTCCCGCTTTCTCGAACGAAGCGTCAGTCTAATCTCAGCATTCAGAGGGAGAAGAAGAAGTCTGTTGCTTCTCAGCGTTGATGGAATGCAGAGCTCTCCTCCAAGGAATACCAAGTGAATTGAGGTTTTGTTGGAAGCGGATTGATTTAGAGGTAAGAATTGTTTTTTTTGTAGTGTCGATTATTTTATTGTTGTTTGTGTGTGGTTTAATATTGTTTGTATCTCAGAATTGTCTGGAGATAAATGTTATATCGTTCAATCACTCGGAACTTTAATTCCTGAGGTTAAGTCAAACTCATATAATAAATCTTATTAAAATAATTAAAATATTTTTATTTCTTTTTAAAAAAAATTAATCATTACATTTTATGGCGCCCAACGTAGACGGCCGAGTGAATTGAAATTAAAAGCGGTAAATAAATATTGAAAATAAAACTTAAAAATAATTTTTTTTTTTAAATAAAAATGTCTGACGTGAATATTGAACAAATTCAAAATAACGGTGAGGAAAATAGTGTAGAATCACCGGAATACGTATTTTTTACAACACCGGGAGAAATAAATATCATAGTCGAAACACGTGAAAACGAATTGCAGGAGGATGATGCAATAGCATTCAGAGAATCGGCGAGTTCCTTAGCAACGGAAATTCTATCCAATGACCGTACTTCCGAAAGGGATAATGAGATGCATCCTCAAGGCCTAGAACATTTGATGAGGCTATTATTGGAACAAAATAAAAAATTGGAAAATAAAATTGACGCAAATAGGATCGAACAAAATGAACTAAAGTTCGAATTAAGTGAAAATAATAAAAAATTGGAAAATAAAATTGACGCAAATAGGATCGAACAAAATGAACTAAAGTTCGAATTAAGTGAAAATAATAAAAAATTGGAAAATAAAATTGACGCAAATAGAATAGAACAAAATAAAAAATTGGACGATTTATGTGCGTATTTAAATAATATGGGTGAAAGTCAAAATAAAGAGACGATAGAATTGGAAAAATCGAATAATAACCTTTTTAATAAAAATAATAGAAGTTGTAAAGAAATTATTGAGATTAATGAAAATAATAATGAAAATTTAATTAAAAATACCGGAAATGACGATACATTAATAAATAATGACAATTTAAATGAAACTATAAAATACAGTTTAAATATTAATGATAGTAGTAATGACCAAATATTAGAAGATAAAATATTGATTGAAGATAAAAATGACTATAATTGTTTAATAAATGAAGATAATACAATTCAAGAAAAAATATTAACTGAATTAAATAATGATAATGAGGGTACAAATGAAATAATTAATAATAAGCTAATAAATGATAATTTCAAAAATAAAATAAGTACAAAATGTATAAACAAAATGATGAAACAAAAGAAAATTGAAAAATTATCTGATAACTATAAATTCAAAATAAATGAAAAGAGTTATAATAAAAGAAGTGGAAATATACCAATGAAGAAACTAAATAGAACTATTAATAATAATAATAATTTAAAGATTTTGAATGTCAAATTTGGAAATAAAATAAAAATTCTTTATAAATATAAAAGACAACTTGGAATAGAAAAAATTTCAAAGCTAAATCGGCCTCCAAGGAAAAGAATAAAACACTCTTATAGAAAGAAATTGGACTGCTGCAAAGAAAATATTAACGACCAGGAATAAATTCATAAAAAAATTTAAAATTAATATCTATTAGTTTAGTATGTTTTTATAAAGTTTATTAGTTTAGCATTTTTTTTTAAAAGAAAATAAGATTTATATTAATATAAGATTTAATTGATAATAATAATATTTAAAAATTTATCATAAATTTAATAATCATATTAGATTAGGATAAGATAGTTTTGATAATGATAATGTTTAAAAATGAACAATGAAAAATGATAATTTAAATTGAGAAATGATAATGAATAAAAATTATGTAACGAAATAAGTTATTGAAAATTTGAATAAAAAACAGGCTTACCAATCTAATTAATATTTCTGTATCCCGAAACTTCAAATTAAAAAATTCAATTTTAAATTTATTTTTTATACCGGACTAAAAACATTTTTTTTTTAAATTTTTTTTTTAGACAGGAGTGCAAATGTAATGATATATTACATTCACGAAAATATTTTTAAATTCAAATAACCATCGATATTTTGAAAAGCCCGCGCAAATCACAAACCAGATATACAAATAACATCGTATTATATACGATCAAAATTGATAATGTTTTTGGACAATACTGGTATACAATATATCCATATTAAATGTACATCCAGATAACAATAAATTAATTATTGGTATTGCAAAAAACAATTGTTATCTTTATATATAATCCGGTAAACTGCGGAAGTTAAGAAGCAAGGACGCTAAACTTTCCCGCTTTCTCGAACGAAGCGTCAGTCTAATCTCAGCATTCAGAGGGAGAAGAAGAAGTCTGTTGCTTCTCAGCGTTGATGGAATGCAGAGCTCTCCTCCAAGGAATACCAAGTGAATTGAGGTTTTGTTGGAAGCGGATTGATTTAGAGGTAAGAATTGTTTTTTTTGTAGTGTCGATTATTTTATTGTTGTTTGTGTGTGGTTTAATATTGTTTGTATCTCAGAATTGTCTGGAGATAAATGTTATATCGTTCAATCACTCGGAACTTTAATTCCTGAGGTTAAGTCAAACTCATATAATAAATCTTATTAAAATAATTAAAATATTTTTATTTCTTTTTAAAAAAATTAATAATTACAATATATATATATATATATATATATATATATATATATA
This sequence comes from Gonocerus acuteangulatus, assembly GCA_946811695.1. Classification (NCBI taxonomy): domain Eukaryota; kingdom Metazoa; phylum Arthropoda; class Insecta; order Hemiptera; family Coreidae; genus Gonocerus; species Gonocerus acuteangulatus. The sequence continues at coordinate 75,472,436 of OX328130.1, read as the reverse complement.
TATATATATATGCCTACATACACAAATACACATGCATATATACATACATATATATATGGAAAAAGACATTGGACCACCCTCGAACCACACACCAAGCTATCTCGATCTTCCTATCATGAATCCCTATCCCTCTGCTGCAAATCCGGATACCTCCTATACCAAGATAAATTCTTCAACCAGATCTCTGGCCTCGCCATGGGTAACTGCCTCGCTCCTGACCTTTCCAATATTACTCTTAATGACCTCCTTGACCAAATCCTCCCCATGTTCCCCGACGATATTATTTTCCTTAAAAAATATGTTGACGACCTCTTCCTCATAATTAATCCTGATAAGATTCCAGAAATTCTAACAGCCTTTAACTCCTACCATCCCCGGTTAATATTCACCATCGAGACCGAAACTAACAACTCCCTTCCTTTCCTTGACATACTCCTTATAAGAAATACAGACGGCTCTATATCCACTGATTGGTATACCAAACCCACGTACTCGGGACGACTTCTCCATTACCTTTCCTCACACCCCAAACACCAAATCCTCAATACTGCCAGCAACCTAATAAATCGAGCCCTCTCCCTATCCGACACCAAATTTCACCCTGCCAACAAATCCCGACTCCTCGATATTCTTACTACCAATGGATTTCCTACCAACATTATCACCCGTCTCATAAATTCTTTTAATAACCCTAAACCCATCCCCACTACCCAAGACAATATTGTCCCTCAATTCAGAGGCCTCCCATATATCCCAAACCTCACAGAAAAAATCCAAAAATCCCTACGCGATACATTCCCCACTCTAAAACTAGGATTATCGACACAGAACAAACTGAAAAACTTACATACGACTCTTAAAGACCCTATCCCACAAAAAGACAGGACCAATGTAGTCTACAGAATCCCTTGCATCACACCCAACTGCAATAGTGCGTACATTGGACAGACTAAAAACCCAGTAAGAAAACGTTTCAACAACCACAAAAACGATGTCCGGAATAAAGACATAAAGACAGCTTTAACTAGACATGCCATCACAGACGGACATGACTTTGGTTTTGACCTATACTCCATCCTTTCCACTGAATCCAACAAAGACAAACGCCTCCTTTCCGAATCAATTTTTATCCACCTAGAAAATAACCCAGTTAATGACAAAATTGACAAAGAAGTCATCTCCTCTACCTACTCCAACATCTTCCATTTATTAAAAACTCCATCCTAATCCCCTATACCGCCTGCAATATAGCCCTTTATACCTGCCTCCCTTTCCATTAACACAACATTTTATGACTTTATGACCCCTTACTGTACTTCGCCGCTCTTTCTTTCATCTTCTATATTCTCTGTCCATTGGGTGGTCCAGAACCCCCCCCCCCCCCTCACCAACTCCTTTCTTCCTATGTTTCCCTGTATTAACTGTCAGAAATGATCCCACATTTGTGAGGAATAGTTCTCTATCTTCCCATCGGTATGCCCATATTGTTATTCTTATATCTAATCTAATATGTAATCTGTTATTCTTATATCTGTTTTCCTAATAATCCAAACACTTCTAGAGCACATTGTTCTTCTATATATTATGTTCTAGTATTTTATGTTTTGTCTTTTTCCATATATATATGTATGTATATATGTATGTGTATTTGTGTATGTAGGCATATATATATATATATATATATATATATATATATATATATATATATATATATATATGTATATGTATATTTCAGTATTACATCCGTCCTAATTGTTTTTTACACCCCTGATGAAGGCTTGAAGTTCATGCCGAAACGTCGGCACAATAAAACCATTTTTATGATAAAATGTAGTTTTATTAAATAGCAGTGACCGAACCCCGACAATCCCTACCTTGCATCATCTACGGTCAACGAGCTCCTCTCAAAGAAGATATTTTATGTAATGAACTTCTATCGATTGAAGGAACAACTCTAAGGACTCAAAGAAAGGTTGATATAAAAATAGTCATGGATTGACGTGATTTCACAATAAATATATATATTATTTTTTTGGTTTCTTAAATAACTAATTTGAAAATTAGGTAAAAGTGAAGTTTCACGTCCTTCAAACCGATTTCTTTAACACTTTTCACAACAATGTATTTTGATGCACTAAACACGAATACCTTAAAAAAAAAACCTTTGCATTTAACTAGGAAAGAAGTTATTAAGCACTAAAGTTCACTGTTATGCGGGTTATGAGAGCTAATGTAAACAACTAAATTTTGCTAAGAGGGATGTCTAGGAGGATTAGAAGAATGTCTAGGGCGACTTTAAGGCATACATGCTATGCGTTTCCGCTCGCTACGCTCGCTCAAGAAGATGACAAAACCCCAGTCAATCCATCTCACTAAAATTAATAGAATTCTATTAATTTTAGCGAGTTGGATTGACTGGGGTTTTGCTATTTTCTTGTGCGAGCGTAGCGAGCGGAAACGCATAGCACGTATGCCCTTAAGCGACAGGTGACGACGGGTGAGGATGCCCTTAAAATTAACAATATTTTTGAATAAATGGTTTATGAGCATTTCAAATGAGAGTTCTGTTTCCCAATGTTACATATCTGCGCATGCGCGTGTTTACAAATACGCTGTTGACGCCTAGTTTTATAACCTTCCTAACAGTGAACTTTAGTGCTAACTTCTTTCCTAGTTAAATGTGAAGGTTTTTTTTAACGTATTCGTGTTTAGTGCATCAAAATACATTGTTGTGAAAAGTGTTAAAGAAATCGGTTTGGAGGACGTGAAACTTCACTTTTACCGAAAATTTTAAATTCTTTACAAAACAGTGTATATTGGTTTTTTTAAATAAATATTTTGACCTATTTTTAGGAAGAAAAAAGGCCATGAAACATGTCGGGCATTGAAAATAAAATGATAGAGGAATAAGCAATGTACTGTGTTCTTTAACCTTTCCCGAATCCGCATAACAGTGAATGCACTCAGCTGGCTGAAATAAAAGAAACAATTTACCTTTTATGTTTATATGATATTTGAAAAATAAATTTCTTTTAGACATCTACATCTGTTGAGATGTGAAACTAATGAAGTTTTTTTTTTTTTAATTTTTATAAAATACAGTACATTTTCATTGTCTTCTATATTCTTTCTTTCATATTCTTATACTAAGCATTTGCATTGGTATTAAAATTACATAACCATTTGTACATAGGTTACAGGCAAGTCGCTAAAGTTGCAAAGCCGAATAAATAAATAATCATATGCTTATTGCATTTAACGTCATTTTAATATTTTGTCAATTTATATTTTTGAATTTAGAGTGTAAATTTGTAGGTATTTACTAGCTGATAACCCGTGCTTCGTCATGGCAGATAAGTAGTTATTTTATTGTGTTAAATAATGTATCATCAAAACGCTCCTATTTAATTTTGTGCATTTTATTATAGCACGGTTCCCGTCATACTACATGTTATTCATCAATTGATATGTAATCAAAGGATAATGTTTCTTGACACTGGGGTACTCGGGACCAGTGTCAGCAAACAGATAACCTAGAGATAACCTGTTATCTATAGTTTACCAGTAACAGGAGTTTAACCAGTACAGGTCAAAAATTCAATCAATAATAAATGGACATTAAAATTTAAAGAGTTATTTTTCCAAGATGTCATTTAGAAACACCCATTATATTTGCGAGCATTACCAAGAAGTGTTCTGACTGGGGATGCTGATGGGTGGGGAGGCTGTGCAAGGGTTCGGGATATTATTACCTCGGATGGACCCTCAACAGGTATAGCGTAAACTCTATGAGGGACAAAATCACAGTTTATTTCTAGGAATTCAAGGTCTGCCATTATAGTTGAAATGAACCGCAAATAAAAATAATGTTATGAAACAGATACAGTACGGTAACAGCTGACCTGTTATTGTCCTAGCAACGCATGCTGCCTAGGGGTGTATGTTCTCATTAAACCAACTAAAAATGCAACTAAAAATACTTAAAATTCTGAATATCAAAAACACCTTTCTTAGCGAGTGTTCCTAAAGGGAGTCTCCATACAAAATTTCAAATTTTTCTGTCTAGTAGTTTGGGCTTGGCGATGATAGGTCAGTGAGTGAGTGAGTGGTATTTGACATATATATATATATATATATATATATATATATATTAGATAGGAGCTTTAGATAAGAGCACTCCATTACATACAATGGATGGACTGGACCAGGGGTGGTCAAGCAGTTGATTGTGCATGCTTTTTGAGTTGATCTCGAGAAACTATTTCCAATATATAACTATTCACAGATTTTGTTTTAGTAGGTAGGTAATTAAAACAAAATTTAAGGATTAACTACTAAAATTTATTTGATCCACAATTAGGCCAGGATAACCCCCTCATCTCTTTCTTTTATAGTAATAAAGGAATGTGCGGTACTAATAAAATAAAAAGTCATGTTATTTGTTTTATAACTGAAGATAAATATCTTAATTTTAAGGCAAATGGCCCTTGAGCTGACGACGATGTTTTACTCAACTTAATTGTGTGAGTCTGCATTTTCTCTAATGAAGATAATTAAGTCAATATATTGTGACTTTTTACTAGAAATAAACTCTGATTTTGTCCCTCATAGAGTTTATGTTATACCTGGTGGTGGTAACTGTTACAGCTAACCGAGATAACGGGTTACCTCTACGTTATCTGTTTCTTGACACTGGTCCGGAGCGCCCCAGTGTCTAGAAACATTATACTTTGATTACTTATCAATTGATGAATAAATTATAGTATGACAGGAACTGTGCTATAATAAACTGCACAAAATTATGTAGTAGCGTTAATTTCGATGATACATTATTTAACACCATTAAATAACTATTGATCTGCCGTGTCGAAGTACGGGTAGTCAGCCAGTCTGATGTCTACAAATTTGCTGAGCTGACATAAGTTTCCCCTCTGCTTTGCTTATATAAGATTCCTGCTCCGAGTCGTTCTGCCCTCTTCCATTGCTTACCTAACTTGAACACAGCCTTTCTTAATATGGTTTTCCTGAAGCTATTTCCGTTGCCCTTACTTACACTGGGTTACCATGTCTTCGTCTTCTTAGCCTCAATCGGCTATTTTTACTTGTATCCTTTTTATAGTTCTCATCGATCTGTTCGTTCTAATTTATGGGTCAGCTGTTAGGTTTTATAAGAGCTCTATCTGGAATGAAAAAACAGCTTGAAAGCGAGTGTTTGTATAATGCGTGTAGCTGTGAATGTGTTAGAATACATTGAGACTTGAGCATGGCAGTTGGATTATGTAACTTTTCCAGAGAATTTATCATTGATGTCCCATTCATTATTATTCATAAGTTCTACGGTTCTTTGTTGTTGTTTTTTTCATATCACATTCACTCCTCACATCGTTGTGGCGACAATCACTCTCTCTTTCCACTCATAGTAATGATAACAACTCCTCTTACATATTGTTATGCTATTCATATCACATTCACTCCTCACATCGTCATGGTGACAATCACTCTCTCTTTCCACACATAGTAATGACAACAACTCCTCTTACATATTTTTATGCTATTCATATAACATTCACTCCTCACATCGTCGTGGTGACAATCACTCTCTCTTTCCACACATAGTAATGATAACAACTCCTCTTACATATTGTTATGCTATTCATATCACATTCACTCCTCACATCGTCATGGTGACAATCACTCTCTCTTTCCACACATAGCAATGATGACAACTCCTCTTACATATTGTTATGCTATTCACATAACATTCACTCCTCACATCGTCGTGATGACAATCACTCTCTATTTCCACACATAGTAATGATGACAACTCCTCTTACACATTGTTATGCTATTCATATAACATTCACTCCTCACATCTTCGTGGTGACAATCACTCTCTCTTTCCACACATAGTAATGATGACAACTCCTCTTACATATTGTTATTCTATTCATATAACATTCACTCCTAACATCGTCGTGGTGACAATCACTCTCTCTTTCCACACATAGTAATGATAACAACTCCTCTCACATATTGTTATGCTATTCATATCACATTCACTCCTCACATCGTTCTGGTGACAATAACTCTCTCTTTCCACACATAGTAATGATAACAACTCCTCTCACATATTGTTATGCTATTCATATCACATTCGCTCCTCACATCCTCCTGGTGACAATCACTCTCTTTCCACACATAGTAATGATGACAACTCCTCTCACATGTTGTTATGCTATTCATATAACATTCACTCCTCACATCGTCATGGCAACAATCACTCTCTCTTTCCACACATAGTAATGATGACAACTCCTCTTACATATTGTTATGCTATTCATATAACATTCACTCCTCACATCGTCATGGTGACAATCACTCTCTCTTTCCACACATAGTAATGATAACAATGCCTGTCACATATTGTTATGCTATTCATATCACATTCACTCCTCACATCGTCGTGGTGACAATCACTCTCTCTTTCCACACATAGTAATGATGACAACTCCTCTCACATATTGTTATGCTATTCATATAACATTCACTCCTCACATCGTCGTGGTGACAATCACTCTCTCTTTCCACACATAGCAATGATGACAATTCCTCTTACATATTGTTATGCTATTCATATAACATTCACTCCTCACATCGTCGTGGTGACAATCACTCTCTCTTTCCACACATAGTAATGATGACAACTCCTCCCATATATTGTTATGCTATTCACATAACATTCACTCCTCACATCGTCGTGATGACAATCACTCTCTCTTTCCACACATAGTAATGATGACAACTCCTCCCATATATTGTTATGCTATTCATATAACATTCACTCCTCACATCGTCGTGATGACAATCACTCTCTCTTTCCACACATAGTAATGATAACAACTCCTCCCATATATTGTTATGCTATTCACATAACATTCACTCCTCACATCGTCGTGGTGACAATCACTCTCTTTCCACACATAGTAATGATGACAACTCCTCTTACATATTGTTATTCTATTCATATAACATTCACTCCTCACATCGTCATGGTGACAATCACTCTCTATTTCCACACATAGTAATGATGACAACTCCTCTTACACATTGTTATGCTATTCACATAACATTCACTCCTCACATCGTCGTGGTGACAATCACTCTCTCTTTCCACACATAGTAATGATAACAACTCCTCTCACATATTGTTATGCTATTCATATAACATTCACTCCTCACATCGTTGTGGTGACAATCACTCTCTCTTTCCACACATAGTAATGATAACAACTCCTCTCACATATTGTTATGCTATTCATATAACATTCACTCCTCATATCGTCGTGGTGACAATCACTCTCTCTCTTTCCACACATAGTAATGATAACAACTCCTCTCACATATTGTTATGCTATTCATATAACATTCATTCCTCACATCGTCGTGGTGACAATCACTCTCTCTTTCCACTCATAGTAATGATAAAAAACTCCTCTTACATATTGTTATGCTATTCATATCACATTCACTCATCTCATCGTTCTGGTGACAATCAATCTCTCATTCCACTCATAGTAATGATAACAACTCCTCCCTCATATTGTTATGCTATTCATATCACATTCACTCCTCACATCATTCTGGTGACAATCACTCTCTCTTTCCACACATAGTAATGATAACAACTCCTCTCACATATTGTTATGCTATTCATATCACATTCACTCCTCACATCGTCGTGATGACAATCACTCTCTCTTTCCACACATAGTAATGATAACAACTCCTCCCACATATTGTTATGCTATTCATATCACATTCACTCCTCCTCTCACTCATTCTAGTGATAATCACTCATTCTTTCCACTCATAGCAGCGATAATCATCCCTTCTCCCATATACGATAGTGATATTTGCCTCGCCTCTCCTATAGAGCAATGATATTTGTACCACATTCACTCCTCCTCTCACACATTATAGTGATAGTAATCGCAGCTTTGACATATAGGAGTGACATTTTTGGTCACCGGAGGATTTAAAACATCATTACAATTTTTTTTAAGGCCTTTTAATCTCATATTGTTGACATATGTATACTTGTAGAAGATTCAGCTCTTCAATTTGAGGCTGTAAATAATTTATTATCGTTTCCCCTAAAGAAACACAAGAGTTGTGTGTAACATGTTGGAAAAAGTATTATTACTTATATTAAAGTATTTAATTCAAATATATTTAGGATAAGTATTGTTTTATATTATTGATGATCTTTTGGCTGTTCGTTGTTAAGAGTTTTAAACTTTATTTAAATTGCCCTTTAAGCATGCCCAATTGTATGTAAACTATAATATGTAATAAATATATATTTTTATATTCTTAAATATTATTGTAATACATTATTCACATTATAAAATGAAATTTATAATAGTTTCTTTCATCATTTTTATTTTTTAATTGATTGTGAGTTGAGTATCTATCAATAAATTATTAGGCACCAGTCATTGTTGTAAGTAATAAAATGAATTTGCTATTTTCAAAATAATTGAATGCTTTAGTTTTGGGTTGATGCAAAAATAATAGAGGCACTGGCTTTCCTAATGTTAATTCTATATAGGTCATTATAAATATTATTCTGTATCATATTTTTCCACCCAAAACTCAAAAAATAAAATAATTTTGTGCCATCTGGAGAAGCTTTTGGAAAGAAAATGTCAAATAGTAAATTGACTCAAGTTTAATTTTACAAATTTCAACTAATCTAGTAATACCAATGAATTGCAGAGTCAGATAACCATGTTGCATGGTGCAGCATTCGTTTTAGAAGTTTTGCTGGAATTCCAGTCGGAAGACGAGGAAGATCGCAAGCACCATTCTTGATTTGACAAGGTGGCCAGCTGAAGTCAATAGCAGAAGCTACCAAAACCAAACGTGGAATGTCTGAAGAAATCTGTGTGAATGCTATGATGGTATTGTACGCGACCCGGAGCCATTGACACCCTTCACAACCTGCCATACCCTCGGAAACCCACCAACTGGGTTTCTTGATCCAGATCACTAAACGAGACCCACTTCTCTAACCTGGTGCAGCTAATACCTAAGTAACCAACTAGTGATAAATCCTTTCCTACCCTAACATCCCTTCACAACCTGCCATACCCTCGGAAACCCACCAACCGGGTATCTTGATACAAATCACTGAAAGAGACCCACTTCTCTAACCTGGTGTACCTATTACCTAAGGTACCCAACTAGTGATAAATCCTTTCCTACCCTAACATCCCTTCACAACCTGCCACACCCTCGGAACCCCCCCCCCCTGGGTTTCTTGATCCAGATCACTGAACGAGACCCACTTCTCTAACCTGGTGCAGCTATTACCTAAGTAACCAACTACTGATAAATCCTTTCCTACCGTAACACCCTTCACAACCTGCCATACCCTCGGAAACCCACCAACTGGGTTTCTTGATCCAGATCACTAAACGAGACCCACTTCTCTAACCTGGTGCAGCTAATACCTAAGTAACCAAGTAGTGATAAATCCTTTCCTACCCTAACATCCCATCACAATCTGCCATACCCTCGGAAACCCACCAACTGGGTATCTTGATCCAGATCACTTAACGAGACCCACTTCTCTCTAACCTGGTGCAGCTAATACCTCCAAGTACCCATCTAGTGATAAATCCTCTCTTACCCTAACATCCCTTCATAACCTGTCATACCCTCGGAAACCCACCCTCCTGGGTTTCTTGATCCAGATCACTGAACGAGACCCACTTCTCTAACCTGGTGAAGCTAATACCTCCAAGTACCCATCTAGTGATAAATCCTCTCCTACCCTAACATTCCTTCACAACCTGCCGTACCCTCGGAAACCCACCCTCCTGGGTTTCTTGATCCAGATCACTGAACGATACCCACTTCTCTAACCTGGTGTAGCTATTACCTAAGTACCCATCTAGTGATAAATCCTTTCCTACCCTAAGGTCCCTTCACAACCTGCCATACCTTCGGAACCCCCCCCCCCCTCCCCCCTGGGTTTCTTGATCCAGATCACTAAACGAGACCCACTTCTCTAACCTGGTGCAGCTAATACCTAAGTAACCAACTACTGATAAATCCTTTCCTACCCTAACATCCCTTCACAAGCTGCCATACCCTCAACCCCCCCCGGGTATCGAGCGGGCGGCCTTGGTCCCGCCTCCGCTTCTAAATATAGCCCTGATCCGAAAATAGCTCCACCCCCACATAAACAGGAGTCGGTGTATATACACTTGTCTCGCCCAGTTTTTGCCTCCCCCCTGTTTTTATGTTCCACATCGCTCAACCCCTTCTGGGAATAGCTTTTTAAACCGACCCAGTCTACAAAAATAAACTTCTCCGAAGCCTTTGGGATGCTTTGTATCAGCCGTCAGTGCTGTCCAATTACGCTTTACCAAAAGTTCTTCGTTGCATTTCACGGAAGGATCTATTGGAATATAGTTTCTGTAGATTCCTTGAACCTTTTAGCTAACAACAATACTGTCGGGCTTCGTATTAATTTGGTCAAAGTTCAATCACGTTTTCTATAGGCCATTTCATTGGTGCAATAGTTCAAGATATTGACTTTTTAGGGACATACCAGCTTGTACAGGTCGCTCTTCGTCCGAACACCCAAGTTTGACAACATCGAACTTGGTTGAGTACTGCAGGTTGGTTGAGTTGGTATACAAGGATGGTAATTCGTAGATAGTCCGGCAATTTAGACTAGAAATTGAAAAAATAAATTTCTTATTTCAGTTAGAGGTAGAAAGTTGTCCTGCATAAGTATGCGCGTTGTCCTCGACTAGGCACTTCATGAATCCATCGACTTTGACGGCTGAATATGTGGACTCACCCTACATCCGCCAGGAGCGTAAATAGGAAATAATTTCGGGGGGGGGGGGCGTCAAGGAGCACCGTAGAGGGTAGGGATAAGTTTAAATATTTTAGTGTAAAATGTTGAGTTTGGAGGACCTTTGGACACCTAGTAAACCAGGGTAAATGTAGAAGAAATTTTTCGTTTGTTGGCACTTTTTTTTTAGGCGAAATGTTCGGACCAAAACATAATTTCGGGGGGGGGGGGCAAAATACGCTCAGTCCCCCCCCCCCTATATACGCCCTTGATGTCCTCTATGGGGTTTATTTGCCACACACTCTTCTAGCTGTTTTTCTTCTTTTCTCACAATAGAATATTAATTTATTTTTCCTAATTAGTAATACGTTACATAAATATATAAAGTAATACGTTTATTTAACATCTGTGGGGTCTCCCGTGGTCTAGTGGTTAGCGCTTTGGATTCATAAGCGGGAGATGGTGTGTTCGATTCCCTCCTCCGGCAGGAATTTTCTCATCTCAGGGTTCGCTGGGAAAATTCCTCGCTGCACCCTGGATGTCGTCGCTAATGACTTAGATGTAGATGCGACGTAAAAAAAAGAAAAAAAAACAACTAACCTCTATACATTTGTAAAGTACCTACATTAGTTAAGTGTGCTCACACATATAAGTAATAATATATACAAATATAAAACCTTTGGAAGGAGCAAATAAATATTGGCGCTTCCTATTTTGGAATTCTTTCGGTCCTTTGGTGCTAATGGACTAGATGTTGATGCACCGTAAAAAAGAAAAAAAAGAAGACTTTCGGTCCTGTTAATAGATCACGAGGCCAATGTCTCTTGATACTTATAGGTGTTTTTTTGTGGTGGGTTTGGGTGGAAAGTGTTTGTGCTCTGCGATTGGGATGAAGGACAGCTTGGAATAAAAGGTTAGGAATCGGGATTTTGCCAGTTCTTGAACGAAAGGGATGTTGAGGTCATTATGAGACTCTAATCATAAATAAGAGGACTTTAATCATAATTTTGCGAAGGACTTTGGATTGGAATGCCTGTATTCTCTGTATGTTAGAAGCTTCAGTTGTTCCGCAGAGTTGGAGTCTCTAAGTCCAAATAGGTCGGATGATGGTTTAGTATTGTATGAGTTTGTTTTGTATTGTGAGTTTTGATGAAGTTCATAGTAATCGCCGTAAGACATAAGGCAGTATACGGTCGTATTACTATCGACAGTTCAATGAAAATGGAATCCTAACTATAGTCTGCCCGCAAACCAAAGAACCGGGTGGTGCGCACGCGCTGCACCCAGCCCATGTGTGGGAAGGTCTAACTCTCCCCCCTGGCCACGCCCCTTCTTGTTCTTTTTTTGCGGGCAGACTACACTCGACTTCCTCCATCGTTCTTGAGGAGAGCTCTATCCTAAACAACAAATAATACAAAAGTATTTTTCATTTTACCTGCCTAATTTTATTGAAAAACTCTATGTAGACTGCATCCATGAATAATTTCGTTAAAATAACACACACACACATATATATATATATATATATATATATATATATATATATTTATATATATATATATATACACACACACACATATATATATATATATATATATATATATACATACATACATATATATATATATATATATATATATATATATATACATATATATATATATACATATATACATATCTATATATCTACTATATATTTGTCAAATACCACTCACTGACTCACTCACTCACTGACCTATCATCGCCCAGCCCAAACCGCTCGACAGAAAAATTTGAAATTTTGCACGGACACTCCCTATATAACGTAGGCACTCACTAAGAAAGGATTTTTTGATATTCGAATTTTTAAGTATTTTTAGAGGGGTTTAAAGTTTTAGTTGGTTAGAGCAAGCAAGCCTAGGTATCATGCTTTGCTAGGACGATAAAGAACAGCTGTTACCGTACAATATCTATTTCATAGTATTATTTTTAATTGAGGTTAATTTCAACTATGATGGCAGCCCTTGAATTACTAGAAATAAACTGTGATTTTGTCCCTCATAGAGTTTACGCCCTGGTGATGGCCCATCCGAGGTATAATTATATCCAGAACCACTTGACACAAAAATTTGAAATTTTGCACGGACAATCCTTTTAGAATGTAAACACTCGCTAAGAAAGTTTTTTTTTAATATTCAAATTTTTAAGTACTTTTAGGAGGGTTTGAATTATTAAGAAGGCCCTCATCGGCTCCAAAATGGTTCGATTTTGATAACATTTGCTACAAAAATCTTTCTTCTCATTTAAAAGGTCAAGTTCATTAACCAGTTGAATCCGTTTACTGGAACGTGCTTTTTGGAGCGAAATTTTTGCGAAAGATTTCTTAACGTAGGAAAACGAATGAAACCATTTTTTAAGCGAGTTCTGTAGCCATTTACCAACAAAATTGATAGCAATACTTCTCAAAACTAATTTTCTGTTTGTGTATTCAGAAACGAAGTATATGGAAAAAAATTGTATGAATGGTGATACAAAGTTTTCGGATCTCAGTATATTTTCTAAAATATCTCGAAAACGGTTGGGAACTCGTAGTACGTGGAAGGCGGCTATTCGAAAGGTTACTAAATTCTCTACAATAAGATTCTGTTGTAATGTTCGGTGGGGCGATGTCAATCGAAGAGATAAGTGCTTAAATCTTCAAATTTGTTAGTTTTATGCTTTTCTACGTGTATTTGTCTCTCCTAAATTTTTAAGCGTTTTTTTTTTTCTCTCTAACGGAAAAAAGCACGGTTACCTCCACATGGTGTTTCCTGGGTAACTTTAAAGTCCGTGCAATAAAAAGCCGTACAAAATTATGTAGTAGCGTTAATTTTGGTCATATCTTATTTAAAAATACTTATCGGCCGTGGTGAAGCACGGGTATTCAGCTAGTACACATATATATATATATATATATATATATATATATATATACATATACATATATACACACACACACACACACATATATATATATATATATACATATATATATATATATATACATATATATACATACATACATATATATATATATATATATATATATATATATATATATATGTATATATATATATATATATATATATATATATATATATAAGTTTGTTATTGTTAACGGATTTTTCTGGAAACCTACACCGATGGGAACGCTTCTATAAATAACATTAGATGTAATTGTCCGTAGTAAGGAGGTAAAAAATCAGATTCTTCTGTCCGTGTCCTTTGTACAGAGGTGTCCGCAATATAGAGGTTTATTTTACCTATAGAAAAATTCGGGACTGCGAGAAAACGTCCGTTAATAGAGGTGTACGCTGTAGGGAGGAGTTCGTTAAGGGAGGTTTCACTGTAGAACGAAGATGAACCTTCCTCGAGTATGGCCACGTCATTATTGAAGATCGTCTACATAGCTACAGTCAGCTGTGTTTTTAGTCAGCTGTTGGTTTTACCAAATTTGCTTATTGGGAGGTCTATGTTCAAATCCTGGGAGCTGCGACTGGAGGTCGGTTCCACAATAAGTTATCCCGGTAGAGTTATCCGACCATCCCATAAGTAATGTCGGTTTATGTCGGTGGACTGTAGAATGTGTCGATCCAAGTTTTTCTCCTAGCTCTTCGACTGTTACAACAGGATTTTCTTCTACAGTAGCCTGCAGGAGTAGGTAGTCAAGCTCTGTTGCTAGACCTGTACGAAACTCGTATTCAAGCTTGCGGTTTATGTCGGTGGACTGTAGAATGTGTCGATCCAAGTTTTTCTCCTAGCTCTTCGACTGTTACAACAGGATTTTCTTCTACAGTAGCCTGCAGGAGTTGGTAGTCAAGCTCTGTTGCTAGACCTGTACGAGGCTCGTATTCAAGCTTGCGGTTTATGTCGGTGGACTGTAGAATGTGTCGATCCAAGTTTTTCTGTTAGCTCTTCGACTGTTACAACAGGATTTTCTTCTACAGTAGCCTGCAGGAGTTGGTAGTCAAGCTCTGTTGCTAGACCTGTACGAGGCTCGTATTCAAGCTTGCGGTTTATGTCGGTGGACTGTAGAATGTGTCGATCCAAGTTTTTCTCCTAGCTCTTCGACTGTTACAACAGGATTTTCTTCTACAGTAGCCTGCAGGAGTTGGTAGTCAAGCTCTGTTGCTAGACCTGTACGAGGCTCGTATTCAAGCTTGCGGTTTATGTCGGTGGACTGTAGAATGTGTCGATCCAAGTTTTTCTCCTAGCTCTTCGACTGTTACAACAGGATTTTCTTCTACAGTAGCCTGCAGGAGTTGGTAGTCAAGCTCTGTTGCTAGACCTGTACGAGGCTCGTATTCAAGCTTGCGGTTTATGTCGGTGGACTGTAGAATGTGTCGATCCAAGTTTTTCTGTTAGCTCTTCGACTGTTACAACAGGATTTTCTTCTACAGTAGCCTGCAGGAGTTGGTAGTCAAGCTCTGTTGCTAGACCTGTACGAGGCTCGTATTCAAGCTTGCGGTTTATGTCGGTGGACTGTAGAATGTGTCGATCCAAGTTTTTCTGTTAGCTCTTCGACTGTTACAACAGGATTTTCTTCTACAGTAGCCTGCAGGAGTTGGTAGTCAAGCTCTGTTGCTAGACCTGTACGAGGCTCGTATTCAAGCTTGCGGTTTATGTCGGTGGACTGTAGAATGTGTCGATCCAAGTTTTTCTGTTAGCTCTTCGACTGTTACAACAGGATTTTCTTCTACAGTAGCCTGCAGGAGTTGGTAGTCAAGCTCTGTTGCTAGACCTGTACGAGGCTCGTATTCAAGCTTGCGGTTTATGTCGGTGGACTGTAGAATGTGTCGATCCAAGTTTTTCTGTTAGCTCTTCGACTGTTACAACAGGATTTTCTTCTACAGTAGCCTGCAGGAGGTTGTCGTCAAGCTCTGTTGCTAGACCTGTACGAGGCTCGTCTTCAAGCTTGCGGTTTGTCGCTAGAAATAGTCCAAAACCACCGCAGCACTTGTCGCTCACTAATGACATTTTCGCCATATATTTCTACAAGTGGAAGCAGCATTTTCTTTTTTATCGAATTCCCAAAGCATAACATGGCATAAGTGGTTTCTTGGGAGATCCATTTCAAATACAATTTCAGCAGTGAATAAATAAGTTTCACCAATGATAAATATAAGTGTATTTAATGCTATAATAATAATAATAAAAAAAAATGTAAACAAACATAAATTGAAAAGGAGAGAACATAAGCACACATAATATTAAAAACAGACATTACTTATGGGTAGTGATGGGCGATTCTCGGATATGAATCGAAATGAAAAGATCGATCCACAAAAAAGGCCGGCGAGTTCAGATCGATTCTAAAGATCGATCTTCTAGGCTCAGAAGATCTATCTACGATATGGATCGATTTCACGACTACTTTTTTTTTTTTTTTTTTTTTGTGTGTGTGTGTGTGTGTGTGTGTGTGTGTTTAACGGCGTATCAACACTTGGGCCGGTTCACGATTACTTATCTACGAAATTGGTATTTCATTCGAGAATCGACCAGCACTACCAATAATCGATAAATAAAATAATATAAATATGATTTATTCATATTGATTAGGGAAATAATTTCGTTTAGAGCGTTCTGCTCAAATTCAGGAACATAAATATGCTTTAGCTCCACCCGACAAACCTACGTAAAGTACTGTATGACATAATGTCTTCTTTTTCGTTGGTGGCCACCACGAATGCGTGAAAGCCAGCGGACCCTTTTTTGTAAAGGGGTTTTTTTTCGGTTTAGTCATCGTTAAAGCATATTTATGCTAAAAATTCGAAATAAATTGTCTCTGGTTCCTAGTAGCCCTACTTATAATTACACCATAACTGCGCATTTGATGAGGTCGTAGCAGCTTAGTGTTCCAAGTGGAGATCGGACGACGTGACAGTGTTGAAGGAAGAAGATTAAAACTGTTCTGAGAAGAGACTCGATCAATAGGCCAAATATAGCGAGCTCCTCTTTTACAGGGTGAGTCCAGGGGGGGGGGGGAATTTTCGGCATTTTATTGGCCTAATAGTGTTTTCAGAGCTAAATTACACTATTATCCTGACGACGCTGTCTGTAGGCCTTCTGGCGGTTGGATGGATGTTTAGAGAGTTGGATGGACAGATGCCTTAAGGTATGGTTGGAACGATTTTTGGAGAGTTGGATGGAAAGATGCCTTGAGGGTTGGTTGGAACGATTTCTGATGAGTTGGATGTAAGGATGGCTGGAGGATTGGTTGGAAAGATTTCTAGAGAGTTGGATGGAGTGATGCCTGGAGGATTGGTTGGAAGAATTTCTGGAGGGTTGGATGGAAAGATGCGTGGAGGATTGGTTGGAACGATTTCTGGAGAGTTGAAAGCAAAGATGCCTGGAGAGTTTGTTGGAACGATTTCAGGAGATTTGGATGGAAAGATGCGTGGAGGATTGGTTGGAACGATTTCTGGAGTGATGCCTGGAGGATTGGTTGGAACGATTTCTGGAGAGTTGGATGGAAAGATTCCTGGTGAGTTTGTTGGAACGATTTCTGGAGAGTTGGATGGAAAGATGTCTGGAAGGTTGGTTGGAGCGATTTCTGGAGAGTTGGATGGAGTGATGCCTGGAGGATTGGTTGGAACGATATCTGGAGAGTTAGATGGAAAGATGTATGGAAGGTTGGTTGGGTCGATTTCTGGAGAGTTGGATGGAAAGATGCCCGGAGGGAAGGTTGGATCGATTTCTGGAGAGTTGGATGGAGGGAAGGTTGGATCGATTTCTGGAGAGTTGGATGGAGGGAAGGTTGGCTCGATTTCTGGAGAGTTGGATGGAGGGAAGGTTGGATCGATTTCTGGAGAGTTGGATGGAGGGAAGGTTGGATCGATTTCTGGAGAGTTGGATGGAGGGAAGGTTGGATCGATTTCTGGAGAGTTGGATGGAGGGAAGGTTGGATCGATTTCTGGAGAGTTGGATGGAGGGAAGGTTGGAACGATTTCTGGAGAGTTGGATGGAAAGATGTCAAGGAGCTTGTCTTGTAAAATATTACTTGTTAAAGGTATATTCCAGTCAAAAATGGGGACTTGGGTTGTGAGCCATGTTCTTTGTAACTTTTTGAGAATCTAAAAGTTTTAGCTCCAATATATCTTTATTGTAATTTTAGGATGGGAATCTTTTATAGAAAGACTGTCCCTGTCTTGGTTCAGTATCTTTAGAGGAAAATATTTATAAAAATTAAATTAAATATAAGTACACTCTCATCCCCCGCCTAAATCCATTTTTTTCTCATAAAGAATATTAAATTGTTTCCATGTATGTCACTGTATACGGTGCTTCTATCATAAAAAAAAAATATTACTCAACCGCGTGGTTCCGATTTGAAATGGGATGCACTCTACGGTAATTATACAACACAGTTATAATGTTCTGTGATATTCCTTTTAGCACTTTCCTCCGAAGGAAAGTAGCTATTGAGGTTGGACTCATAACGGAATTTTTGAAAAATGTCTTCAAATCTTTATCGATCCTACCTAGTAGACACCGAAAATGACCCCCGTTAAAATTTATATATATATATATATATATATATATATATATATATATATATATATATATATATATAAACGCATATGTATATATATATATATATATATATATATATATATATATATATATATATATATATATGTGTCTGTTAACACGATAGCGGCCAGAGTTTTTGTTTTTTCGTCACGAAACTTGGTATATAGCATTCAATTAGCAAACGATTGAACGAGTTCGTTAACCACTAAAGTCGGTCCACCGGAAGGGGGGGTTTATCCCGAACCCAAAACACTAATTTGACTATGTCAGCCGTAATATTTGTTATATTTCAACGAAACATGGTATTCGTAGTGGTAATATAGAGAGAAAAGTGAGATATAAAAATGAACTAAATCGGTTTATTAGAAGGGGGGGGGGGTTTACTCCGGACCCACAATACCAATTCGCCACTACCAGCCGTGATTTTTGGTATATTTCGACGAAACTCGGTATTCGTAGTGGTAATCTACAGGTAAATATGTGTTGTAAAAATAAACTAAATCGGTTCATTAGAAGGGGGGGTTTACTCCGGACCCAAATTCCTAATATACTCATACCGGTCGTAATTTCTGCTGAATTGTAACGAAACGCGGTTTACGTCTTGGGTAACTCATGAGAAAGAAGTGTTGTAAAAATGAGCTGAATCGGTCAATCGGAAAGCGGGGGTTTAATTTGTAATATATTTCAATAGAAAAGCCCACATGACGTAGGTTCAAAGGAGCGCTTTCTACCACTAGAGTGACTGTATCCTGTTCCTGCGTTAGATCAAAATACGATAATATGAGGTTTTTTGTATTTATTACGTAGTGTAATAGATACCATGTGTAAACATAACTCTGGAAGCAAATTAATAATTGATCAGTTACTCAATACAAATTTAAAAGAGAACTATTCATGTTTTTATTTTATTTATGTAGGATATTTTAAGCAAATTGTTCTGGAAAGCAGTCTACACTACCCAAATTCTGAGGAAAGTGCTTAGTTATGCAGCTCCTGCGTGACGGACTTTTTATCTAGAGCTTTGTGAATCTGCATTTTTACCTAAATCTGACAAGGTAACCGATTATAAATAATTAATCCATTAGTATAGTGGAGCCTAAAATCTCGTTTTCCCTTAAGATTGGAGTAGCCGTTATATCACCTGAATATATCCCAAGCATTCTAAAAGACATCACGGAATGATGCTAAGATGACGCAGTTCCTACGAGTCGTACCTTATCTAAATAGGGTGGATAATTTACTGAACCAAACTAATAGAATTCCCGCTTTCTAGTATGCTTTATTAATGACTTTTGAAAGGGTGTACGTAGTAAGGTCCATAAGTTTCCGGCCTGGGATAGAAGGAAAGGTGAAAGAAAAAAAACTGGTTTTACTGTTTTTCAATATATTCTCCTCTAAGTTCAACACACTTAATACAACGCTTTGGCAACATTTCTATACCATGAAAAAAATAATTTTTTTCTTTGTTAAAAAAATGTTCTTCCACTGCTGCTTGGAGCTCTTCGTCGGTGTTAAATCGCCTTCCACGAAGGCTGTAGAGTGGATAAGAGATTTCTTGGAATCCACAGTCCTTCACAGCGGCCTTGGAAATCAATGTGGACAGAGGCATTGTCGTGAAGGAGGCGGACACCTCTGCTTAACTTCCCTCCCCTCTTCTCTTTAATGGCGTCTCGTAACCGGTGAAGTAGGGCTGCATAATACTCACCATTCATTGTGGTATTCCTTTTTTTAAAATCTATCAGTAGTATTCCTTTACAGTCCCAAAAAATTGTGGCCATTACCTTTTTTGTTGACTGCGTGACTTTTGCCTTTAAAGGAGGCGCTTCTCCTGGTCTTCTCCATTTTGCCCATTCTTTCACTGTGGAATACGAGGGGGAGGACTGCCCGTATACACAATCCAAGCGCTCTTTAATTTGCGCAGGAGTAAGATCCTCTTTACAAAAGAATTTAATTACCGCACGGTACTCGAGTTTGAACATTGTAAAAATGGGGAGTTTCCTTCAAGGCTGAACACTGACTGACAAGACTGAGGAAGTGCGGGCGATGGGTATGGAGTAAGCAGGCATGGACCAGCATAGGCGTGCAGGCCCCGGCACGTTTGAAGGAGGGGAAGCAGGACAGGCCGGAAACTTATGGACCTTACCTCGTATCTTCACAAAACTGGGTGACTAAGTTAAAATATATTCTACTAAAGTATGAAATAATTGACCAATTCACAGCCCGAACCCAAAGTATTCTAATTACTCCAAGAAATAGGTCCAAAAGCAAAAGAAAGCCTAGCCTGATTAATTAAGACCTAGACCATATCAACGGGGGCGAGGTTAGCTCAGTGGTAGAGCACTGGACTAATAAGCTGGAGGCCTGAGTTCAAATCCCGAGCAAGCACTAAAGATTTTTTCTTCTAGTGTCTTCGTTCACGGGTTGAATTCGGCCTCCCTGACCGTCCCTAGGCCAACCCAGCCATTAATAAATTTAATAATGGGTACCTTGGGTGCTAATGACTCCAGCAGTCGAAGCAGCCAAGGGGAAAATCAGGCGGCCGGAGCATAGTACTGACCACACTATCTCCCTAGTGCGCCGTATGGTCATGAATTAGATACCTCTATAGTATCTGCCCCTCAGGGCCTTCGCGGCCTGTTACGGGACTGATTTTTTTTTATTATTTTTTTTTATGGACCATATCAACACAACAACCTACAGCACCATATATAGTGCAATTCATACCTACAACAGCTACCTTCTAGTAAATATGGACATAAATAAACATAGATGCATAAGTCAACTAAGATAAGCGAACAAGAAGACACTTTACCTCAGCATCCATCGTCAAAGATACATACAAAATGAACAAAATATGTATCAACTATTGACTGGAGGATTTACTGTGGTACTCCAATCTCAGAAATACTCTAAAGCCTAGTACACACTGAGACTCAAAGTTGGGCAACATTGAAGCGGGACTCTGGGAGCTGGCCCGCTACAATGTTGCGCTTCAAATTCGGGGCTGTCCCGCAACAATGTATAGCGTCCACGCTAGATAGCCAGTTCCCTCGAACATTTCTCAGGAGCTGGCCTCTCAGGTGTTTCTCTATCGTTGTTACTGTTAATTCAAAATCGAAACATAAAAAAACCAAGAAGGTGGTGCTATTGAAAATTGTTCAGAACCAACAATAAAGCGTGCAAACACATTGAGACTTGAAGATGGAATGGGATTTGTCAACTTTATAAGAATTAGGCCTCAAGATTTTGAGAATCTTTTGCAAATAGTTGGACCAAGGGTGTTTAAAAAAGATACAAACCTTAGAAATTCAATTTCTCCTACCGTAAAACGTGCTACTACTTTAGGGCTCCTTGCAAGCGAAGAATTCTTTAAAAGTCTTATGTATAGTTTTAGATTTTCCAAGAAAAGTTTATCTGTATTTGTTCTAGAAGAGTGTGAGGCAATAATTATCGTTTTGAAAACATACATTAAAGTAACGAAAACTTGTTTATTAACATAATAGGCACGGGCGTATATAGGAAATAATTTCGGAGGCGGCTGGTAACATTTGGTGGTGGGGGGGGGGGGGGGGTTGGGAACATTTGGTGGGGGACTGGGAACATTTGGTGGGGGGGGGGGGGGGGGGCTGGTAACATTTGGTTGGGGGGGGGGCTGGGAACATTTGGTGGGGGGGGGGCTGGGAGCATTAAGGAGGTATGGAACACCAACAATTTAGAACTTGAAATAGTTAACCAACTAAAACGCTATTACACCCAATAAACATTATTTTTTCTAAACTACGTGATCTTATTTAATTTATTTTTTTTAAGGTTTTTATTACAGCCCCCCTTATGTACACCCATGATAATATGTACAAATAAAAAAATATTTTTAGTGATGTCTTTCTTTTATTTTTTAATAATAACTAAAATATATAGGTACTATTTTGATTTAAAGTTGGATACATATGGTATTACATTATAATCAGGGCAACATGTGCATTTGTAAATCCTCTATTAACTTTATTGTCAATTCGTCTTCATTTTGAGTGAAATTGAATTACAAGTCCGGAAGGTGGAACACGTCCGCTCCGGAACACGTCCACACTGGTAATGTTGCGCAACAATGTATCCGAGAGTCCCGACCCAGCGGGATTCTTGTATCACCTAGACCCGCAATACACGCCTGATTCAAGGGGACACGTTGCGCGGCAGAATCCCAACAATCCAGATTCAAACGAGATTCTGCTCTGCAACAATGACGCGCAACATTGTATCCCAGTGTGTACTAGGCTTAAAACCAAATTATGGATAAGCACACCAACAAGTCTTCGACATAACATTTAACGCCATCATTAAAAGAGGGAATCGCAACGTCTAGTGGGCTCAACCTAACAATTATTTTTTACTTAATTTATATTACAAAAGTTTATTTTACTTTTTGTTTTACAAAATTTTAATCTATTTCATTTTCCGTTTAATTTATATATTTACCTAGACCATATTTGTTAGAACAAAGTTCAAGGAAAAAGGAAATTCTTTATTTATAAAAATAAAGTGTGCTGCCCAAATGTTTTGGGATGCTATAAACACAGCGTACTTATCAATCTTACGAATATTCATTTCAGTTGGTTAAAAAAAAGGTTATTATATTAATTTGGAAAAATAAATTTTGAAGATCTGTTTTAAATAAATAATTAATTTTAATGTTAAACGAATTTTGATAATATTTTAACTGCAAAGAATAATAAAGACAAGTTTGGCCAAATTTGGTGAAATGATTTTCGAAAGATTGATAAGCAGCTGGTTAGCTCCCGTATATATGATTGTGGAGTATCCCCAGGGAATCTATCGAAATAGATTCCGCGAGGATAGATAGTTCCTTTGAGTCCACGCCTAAATCTTGCAAAAAGTGTTGCGTCTGTTTTGGAATCGCCCCTCGTGCTCCAAACCAAAGGCCTTCAACTATGTATTTTCTTCGCCAGAATCTTTCTTGGAATTTTTCCTGGTAGAATTCTATACACTTGGTATAGATTTCTCTTTTTTCCAAATTAATTTCTTCTGCTTGGTGTGGATTGTTTGTCTCGTATCGCACAGTGGGGTCGATAATGTAAGCTTCTCATATTATTATTATTATTATTGAAAGGTTTCATAGTCCAACAAATGGAATAGTCATTTTTAACAAACGACAGATGGTTCTGGAGCAGTGAATTTGACCAAAGAAAGTCCGACTCGCTGGAACTGCATCATCTTGGCGCGGTTCCATTCATATCCCTAGTGTCATTTTGTATACTTAGAATAGAAACAGTTATTACTTTGTTTAGATCATTCTTAATGTAAACACATATTCCAAAGAAAAGCAAGATTGTCGGCAAGGCACAAGAAACTATTCTAAGCGAAAATTACTCTTTCCGCCGTCCCAAGTTTCTCTCTACGAAGACTCTACTACGAATTAGTTTCTAATTGACTTAACTTACTTTACTAACATATCCATTTTAGTGTTAAATGCAATTAAAAACACTAAACTACTCATTTTACTATTAAATGCAATTAAACAAAATAAAATTGTACAAGAAAATGGGAAAGTATTATTATGTTATTTTTTAATGTATTACGCCACATACAACCACAAAATCTACTATATATTTGTCAAATACCACTCACTCACTCACTCATCTATCAACGCCCAGCCCAAACCGGGACACATTAATATGGGATGGGCATACCAGGGGGGGGGATAAAAAGAGTGCAAATTATAAGCAAAATGGTTGGTGAGTTTTAAGCCTAGCACGGGAAGGGGGAATACTAAACTGTTAGTCTAGCCCAAACCTTAAAAATAAGAACGGAACTTTTTTTACTACTTGATTTTCTTAAAACAATCTCTCAGCCAAATAGTAGTGTCTGGCAGCTGGCAGCGTTTTACAGTTAGATTACTTCTGATTTCTTTGACACTGTGAGCAGTAGTAAAAATGTTGATTGTAGAAAAGTAACCGATTCAAAAAAGATTCTTATAAACATGAATTCATTACTTTTTACATCTTACAGCCTTTTCCGTGACGTTGATAAAACTGGGCGGGACACCGAAACAATTGCAAAATACCGGGACAGTCCCGGTCAAACCGTGATGTATGGCATATCCTTAGGTTTTCCAGGCTAGGTAATAATATCCGGAACCCTTGCACAGCCTCCTCGCCTATAACCTTGGTAATACTCGTAAATATATTGGGTGTTACCATATGACTTCTTGGAAACATAAACTTTTAAATTTTAACGCCCATTGAATAAAATATAGTATGACGGGAACCATGCTGTAATAAACTGCACAGAATTGTATAGTAACGTAATTTTAATGAAACATTATTTAACGCAATAAAATAACTACTTATCTGCCGTGACGAAGCACGGGTATTCAGCTAGTATAATTATATTTCTACTATAGCATTTGGCTTTATGACTTCCTACAGGTAAAATATCTGTCATCTCTCCTAGGATGCATCTTGATTTATGAAGTGCAATAAAACCTACCTGAAGCCTGCCTAGTAGCTCGACCCGTGCAAATGTCTGACCCTACACAGAGTCTAAACATTCTCTTTCTGCAGGAACTGCATCATTTTAAGACGCAGTCCATTCTCATCCATATTGCCATTTCGAAAGTTTAAAATAGAACTAATCTTTTTTTTTTTTTTTATTATTTCTTGAAAACTGTTAACACCCACAGGTTAGAAGCGGAAATTCCTCAATGTAAAACAAGACTCTCAAAGTCAATTCAAAATACAAACACGCTTCTCAATTACTTGTCATGTTTTATTGAAAGAAAAATGCAATCAAAATAACAGCAAGATATTAAAAACTTAGGCCAACCGAGAAAAAAAAAACAAAAAAACAATTAAGAACAAAGGTAAACAGAGATAAAAAAAAATCTCTTTCTCTTGGCAAGCTATATTTCTAACAATGAATTGTTTTTCTTATTTTACTTAATCTGTTTTATTGTCAAATACATTATCCAACTATAAGCAATTAAAAAAACAAAACAAGGAATAAAAACAGGCAAAAAGAACCATTCGAATAAACGAAATTAATTACTTCAAAGTTTAAGCACTTATTTATCCGATTGACATCGCTTATTCAAAACTTTCTTTAGAACCTTTTTTGTAGACCATTTAGTAAGCTTTCGAATGGTAACCTTTCGCTTCCCAAGATTGTCAACGGTTTTCGAGATACTAACGAAAGTATAAAAGGTTACCAAAACTTTTCTTGTCTGTTAATAAAATATTTTATTCTAACTCTTCCTTTACTCCCAACGTAACCAAAATTTCAACATATTAGTGTTGATAAAATTCGAACATGCAGAAAATGTTTCAACTGAATCCCATAATTCTAAGTACCAAAATCAAAGACAAAAAGAACAGTTGGAATAAGCGAAATCAATTACTTTAAAGTTTTAAGCACTTATTTCTCCGATTGACATCGTCTAATCAAAACTTTCATCAGAACCATTTTTGTAGAGCATTTAGTGAGCTTTCTAATGGTCATCTTCCGTTTCCCAAGATTCTCAGCCTTTTTCGAGATATTAAGGAAAGTATACAAAGTTACCAAAACTTTTTATGTCTGTTAATAAAATATTTTATTCTAACCCCTTCCTAAACTTCAAACGTAACAAAAATTTCAACATATTAGTTTCAATGAAAGTAGAACATGCAGAAAATGTTTCAACTGAATCCCATGATTCTAAGTACCCAAACCATAAACGGTATTCAAAAACTATTTTTCCAATTTTCTCAAAAACGGTTAAAGCTATCGCCTTGAAAATGGTTTCATTCGTTTTACTAGCCCAAGAAGCCTATAAAACGAGTACTTACAAGCTAATGAACTCAAAAACGTAAGCGTTACGATTTTTTTTGCGCGAATTTCGCCCCAAACGCCATCTTCCAGTGG